>JAGSMR010000028.1:3595000-4085000 GCA_029286605.1 Sericinus montela | reverse complement strand
GCTGAGCTGGAGGAGTTTTGGGAGAATGTAAGAGAAGTTCTAGACTTGGTTAGAGGAAACGAAAGAATTGTTGTATGTGGTGATTTGAATGGATGGGTTGGTACCGCTCGGCCAGGGTACGAGTCGGTGCTTGGAATGTTTGGCGATAAAAGGGTTAACGATGCTGGCAAGCTTATACTGGCTGTATGCAAGGAAAAGGGTCTTCTTGTGACAAACACTATGTTTAGTCACAAGAAAATCCATATGTATACTAGAACTAGAGAGAATGAGAGAAGTATGATCGATTTATTCCTGGTGGATGACCGACTGCGAAAACAGGTGATGGATATGCGGGTGTTTCGAGGTGCTGACCTGGGAACGGATCACTACCTAGTGATTACTAGATTTAGGGTCTGTTCGCGGGTTGGCGCCACCGGACGGCGATACCAGAACCACAGTCGGTCGGTAGCAAACGAAGCTGGAAGCTTCAGGAAGCGGACACTAGGAATAAATATCAAGCAAGGGTAGCCGAAAAGCTGGACAGCATTGGTGTTAGGAAAGAATGTGTGGAAGAAATATGGCAGAGCCTTAGAGATGGAATGGTTAGTGCAGCGGAAGACGTGTGTGGAAATGTGAAAAGAGGTAGTAGTAAAAGGGTGATGCATGGTGGAATGACGAAGTGAAAGAAGCTGTAAATAAGAAGAAGAAAGCATGGTTAGACTACTTGGCCTCTAGTAATGATAAGGATATGAGAGAGAAGAGGAAAGAAAGATATAAGCTCCAGAAAGTTCACACGAAAGCATTGATTGAGGAAGTGCGTGAAAGGAGTAGAATGGAAGCGGACGAAAGGTTGTCGCACAACTTCAAGGAGAACTCAAACTCTTCTGGAAAGAGGTTGGAAGGACCCGGAGTGGTGCGACAGCCTTAAGAATGAATAAAGTGCTTTCGGGAACCAATGACGTCCTCTCAGAAAAATCGGACGTCATGCAGCGATGGAGCGAATTTTATAGAGAGATGTATGCGTGTGATGATCTTAGTGAGGGATCCGGGGGTGACGCCGTGACTGGTACGCCAGACTCGGACCTCGATGACACTGAGGTCATCAGTATGAAAGAGATTGAATGTGCGATTAGAAGTTTGAAATGTGGTAAGGCTGCGGGACTAGACAGAGTTACTGCTGAAATGGTCAAGTATGGTGGGCCACGCGTCTGGGACAGCTTTCATCTGCTGTGCAATTTGTGCTGGCGAACGGGGGCTATTCCGGATGATTGGCGATCCGCGGTCATTGTGCCTTTATATAAAGGTAAAGGTTCACATTATGACTGCGGGTGCTATCGGGCGATCAGCTTGACCAGTTTAGCAAGTAAAGTCTACACGAAGGTTTTGACACGTAGGATGCAAGAGAAATCGGAAAGATTTCTATGGGAGGCACAATGCGGATTTAGACCTGGAAGAGGATGCACGGATCAAATGTTTTCTCTCCGCATGATCACGGAGAAGCTTCTGGCTGCTAACCAGAAGATTTTCTGTGCTTTTGTGGATCTTGAGAAAGCATTTGATAAGGTTGTAAGGAAGAAAATGTGGGAACTGTTGCCGGGGTATGGTGTAGATGGTCGATTGCTAAGGGCTGTGCAGTCACTTTACTGTGACTGTAAAGCCTGTGTGCGGGTAGGGCATGACCTGTCACCCATGTTTAGCGTCCGAACGGGCGTAAAACAGGGTTGTATCATGTCTTCCTGGCTATTCATACTGTATCTCGACAGCTGTTTACAGAAGCTGAAAGATAGCTGTTTGGGTGTGAAATTGGGTGACATAAAAGTAAATTGTCTGCTTTACGCTGATGATGCAGTGCTTATAGCACCATCAGAGCAGAACTGCAGGCATTAGTCACGTGTATGAAAGAATATAAATATAAATATCTTCACGCAATTCCCAATACAGGGGTAGACAGAGGTCGAGTCTAGACAATTAAGTCCTTCGACCCACCTTTCACCGAAGATATTTTCGGGACAACGTGACAGGTGGTGAGCCCGTCGCCGTCTTTATGTCCAAGCCAACGATATTCGTACATAAGTTTTTGAAAAACTCATTGGTACGAGCCTACCAACTGGGGATCGAACTCGGGTCTATTGACTCGAAATTCCGACCACCCAACCACTCGGCTATCGTGACTCTATGAAAGAAGAATGTGAAATTAATGGTCTCCGTTTGAATGCTAATAAAACTAAGGTTCTGGTATTTGAAAGGGACGAAGAAAGAACGAAGTGCGAAATTTGGGTAAATCAGGAATGTCTAGAACAGGTGAATGAAATTGTATACTTGGGAAGTGCGTTTAGCCGGGATGGAAGATGTGATTTAGATGTGGACAGGCGTGTCGCTGCCGGGAACAAAGTCAATGGTGCCCTGACTGCGTTAATCAAAAGGCAAGGCGTTGTGAAAAGTGCACGCCTTGCAATACATAACGCAGTGTTGGTACCGACTTTGTTATATGGCAGCGAAACCTGGGTATGCCAGAAGAAGCATAAAAGCAGGTTGAATGCAGTGGAGATGCGATCTCTTCGTAAAATGTGCGGCCTTACCATGGCCGACCGAAAGCGAAACGAAGAGATTCGCAATATGGCAGGTTTGAAAGATGACCTTGTCTCAAAAATGGATAAGGGCGTGCTTCGATGGTTTGGGCACGTTGAGCGAATGAATGAAGACCGAATGGTGAAGAAAATATATAGCGCGAAAGTTAATATTAAAAGGTGTCGAGGTAGACCGAGATTAACTTTCGAAGACCATGTGAGCAAATTGCTCGAAGAGAGGAGGGTCAAGAGTACTCGGATACCTAGACGTGCATGTATGAAGAAGATGATGAATCTGAAAGAAGCGAAAGAAGTATGTAGGGATCGTGACACTTGGCGATCTGTTCTCTCTGGCTACCCCGTCAGGGATTGTGCGTGAAGATAAATAATAAAAAAATAATAATAATAATAATTAAGATATTATAAAATAATAAAAATAAATATATAAATAAATATCTTCCCAATACCGGGGTAGACACCCACCTTCTACCGAAGACATTTTCGGGACAACGTGACAGATGGTTTGAAAAACCCATTGGTAAGAGCCTGCCACTTGGGGATTGAACTCGGGTCTCTTGACTCGAAATTCCGACCACCCACCCAACCACTCGGCCATCGTGACTATTATATATTATATATTTTTTAATTTGTAATGATCAAATTTTACGTGATGTAATTTTTCTTATGATGGACGAATAAAACGAGCAGCACCTGTAATCATGGGAGACTAACGTGTTGAACGTCCTGTTAAGTCAGAGATACGGCTACCGTTCACTTTTATTTATTAATATTGATTCCACTTTACTCTAGGATTAAAAATAGAGACTTCAACGAAAATTATAATTTTTCATTTGTAAAAATTAAGTATCTTATAAACAAAGAAATACATAAGACCGTGTATCTAAGTATAACAGAAATGTCACAGCAAAGGCTTTAAAACTCATGAATGAATTATTTTAAATTAGGCAATTTATGTATTTAAGTGGATCGTCAATACGTATTTAAACTACGACACTAATATTACGTATACCTTTCTAGCATCAGCGTGTCGCTTTCTGGAGACCAGCCAATGTGGAGATTCTGGGACGAAAAACAGCGCGATTACTGCCAGTATCTGAAAAGATTACGATTATATTTTTTAACAGTGGTAGAGCCACGCATCAGCTTTTGTTGTTGCATGAATGGGCCGGCTCGACCGGGGAAGTACCATTTCCTCACAGAATACCGGTGTGAAGTAGAAGTCTAACAAACTTCTGCTTTTCGTCTGGTGAGTGCAGGTAACCGGACGCCCACACACCCCCCCGCCACCAAATCTGGGGGGGGGGGGAGGGGCACTTTAAGGCCGGCAACGCACGTGCTATGGTTTTGGTATTGCGGGTGTTCATGTGCGGCGGTAATCACCTACCATCACGTGAGCCACCTGCTCGTTTGCCTCCGTTTTCTATAAAAAAAGATTATTCGATTGATTAGGTCGAGTCTAGACAATTAAGTCCCTTCGACCCACCTTCTACCGAAGATATTTTCGGGACAACGTGACAGGTGGTGAGCCCGTCGCCGTCTTTATGTCCAAGCCAACGATATTCGTACATAAGTTTTTGAAAAACCCATTGGTACGAGCCTACCAACTGGGGATCGAACTCGGGTCTATTGACTCGAAATTCCAACCACCCAACCACTCGGCTATCGTGTTTAGTATGGTGAGGTAACCTCCAATAACTTTTTCCCTTCCCAATACCACCTAAAATAGATAAATTTAAACGGCAGCAATACTCATTGACAATTTATTTTGCAGTCGCGGCTTCTGTAAACTCTCTTCTGTATTGTTGTATTTAATCAGTATTATGTGTTTAATACCAGTGTATTGATCTCAGAATATATATATATATATATATATATATATATATATATATATATATATATATATATATATATATATATATATATATATATATATAACATTACGTTTATAGACACATGCACACTTATTTATTTATCGTTTAATTATCAAAATATATGATTTTGATAATTAAACGAGAAATAAATAAGTGTGCATGTGTCTATAAACGTAATGTATACATGCGTAAATATTTTGAAAAATAACAGTTTGTTAATGTATAGCGTAAGCGTAATGTCTTCTAATTAAGTGATATGTAATGATTTCTTTAAATTTTAAAGATGTTTCGCTCTTTTCAATACATATGTTGTCTGGAATTTCGCAAGTATTGTATAAAAAGTCAGAACGGTTTAAATGAATATGAAGAGTAAGCTTATCCATAGAGTGAAAACTAAGGTCATCGTATTCACCACATGGCTTCAATATTGATATTGAAAATGTTTTAGTAGTATGCATCGTAGTATTGAAGCCTTGACGCCTACGGTACACTTCGCAAATAAGTTTCAAAAAACCTCATTGGTAGTTTCTTAGGAATCAAACACGATTCATGGATATTTTTGTTGTTTTATGCCTAGTCTATCCTATCTTTTATTGGACGAATTGTTGAATATTAAGACTGTTAAGTATCTTAATATACGGCAGGAATAAGTTTAATCGAAGACAATACACAGGAATTGGAAGGCTTACAATAACACAGATTCTAAATTCCTTTTGAACTGAAACACAACACTTAATATATTTGTTTAGCAACGGAAAGCAGTGAAATTTGCTATATTAAAAGGCTTAACAGGTAGGGACGTTCTCTGCATAGGAATCATCTGAGTCAGTACCATTTCTTGCCATTTTATGCTATCAAACAGTATAAATTACTATTGTACTGTTTGACGATCTATGACGAGTGGTGCATACGCCGGTTTTTGTTAGTGTTTTCGTAGTTTCCGTTCGGGGTTTCATTATCAGTTCGTGCTCATGAGTTCGACTAAATGCATATATTATGTAAGTATCTGTCTATATGTACGAATACGTGTTCGAAAAATATAGGGACTAATGCTGTAATGGGCTACGAGGCATTTCGTCTTAATCCTCAGAAGTGAATATGCCTGCAAGCCTCTTGGACAGAAGATTGTTTCAGTTGCCAAGAAGATGCAATACTCATTTACAATCGGGTGGACTGTTACGTTGTTTTTCACTCCATCCTAATAATGGAAATATTAATCTAGAAGACTGCAAAGCGTTTCTATTTGATAGAATAACCTATTCCTAGATAGATAGTGTAGTTGTTAAGTATATACGATGAAATTAACGCTAAACCGTACCGTAAACGTGATGTTGATCAGTGCCACGGTGCGCCAGTACACCAGCAGGCCGAAAAGGAATTGCGTGAAAACGCCGATGATAATACACATGGAGCTGGTGGCAGAGAGAGCGCCACGCAGGTAGGGCTGCGTGATCTCCGCAACATATGTCAACACCTGGTAATAAATATGTTTACATTTCACATAAGTCTTAACAGCTTATCATATCTGGGCTATATTATAGTAGTCTCTCATCGGTCTAGTGTGGTTGGGTGAACGGAATTCGAGTCAAGAGACCCGAGTGTCGATACCCAAGGCTCGAACCAAAGGGTTTTGTAAAACTTACGAGTATGTACGATTTTTAATCAAATTCCGATCGACGATAGAAATCGTACATACTCGTAAGTTTTAAAAAACTTACGAGTATGTACGATTTCTTTCGTTAGCTTGGACATAAAGATGGCAACGGGTTCACCACCTTCCACGTTGTCTCAAAAATATCTTCGGTGGAAGTTCAGTCGAAAGGACTTAATTGTCTAGACCTCAGTCTGTCCCTATATTGGGAATGGCGTGAAGTTTTTTTCCCTCATCGGTAACTAAGGTAATTTTCGTAGCTATAAGTTACTTATTAGGTAATTATTCTCTTAGAGATCTTTCTTACCTTTGAAGACAAACACAAGGAAAACAGAGTACGAATGTGTGGAAATGGGTTAAAAAGGTCGTATAAAATAATAGTTATTCAGTAATATTTTATTCGTATTTGTTACGTAACCTTGTGCTACCTTTTTAACTCTTCATCGGTGTACAAAAATCTCTTCTATCGCTACCTATTGAAACACAATAAACCCTGAATATGAGAGTTGAATAATGAACAATTCATATAAAATTGAAAATAGTCAACTGTGAATCTAGGATAACAAATAATGAGAAGAAGATACCACCGTTGGAGCAATTAAAAATGGCAGTCGAATCGGCCCTCTCTGAAACAGTGGCACTTAAAAGGGAGATATCTTTTAAAGAACAATGGTCTCGTCTCAACAAATTTCTGCGTTTCGTCTGGTGAGTGCAGGTAAAAAAGGTAAGCGGATAATATCGGATTTAAGGTGAAGTCTAATAAATTTCTGCGTTTCGTCTGGTGAGTGCAGGTAACCGGTGGCCCACACCCCCCCCCCCCAATTCTGGGGGAGGGCGGCACTCTAAGGGAGGCAACGCATCTGCTAAACCTCTGGTATTGCGGGTGTTCATGGGCGGCGGTAATCACTTACCATCACGTGAGCCACCTGCTCGTTTGCCTCCCTTTTCTATAAAAAAAAATATATCCATACCAAGTAGTCTTCATTTAAGTGGATCTACCTATAACACAGGTCTGCCTATCTGTGACGCATTTGGTACATATTTTGTCAAATTTCATATAACCTCAGGGAGCTCAATCTATACCTCCTAATTTCACTGATAAAATACCAGCAATAGTCGCAAATATCTCTAAAATTGAAGTTAGTATAGAATGCGTGTCTCGGTTGTTAAAATCTCTTGATCCTTCAAAACTGCCGGACCTGATCATCTTCCAGCAACTTTTCTAATCAATTGTGTAGAATCGATAGCATTACCAATAAGCCTACTATTTCGTAAATCTCTAGCTGAGTGTTCTGTGCCAGATGTTTGGAAACGTGCCTACATTACACCAGTGCATAAAAAAGGATCAAGGTCTGATATCAACAATTACAGGCAAATTTCTAAGTTGTGCATTGTTGCTAAAGTGTTCAAAAAAATGATTTATGATCAGGTATATCCTTCACTGAAGCAGTGTTTAAGCCAGTCTCAACACGGCTTTCTTAGAAATAGGTCTACCGTGTCTAATCTGGCGCTGTTTAATTCAATTCTGACTAAAGCCATGGACGACGGCAATCAAGTTGACGTAATATAGTAGTAGTAGTAGTAGTAGATATACTTTATTTTACACCACATATATACAACGAATATATACATTACAGAGAAAACTTAATAAATACGTATGTACAATAAGGCGGTCATATCGCTAAAGAGCGATCTCTTCCAGATAACCTTGGGCTAAAGAGAAACTGGAATTAAGAACAGTAGGAGGTGGTGCGTTTTATATATACTGATTATAGTAAGGCTTTTGATAGAATTGAACATAAATTGCTTTTAAATAAGTTAAGGTCTATGGAGATTTGTTAAGATGGTTTTCCTCTTATGTTGGTAACCGTTCACAAGCTGTAGTTATTAACCGGCGTACCTCGGTCCAATGTTGTTTGTCATATTTGTAAATGATATTGAAACTTGCTTTAAATCATCTCGTTTATTATGTTTTGCTGATGACATGAAGATATTCGCTAATATTTCGTCACAAGAGGATGCTATATCAGTTCAGAATGATATTTTGAGATTGGAGGACTATTGTACGATTAACAAGCTTGATCTTAATCTATGTAAATGCGCCGTAGTTACTTATTCTCGAAAGCGTAATATAATTCTAATTGACTAACACCACAAAAGCTAAAGAAAGAGTATGCTGTTCGAGACCTGGGTGTTGTTCACGATTCAAAATTAATATTTAATGAACATGTTGACAATATCATAGCAAGGGCATCCAAGGCATTTGGTTTTGTAATGCGTACTGCGAAGTTCAACAATATAAAAACTATTAAAATTTTGTACTGCACTTATGTTCGCAGTACCTTAGAATATACTTCGCAGATCTGGTACCCATTATACAACACCTATATTTCACGGATTGAGAACGTCCAATAAAAATTCCTGCGTTATCTTTGTTATCGTAATCATACAAGGTATAGTTCTGAAGACTACCTATCTTTATGCATGCAACACCATCTGCTACCTCTGGCTAAGCGTCGTGAGATTGCTGACATATTATTCTTGCTTAAAATTACTACAAGTAGCGTAGACTGTCCTGTCTCTCACAAATTTCACTAAGAACTCCTGCTTTGAATCTCAGAAATAATACTCTAATTTATTTACCGACTGTATCAACTAATTATGGGAAAAATACATTTATGTGGCGAACTTGTAACAGTTTTAATAATTTATGCAAAAAATATGATTTAGATCTGTTCAATATTTGTTGTGCCTCGGCAAGACGATTATTAAGCCAAAACTTTTTTTTTAATGAATAATTAGTGTAGGCAATATTTTCTGTCCTTGTCTCGCTTTTATGCATTTACATATATGAATTTTATTGTTTTTCATTTTCTTATTAGATGTGTGCTTTAGTGTTTATAATGACGAATCATTGTTTTTATTTAGTTGCTATTAGTGAAAACCTGTTATGGGCTTTTAAGTTGTTATTTTGTTTGTTAAATTATGTATTAAATAAGCTGTTGGTTTTCAATAAATAAATAAATAAATACCAGTTGTGGCCTGTCACAAGTTACTCTGCATTGCAGAGAATCGAACGCGCGAGCGTACGGGAAGGTCTGCCATAATCGCCACGCCAAGCAAGATTGGCGATTACAACAAAAGTAAATAAATAAATTAAAAAAAACTTGTGGGCTTCTACAAAAACTTATAAAAATATAAAGGCAATGCAATTTGTACACTGTTAAAATTCTTGTGTTATGGTCTCTCATTACGTGACTTTTGTTTACGACTTCGCAATTTTGCCAACCATGCTTCGGAAAACTATGCGGTCAGTTTTGCGATGATGCGATCTCTTGTATGAAATATTTACCTACGCTCGACCTCACATATGTTGTTATATATTTTGTCTATAATTTCTCAATCTGTTTTATCTATTGTCTATTTGATTCTATCTATATCTGTCTGTCTTTCTATATTTGTCTATAATCTCTAAGCAACAGCTAGGGTAACAGATAAACTAAGGGGAACTGTTAAGTCTTCGCAACTTACTTACGGGTGCCTCAAGCAGTCCACCGGCCAGGCCTGTGAGGAACAATGCGCCATACAGATGTCCCGCAGAGCTTGAGAAGTGGAACATTAGCCAGGCAACAAGAAACGGTAGGTTAACAGCTTGCATGGCGCGTCGGCGTCCCATCGGCGCTGTCACCACACCAGACAGCGCGCATCCCAACGGCACCACGATTAGATTAATCGAACCTGAGACAAGTTGAGAACAGATGCATTAAATAAGTCGGAATTTGATTAGCAACAGAATCGGATTTTATGACATGATTATTAATAATTTCATTAATAACAAATTTTGATTTGAAGATTATGCCACTATATTTCATCCTATGAGTGTTGTATGAGGCAACCACATCTGGTAGAAAAAAGGGACTAAAGGTGAACATGACAGGTGATGATTGTCATCTCGATTATACCAGATCATGATTGATAAAAAGCAGCGTCTCAGATGAGAGGTGTCTGGAAATGTCAATCCATAGTGGATCCGAGACACAAGATTGTTAGAAGAAAATATACGCTTGAGTCTGAAATTGATTGCAATTATGATATAAGGGAACTGTTGACGAACCTTTATCATGTTTACTTTTATAATTTTAATATCATAACCCAAAATATATATTTCCGCGTTACACTATTACGAGAAAGTAAATTATAAGCAGGAAACCTGCTTGCATCGAAAAAGAAAGAAAACTGCGAGAAATTCTATGGCCTATGAGGTACGAGATTTAGTGTAAAGCAGCATGCTCCTCGTTTACACTAAATCTCGTATTCAATTTTCCCCGTATTAACGCATCATTCGCACCAGGAACAGAGTCCATTTATATAGTCCTCCTCGTCGATTTCGACGACGGCGACCCTAAACTATAAACTATTGGAACATTTTTTTTTTAAATATTTGTGTTGGAAATATATTTACTATATTCTTTTATGAGCCCTGGTATGGCTAGCAAGACCAAATTTTTAAAAACCCTATCGCATATGTGACAGTAGAGCTGACCCTGCAAGTTAAATGTGTAAGATAAGATAAGAGAGCTTGGGCTTCTCTTTCCAAACTTGACGTTGCGTGTCAAGCGTTATGAACCGAGTTTCCTCAAAAGCTTTAATTCTTTTAAAAATATTAGAACGCCAGGATGATCTTATTGTGGCTTGTTCCTCCCAACTTGCAGGATTCATACCGCAGCCGTTGAGATGTCGCTTCAATACGTCCTTGTAGCGCAGATGCTGACCACCTTGTTGACGCTTGCCCTTAGCCATTTCGGAATAAAACACAGCAACTGGGCAACCGGGCGTCATCCATTCGAAGGACGTTGCCACACCATCTCAGCTGACGCTCTATCAGGAGAGCTTCCATGCCATAAACTCCGGAGCGCCGCAAAACTTCTGTATTAGGGATACGATCTTGCCATGGAATCTTGAGGATGGTTCTTAGACACCTTAGATAAAATATCTCGAGTTTCCATATGTCAGCTTTATAGAGGCACCATGTCTCTGCCTCATATAAAAGGACTGGTATGAGTGCCGCTTTATAGATGCTGATTTTCGTTTCTAGCTTTCTTAAGCTAGAAACGAAAATCAGCATCTATCAGATCATGAGACCTCCAGATACGACTCACGAGACGTCCGAAATTGGAAGTTGCAATGGCAATGCGCGTTGGTATTTCCGAGGCAAGGGTGTTGTCTTGTCGAATATAGCTTCCCAAATACTTGAAACGCGATACTTCTTCTAGGGGTTTCCCACCTAGAATTAATGTCGCTTTGGCAGCTTCACAACTCCTTGGTGGTTGTTTAAGGACTTTTGTCTTGGGGGCACTGATTTTAAGGCCGAGTCGTAGACAAGATTGGTGTAGTGCTTCAAGATAACTTTGGATATGCGTCATACTATCCGACATGAGGCATACGTCGCCGGCATATATAATCTCAATTATGGAAATCTTTTGCAATTTAGACTTCGCCCTAAACCTTGTCGTATCAAACAAGCCTTTTCAGTACGGAAGTTGAGTTGAATTTGGTCACCACAACATTGTAATGCACCTCTCATAACAACTGCGACCCCTGCTTCACTCCACTGGAATCTCATGAACTCTTCGAAAGTAGGCGAATCATCTAAGGGGAGTAATGCATTTGCATTGCTCCGATCACAATGTAAGATGCTAAAGCACTTGAAGTATGGGAATCGGAAACAACGAAGGCACCACAAACACCCAGACCTGAGAAAATGTAAAAAAAAGTGTTTTTTTTACATTAACATGACCGGGAATCGAACCGGGACCTCGAGATGGCGACACTGTGAAAATCAGTTTTTACGCCACTCGTCCAAGGAGGTCGTCGTTTTATTTTTATTTAAAGCTAAATGATATTTTTAGTGGCCTACCACAACGAACCATTAAAGTCGTAAATAAGTATAAATACAGTAAGATATTAAGTAATTTACTACATTTGTTAAACCGAGAATAGGATTGAATGCTAGCCACTGATATTGGCCGAGATGATTATTTCAACATAGAATAAGTGGCAAAAGCGATTTGTACCTTTACTCAGATTATTGGCGACATTGGCGGGTTTTTCGCAAAAATAATATACAAATAAATAATAAATATGTTCACGCAATTCCCAATATAGGTGTGGACAGATTTTAGACAATTAAGTTTATTAGCTTAGACAATTAGTCTTGACAATTAAGTCCCTTCCCACCAAAGATATTTTTTCGGGTTTTTCGTAAAATCCAATATTCTTTTGACTTGATTGACTAGAGAAATTACTCCACAGATTTTATAATCACGGAAATGTATGTAATGGAGTGATTATAAAATATCTGGAAGATTACTTCAACATATTTTATAATCACTCCATTATTTTCTATAAAAGTCATATTTGTCATCATTTAATTTAAGAATATTAATTGTGGCCGCCTTTCTAGGTCGACAAAATTCTCATTTAATAAAATCAAATTATTAAGTAAAGCTTAAGTGAGGCAACTTTTCGAGGTTAATGTTTAGATCTTAAAATTCCCAGGAATTTTCACGAAACACTTGTTTTAATTCAAGGGTGTCTTCTTATATTACTCATTTTTATTCTGAAATATATTTTCCCTATACCAAAGCCGTAGGATGGGGACAAAAATTAAGTGTAATAAAATTTATAAAAAAAAGTTGTTGTTTGTTATTCTATCAACGTTGTTATGCCAATTTTTTGTTGTTATTATATAGAGTAACTGGATATTTATCCAGGTATCTATGGTATTCTAAGGCTATTCAATGCATGGGTTATGCAATACTTCTCAATAATTGCTATTTAGGATAGTTATTTCATTTCAATGTTATTTTAAAAACTTTTTATCTTCGGTGGAAGGTGGGTCGAAGGGACTTAATTGTCTAGACTAGACCTCTGTCTACCCCTGTTTTGATTGTTACCCCTGTTGGGAATGGCGTGAAATATTCATTTATTCATTTTATTTTGGCTCCTCATATAGTTCCGACTGTCAAATATCTACTCTCTGCAACTACAATAAAGTGAACATCTATTCACACACGCTTAACAACCACTAATGCTTATATTCCACAATATTACACCGTTAATAAATAACCACGTGTAATTAGCGTAACGACGTTATCAGAACTATTAAAAAGTAATTGCGGATAACGCTTAATGTTTGACGATGGTTGTGCACACTCCGACCTTGCTACCTCTTAACAGAGGTCACGTAGTTCTTAGTAGGAATAACCAACGCAGATGCCGGAGATGTGAATAAAACTTTTATTAATTTTTTCACAAAACGATTGAAAAGATCAGATGTATCATTAAATATTGCAATGATTGACTTTGCCCGCTGCGTGAGATTATATTTTTATAAAAATACTATAACCACCTAATTTCTATCAAATAGTTTTCTGAAAACCGAAAGGAAAATCTTACTCGTGTAAGAACAACGTGTCCTCACCCCTTTCAGAAAACGGGTGGATTACAAACTCACAACTTATCGCGGCTTATTACGTTTTGGAAATGATTTTCCTGACATCCCTCCGTAGACGTAATGATATTAGAAGCATTTATACGATTAAAATATGGTAGCACAGTTTTCCAGAAGTACAGTAGTACAGTAGTGCAGAAATAGGTAACAATCTGAAACTAATCTAGACGACTCCTGGACAGGGAGAAAATTTCACCTCTCATACACTTATTATTTGTTGTATATTATGACGCATTTACGACGTCAAGCTAGATAGCCAACAATGTAATTTGTACATAAGGTTTTTGAAAAAACTCATTGATACGAGTCTTGGGGACTCTTGACACGATTCCGATTACCCAACCACTCAGCTATCGTGACTTTCTCCTCGTAATTTAGTTACTGTTATTTGGACTTAAAGTACCTTTCAGTTGAGTACGTAAAACCATGGTTCATACTTTATTATGAGCGAAAAATGTTTTACCTATCCAAGAAACTTGCGCGCTATCTAGACGCAGTACTTCGCCCTTGGGTGGTTGGCTCACCGCCGGTATTAAGATAGTTGGAAAGCCCAAGGTCATGCCATAACCTGCAACAATACAAAAATATTTAGTATTTTTTGATAAAACCCGGTGATTAAGGCCGCTTTAAGCCGGAGCTTCGAATATTACTTCGCGACCTCTTCAAAAATATTCTAATCCTTCTGCAATTTTTTCAATACTGGGCTAGGTATTAGTAGGCAGAAGTATTAGTCCTATAATTTTTTTTATTTTATGCATAGAAATTCATAAATACTCAACAAAAATATACTGCCATGAGTTGAGCACAGCTTTGCGAAACGCTATAAATTGTTAGAGATTCCAAAATTTTTACGGGCCCAAAATATCGAACCATCCCTCTTAAGTCCTCTTATCTCGTCTTTACTCGGAGTCACTTAGTCTCACCTGCCTCTTGTAAGCGTTCGTGATTTATCGTTATGAAAACATCAATACGATGTTACCATATTGACCTATGTCTACAGTATATCTAGGTGTGAAGATATTTATTGTTTTAACTTATGGACAAATACAGTTAACATAAACAATGTCGTCTATCGCTGAAAAATTAATAGTTCCGGTAGAAAAGATCTGAAACCATATTTAATTCAATATAATTTGTCATGAAGAATTTACGGAAGCATGTTGGATGGAAGGGAGTTTGGTTAAGAAGGATGGCGGAGAACATCTGCTTTTTACGCCTGGAATTCAGAAGAATCCAACATAGATTATCCATATAAAGCGCGGATGAAGTCGCGAGCTAACACTAGTATAGTAGTAACATATAAAAAGCAGTGTCGCTATTTTTTATATTGACGTAATTTTTTATATTACATTTACATTAGGTTTGACGCCTTATGAAATCGTCTGCGAAGAAAATATTCGCATCGAATAGGCTTAGCTGATATCTTTTTAAGTTACTATCGCTGCTTCCGTGCGAGGTCATTAACCATTTCGTGATTGTTTATTATAACCTTGTAAAATAACACTACAGATAGTATTATATTAAAAATAAAGTTGTCAAACCATAAATATTAATAATTTAGTTTAACAATTGATTATATAACAACAATCATCATGCAGTACAGTTCACAGTATGCGAAATAATATATAATACTGTCATGTCGTTTTATCAATATCTCTTTTTCTTTTATATCAAATTGTCAAAGCTCGGGGTGGCTATGTCCATGAAATTCCATTTTTTTTAATTTACATCAATGCTATATTTACTTCTCACATCCTATTCATCTGTATTATAATGAAATCAGAAAAGCGAGTAAGTAATCAGTAATATCAGCAAGGAAATTAGTACACAATACTAATTCCCTTACTAAGCTCATCTGTTCGTAAATAGCAATTGATGTTGTCCTTCTTTTTTTATAAATCAATATGACAATTACAAGTTAATACATTAAAATAATTAATTAAATATAATGATAACATTTAAATATATTATATTTCTTTTACGAGGACAAAGTGTGATGTTTAAACTTAAGAATTCATACGTTCACATCATAAGAAAAGTTCATGGAAAACAAGTTATTAGCAATGTGGTATCTGAAAAACACAAAAGTAAGCATTATGTACACATGCTATCGTTTACACTTATAACTGATAATTTTGTATCAATAAAACGATCGAATGATTAATGTGATATAAATTCAGAATATGTATTTGTAATTCAGGATATGTACTATAATTCAGGATATATTTCAGATATGTACGCTACGCTGCAGCAATCAAGCGCTAAGCTTTGCATCAAAACAGAATTAGTAAAGATTTCACTCTGACCCATGCATTCGCCATCATAACATTTTCGCAAGCTGATCCGTGTTCTCAATCGAACCTTAATTATTAAAACTAACACATTAAAACATTACTACAGCCAATTAATGCTGTGCTATATACAATAGCATGTCTATCAATTAACAGAAAACTCCAATTATTTCCGGAAATAAATATCGGCATTTGTCATAATAATACACATCCAGCCAGTAAAATCAAAGGTTCAAGATACGAAGATATACTCACCCAACAGTAACAAGTTCTTAACGCTCACCGCGATGATCTGGGGCAGAGCTGTTCGCCAATCCTTCTTGTAGCCATAATGGTAGCTGTCGGACTGGGCTGGATCTGGGGGGTCTTTGTCTGTTGGCCCCATCTGTAGTATTTAAAGAAACCAATTCAATGAAACTAAAACAAAAAATAATTTCACGCAATTCCCTATACACAGGGGTAGACAGAGGTCTAGTCTAGATAATTAAGTCCCTTCGACCCACCTTCCACCGAAGATATTTTCGGGACAAAGTGACAGGTGGTGAGCCTCGCCGTCTTTATATCCAAGCCAACGATTTAATTCGTACATAAGTTTTTGAAAAAAACCATTGGTACGAACCTGCCACCCTGGGGATCGAACTCGGGTCCCTCGACTTGAAATTCCGACCACCCAACCACTCGGCTATTTCAATGAAACAATGTTATTTATCACTATTATTCTGATTTTGTTAGGGGAGTACAATTTAATAAACTTAGGATATTGGTTAATAATGAGAATATGACATCTGGTTTACGAATCTACGCGTGCAGGCTTATACGCTGCCACTACGTTATTGTTTATCGTTATAATTATTTTCTGTAAGGTCCCTTATTGCGATATATGTTATGTAATTGCACATCGGACACGAGTGAGAGTTAATTTGAACTGAACAGGTAAGAACCAGTCAACAGTAAACAATATTAAAGCTGGATTAACAAAACACTTATCTGTTGACGAACGAGTTAGAGATATCACGCTATCACGGAGATATACAGAGCTTTGTCGTTGAAACTGTTACCTTTTTATATTACTTAGTAGTGCTATTAAAGTTTATTCAAAATATTAATATAAAAACATTTACGAACCCAGTAGGGTGTCGACTGAAAATCAGTGGTAAATCCACGGAATCCATCGCCGTCTTTATGTCCAAGCCAACGATATAATTAAGTAAATATATTTTAGTAAAGTGTAAGTTTTTGAATAACCCATTGGTACGAGCCTGTCGCCTGGGGATCAAACTCGGGTCTCTTGACTCGAAATTCCGACCACCCAACCATTCGGCTATCGTGACTTATTACTTATTACTTATTTTATATTATTTAACAAATTTTTGTTTAATTTTTAATTTATTATTACTTTATTTCCTTTATTTTTGTTGTGTGTGTTATTCAATTATCAATTTCCTTTGAGATAATATACAGTATACATTTGGAAATTTTAATCGATATTTCTTAACATTTTTAATTTAATTATTAGTATTATTGACAATTATTATAATTTACATGTTTTACTAAATATTATATTTTAAAACTTTTTAGAATTTTTTTTTATATTGTAATTAAACTTTGGCCATATTTTATATAATATTAAGATCAAATGTTACCTACATTCTGGCAAATAAATGACTGATGGAGAGTACTATTATTGACTAGGTGAAATTATTTATTATTAAATATAAACATTTGTACTCGAATCATGGATGGTTCTATGTGTATATGTTTTTTTGTCTTTGTATATAACTATACGAGGATAGGTTTAGTTTGAACGTTTACTTTACACGAGTCAACAAAAGTCTAGGAATATTTTTAATAATAATAATAGTGAACAGTATTCGATCCCCAGATGATAGGCTCAGTACTAATTTAATCAGTTAATAAGTAAATCAATTAAAAGTATTTATCTTGAATATCAGAGTAAATATTATATCTTTAAAACTCTGATTCCATTAAAGTTACAAGGAACGCCGTCAAAATAACTTATATTTAAAACTTAGCATTTAATTATTTCTATATACTTATAAATTATTTCTATATTTAAAACTTAGCATTTTATTATTTACACTAATATTTTATAGTCTTTATTCGATTCCAAGTATTTGAATATATAATTAAAATATTATATATCCATCCAATAAGTTACAGAATGTAGACACAGCAACTCAAATGCTATCTACCGCTGAAGGTCGAGGGTTATTATTCAATCGACGGAGACTTACACAAGCGGCCAAGTAACGCAAGACGTTCGTTCATTGACAAATAAATTTATTTTGGTTTCAAATTATGTGTTTATCGAAAAAGTGTTACAAAAAGCAGGCTGAGTACCATATCAACGACGAGGTACGTCTCCTCTACGAGAGGTTATATCAGGGGATTGATGAGAGGATAGGAGAAGGAGAGAGGGTGAGAGATTTATTACCTGTTTACTTATTACGACATTACGAAATAATATTGGAGTGAAAACCTCCACTTTGCGAGGTGTCAATGGATGCATGCTCGGGACCCGGAGTGGAGAGACATTCAGCCCGTTTTAATGTTTCCACAAGACCGAAAATTTATTTTATAAACAAATAATTTAATATTTTTCTTATTTGTTACCGAAATACACGCACGCGAAAGCCGAGATATATGGATCGAGAAGTAATTAATGCTCAAGGTGTTGTGGCTAGGTGAGAGAAAGCAAGTTTAACACCCGACTTAATTTTCATCGCAAACGTATCTATCGTGACAATACTATAAACAACATTTAAACGATCGTGAGAATACTATAAACATCATATAAATAATATTTTATATCTTTTCTTTTCAACAAGTTGAATTATTTGACATAAATATCAGCTTTTGACTGAGCTTTTGACACAAACATAACACAGTTGTCAGTTAATCTAAATTAAGTAATACAGTTAAATACTTTTAATACTGCCTTATATGAAAAAAACATTACGAAAAAATCTTAAAAAAATATAATATCTTCATGCAATTCCCAATACAGGGGTAGACAGAGGTCTAGTCTAGACAATAAAGTCTCTTCGAACAACCGCCCACCGAAGATATTTTCGGGACAACGTGACAGGTGGTGAGCCCGTCGCCGTCTTTATGTCCAAGCCAACGATAATTCGTACGTAAGTTTTTTTGATAAACCCATTGGTACGAGCCACCTGGAAACCGTACTCGGGTCTCGCCTCGAAATTCCGACCCTCCAACCATTCGGCTATCGTGACTTCAACGAAACGAACAAACGAAAAAATGTTAGGAAAACTAAAAAAAAAAAAAAAAAAATATCTTCACGCAATTCCCAATACAGGGGTAGACAGAGGTCAAGTCTAGACAATTAAGTCCCTTTGACCCACCTTCCACCGAAGATATTTTCGGGACAACGTGACAGGTGGTGAGCCCGTCGCCGCCTTTATGTCCAAGCCAATGATAAAATTCGTACATAAGTTTTTTGAAAAACTCATTGGTACTACCACCTGGGGATCGAACTCGGGTCTCTCGACTCGAAATTCCGACCACCCAACAACTCGGCTATCGTGACGACGGTATTCGTGTTAGGAAAACTGAATAATATTAATAGTTTCTGGGACCAAGCTACACTTGATTAGAAAAGTAAATCATTATTTGCTTTTCGTATGTACGCTAGATCACATAAAGATTTCTATTTAAAAAAATTGGAACGTAAAATGCTATTTTGATACAAATGATTCATTAGCCTTCTCGTCAAATTAAATTCGGAGATAGCTACTATGTATACATTTATATACAAACTAAATTTGTTCGCTTAAAGTGATAAAATTAAAAAAAACCCTCCGATTAGGTGTTTGTTGTACAATTGGCATAATAAATTTGCATTTTTATTTTCTGAATTTAACAGTTAACTTTCCTCACATTTTAAATATTGTTTCATGGAAAATACCCAAGGATCTTACGAAACTTTCTCGTTGCAAAATGATAAGCATTCTCACGGTCATTGGCCTCAGCGATTGTACTCCCTTTACCGCTATCTGCTAATGTAAGTTTGACATCCTTTAACTCATAGGCACATGTCGTTAAATAAGTATATTATCCAGACTCTGTTTTTTATTTTGGTAACAAATACAAAAAATGTTAAAAAAAAAAGAAATTTAACATAAAATATTAAATAGATTTAGTAATAAACATACCACATACAAATTTTAAGTTTTTATTTCTTAGTGGCTTAGGTGGGTTCAGGGTGTGGACTCCGAAACATGAAGTCACAAATTCAAAGTCCGCCATTACTCTATTTTCATTATACACTCTGAATGATTACAGCTTAATTGGAATGATTAACAAAAATACTACCAATGTTATTGCTAATATTGTTTAAAAATCAATTTTATCCTTATATAAAGTAAATACGCATGATGAAAACAATCCACTGAAAAGTTTGAAACAATTTTTTATAGCTTTTTTTCTGAAGTCCTCGTGGGAACTTACGGCATTTTAAAACAGGGTACAAACAGTGTAGGGAAGGGTAGTGCCTTAAATATTGTCTTTGTCTGTGAGTAGAATATTATTTTTAATACTTCCTTTATAACAGGCAGTCATTGCTAAAAGTGGCCGGGTTTGGGTAGTATAAACTATAGATTTTAAGTGTGTATATGCTATTACGAGTACCGTGTACTGTTTGTCTGCGCCAACGATATAATTTCTGCTGAAAACTAAGGTAAAATGGCAATAAATGCCTCTTGAAATAATTCAGCCTTTTTAAACATGTTTCTAATATGTGCAAAGTACACGTGCTTTTTGTATTTTGCACGTTTTAGCTACGAAATCAAACGATAAATACTTTTTAAATAAGTAGTTAAAATAATAAATAAATAAATATCTTCACGCAATTCCCAATACAGGGGTAGACAGAGGTCTAGTCTAGACAATTTAGTCCCTTTGACCCACCTTCCACCGAATATATTTTCGGGACCACGTGACAGGTGGTGAGACCGTCGTCGTATTCATTTCCAAGCCAACAATATATACAAGCCAAACATACAAGCCAAAGAGTAAATAAGTAGTTATAGATCAAATACGCTATTTTGTCGAAAAATGAAATACGTGATGTACAATACAGCCAGTATTTTGTCGGTTTAAAAACTTACAGCCCCCGTATTCTAATGAGTGTCGCAAACGGTCATTAAAACTAAATGATAATAACTACTGTAATAGTTACCGTTTATAACGTTATCGCAATAACGGGATAAAAGTTAAATCGACTTGTAAAAGGCAGCGGAGTTTAAAGTGCAATTCTGGTACTGCGATTCGTAATCCGTTTGCAAAGCGTGGCGGTTAATACAAATTCCAGTCCTACAGTGGACTTTCACAAACAGTTATAATAAATAATAAATATCTTCACGCAATTCCCAATACAGGGGTAGACAGAAGTCTTGTCTAGACAATTAAGTCCCTTTGACCCACCTTCCACCGAAAATATTTTCGGGACAACGTGACAGGTGGTGAGCCCGTCGACGAATTCACAAACGGTTAATTAGTTAATATATTACAATTTTAGTTCTTTTTTTATGTTTCTTATAATCTCACATAAAAATACAATTCTTTTTTAGTAGAACTTAGCACATCTTTATGAGCTAAGTTCTTAATTTTTTTTTCAAACGACTGATTTATTATCTTTGGTTACGTCTTAAATAGTATTTAATATGCAATTTAATTGATTTTTAAAAGCATATTTATGCTGAACTTTTATGTGATTAAATTAAATAGAACTCTTTAATTTAGTAATTAATAGTAAATATTTTCATACATTGCTTATTTAATTGGTTCGTATAAATAATGTTATTCAAGTCGTCGAACTCTCGGCGCGACGCTCAAAGCTAACAGCCTTGGCCTTATAATGCAGCTTCAGCACTTACTCGTATCTTTTGATGCAAAAGAATTTAATAGGTGAGAAAATATTATTGGATGTCTTGGAAAAAATTACAATTTAATTGTTAGGACATATAGATAAAAACTATAACTACTAAAATAGAACTTAATACAATAATCTTAATGCAATATCATAACACATCGCTGGGGTTTTAGGTATTAATTTATCAGCTTTAATTTTCCACTCCTTTTGTCCCGTGTGTGACATAGGCAGCTGAGGAAGAAACTTTAAAAATCGAAATGACTAAGACATGGCGGTATTAATAACAGGAAATTAATGAAAACTATGATGCCACCATCTAAAATCATCTTGCGTCTGGAAATAACAGCGGCCTGAAGAGAAACAATAAGAACGCGGAATGAAGACTAGTTAACAAGGAAAGTGGATAATTAAGGCGTAAAATTAATATTTACATTATTAGTTAAACTATCGTATATTACATAGAAATGATAGCCTAATAATAATAACATTGTAAATGGCTAAAAACGAGAATGAAATCCTGGCATAATGCATTATCCATCAAAATGTATTGCATAGGTGGCTCGTGGTACAATTGAGAACGAGGACGAATCACCAATACGGCGCTTTATAGGAAAATTACTCTTGGTCATTTTGTTATAACAAATATTTTGTAATAACTGAAGATATGTTATTTAATGTCGAAAAGAGGTTGGGGCAGCAAGCGCTATGAAAGATCAGTATTATACCCTACTAAACGATGAAAAATCAGAGTAGGTTCTCTGTGAGTTCAACATTGGCCTTACGGAAACTTCACGCATTACTTATATGTACCTAGTCCGTGGTAAGAAGTCACGATAGCCGAGTTGTTGGGTGGTCGGAATTTCGAGTCGAGAGACCCGAGTTCGATCCCCAGGTGGCAGTACCAATGAGTTTTTCAAAAACTTATGTAAGAATTTCATCGTTGGCTTGGACATAAAGGCGGCGACGGGCTCACCACCTGTCACGTTGTCCCGAAAATATCTTCGGTGGAAGGTGGGTCAAAGGGACTTAATTGTCTAGACTTGTCCTCTGTCTACCCCTGTATTGGGAATTGCGTGAAGATATTATTATTATATTATTGTTTACCTAGTCCGGCCATAAGTTCTGTTACAAATGAAAATTCTTTTTTAATGAAGTAATGTGATGTTATTTAAATTTATACCAACATATTTATTTGTCTCAGTGAAAAATAAAACATATAGAATTCAAAATGGCCACCTTTGACTTTTATTTCTGTTTGGCCTTTTAATCTGTTACGACCCTTTTAATCGGTTTGGCCACGAATCTATGGATTTATATTTTTCGCCACTGCTTGCTACAATGAATTTTCAAGAGACTCAATGTTGTCGTGTCGTTTAGAGCAGGCCACATCCTTTAAAACTGACCGTAGTTTGAAATCTAAAGGGTTGAAGTCTGGTGTAAGTGAGGGCCAGCCTTCAGCTCTTTTTAAATCCGGAACGCTGGTTTCACGCCAGGCGTGCCTTGTGATAAAGTGCAGAATCCTGCTGAAAATTCCACGGTATATTTTTAAAAAAGGTATTGCTGAGAGGTTTCATAACATGATACAAGACTGTATCTTGATACACTTTGGCTGAAGTTTTCACTTTTTTTACAAAAATGTAGTGTGGCTTCTTGATAGGATACGTCCCACCGAATCCTCACTGACGAAGGATGATGACCACGTTATACCTTTCCGACCACTTGAAAAACTTATTTACACTGTTTACGACTTATTGTAGTGTTCTTCCATCGTGAAAATTTTTTCATTGGTAAAGTCCTCTCTTCCGTGCCTTTCACCTACATATCGCAACAGAAGTCGTTTCGATCGATCCACTCTCTTCAATTGTTAATATTGATTTAGGGCGTGTCCTGTATATCGACGATAAATACTAGCTTTAGGTCTTGTTTTACAATACGCGACAAAGTTCTAGCGGCAATCTTTATTTCTCGCGATAAGAATTTTGCTTCCTAATGGGGTTTCGACAAATTATGGCTATAAGAGCATTACATACCTGTGTAGTTCTAAAAGCACGCGGCCGGCCCTGTCTTTTCTGATCTTCGACAGAGGAAGTATTGTTGGTTTGAAGTTGTCTGGAAGATGACCGACTGCTCCATACCCACTTTGAGAAAGGCGATCATGCAATTCTATTTTCTTTAACACCCCATACCATATTGTAATTTGATAATGAATATGAAAAAAAAATACAAAATCGCAAATTCGAAAGAAGTGTACAAACTAATATACGTGTTCCAAATTTAAAATAATTAAAAAGTTGCAATAAAGAAAAGTTGTTATGTAACAGTATTTATGGCCAGGTTAGTTATTTATAAATATATATTAAATTGTCATTACATAAGAATTTATATATGAATATTTGCACATAAATAATCATATCACTTTTAAACTTTGCGACCTTTCAGTGACAGTTTAAGTGATGTATTATGGAGATTGTGTTTCCGTTGCTTCGTAATGAAAATTATTAAATAGTGATCTCAATAGTGAGGTATAATGAAAAGATTCCTTCGAGCTTGAGCTTTCCTTCGCTGATAAATGAATAGCATCGTATTTTTTTTTTACAAAAATTTATCGGATTTTAAGATATAACATTTTCAAACATTCTAATGCAGAACGCCATACAAATCTGAATATTAGGTTAGCTCTTGAAAAATTAAATACGGAATATGGATACAAATATTATATTGATGTAACTTTTTTAACTTAGAAGTGTCAGTAGTAGTTATTTTTTTTATAAAATTTTTTTAATAAAATAAATAACTACTACGGACACAGTTTAGCTTACCTGCTTCAAAATTGACAAAACTTGCATTTACGCATGAACTTGTTTAGTGCTAATTGCGGTTTACAAAAAAAAACAAATACTTCGCTGACGACTATAAAAACCCAAAGCAAAAGCCACGAATAACTTGCTTATCTTAAACTTGTTTAATAAATACTTGAAAGTAATAATACCTAAATACAGCTATAAATTCCGGTTCAGACCGGTTTGATCCAGTCCAGAGTGATCCGCTTAAAAAGAAAACCTAGAGATGTCTAACGCATTTCCTTATAACTAGAAGTGATTAATAAAATAGATAATAAAAATATAAAAAAGTCTTCACAATCCTAATACTGTGGTAGACAGAGGTCCGGACATTTTTTGGGACAACGTGACAGGTGGACCCTATCGCTGTCTTTATGTTTGCTCATTGTTTCGAACTCAGGTCTCTTAACTTGAATTCCGATCAATCAAGCTCTCGACTATCGTGAATTCTAAAAGTGTGTAACTTTATTACAGAAACAAGTAGTCGTTCTAATAAGCACTCAGTTATCCTTCTATATAGTTTTTTTTCTTTTTTTGGAGATTCTACTTTTTGTTTGTAGCATTTTGTATGCAGTTGCATGATATTGCCACGTTATTAAGACCAAATTATTGTTATAAGAAATAATAAATATATTTTGGTTTTAAACTCTCAAAGTTCAAAAATATCTACTTTTTACTTGAAGTACTTAACTCATATCGACTACTACTACGTTACTAATACGTTACTCTTTTTTCTTGTTACGTCTTTCTTGACGACCTCCGTGAACGAGTGGCGTAACACCGGTCATCAAGGTATCGCCACCTCAGAGGTCCCCTCTGATTCATAATTTCTTTTTCTATTCGAATTCTACACTATTTTTTCTATTCATATTCGAATTCTATATTTTCTCAGTTCTGCGTGTTTGTGGTACCTTAGCTGTTTCCTTTCCCATAATGCAAGTACTTTAGCTACTTACATTGGGATCAGAGCGATGTAAGTGATGTTGTCCCAATATGATGAAGTATTCTTTGTATTTATGTATGTATCTTTACCGACACCGATATAAGGACTGTAAAAAAAATACTAAACTAGAAAAATTTATTCGATTTACAGTTCTTACAGGTTTTTATAGTATCTCTGTTTACATTTTGAATATATACTAAGACAAAGGAAATAAGTAAATTGCGGAAATAATTTTAAATAATATAGACATGTTCTGCTACTATTCTTTAAATTTATAATTTTCACCAATATTAAAAAAAAGGGAAAGTATGTTGTAAGTAAGGATAAGTATAAAGTTATAGTTATATGTAAGAAATAGTTCAACTTCATAGAGCTTGATAAATGTGACCGTCTACAGTTCAAAATAAATATTTGAAAACCCTATTATTCCAAAAATTTTTTTTGATGCTAACTCAGAACCTGTTTTGAACTTATTACAATAAAATGATAAGAATATTACTTACGTAATTTATTCTTGTACCTATCTTTACCCACACATTTGACTTATTAATTAGACTGATAAAAAACTTCTTAATACTAATTACAATATTTATTGTTTTAACTTTAAATAGGAGTAAAAAACGTTTTTCTGTTATATCATCAGTAGTCAAAGAATGTTTCACTATTATGTAATTATTCTAGTTTTGGTATTAATATTTAAAAAAAAACGACCGGAGAGCCGTCTTGATAGTAATCTTGCCTTCGACGCTATATATATATATATATATATATATATATATATATATATATATATATATATATATATATATATACATATATATATATATATATATATATATATATACATATATATATATATATATATATATATATATATATATATATATATATATATATATATATATATATATATATATATATATATATATATATATATATACATATATATGTATATATATATATATATATATATATATGGTGGTAAAAGGTGCTTCATATGGCATGGGATTAGGAATGAGTTATCTGGGCATTTCACGCATATAGCCCTTCCAATCTATATACCAATAATACAAGTCGAACATATCTACAAATATACTAAGCGGTTTAATGCTACGACGCATAACGCAGTATCTTGTATACCAAGATTATTAATATAGACTATGCCTGCCCGAAAAAAAGGGAAACTAATTACAGGTCTATAGATAAGACTAAGTACGGACCTTTTACTGAATTCTACCATTACCTTTCTAAAGACGTCACTCTATCCTGCATGTGTGGTTCTATATTCCATAAGGATTAAACTGGTATGCATATATCAAATAACGTGGTGTGGAAATTTTCGAGTACAATATAATAAGCAACAATTTTTTTTTACTACAAGCAATAAACGATAGTCTAACATTAACTTTGCATTAAATTATAACTAAACATGTTATATTCGTTAGATATGGGTAATCTAAACAAATAGTATAAAACTAAGTCGCCATCTGCATTAACTGATTATTCGCCACCATAATTTTTAGTGTGAAATTGTTATGTAAATACGAAGAATTCCTTATCAGTTTAACATAACAAATAATTTGTTATTTTTCACAAATGTCAAGCTAGTGTAAGTAGTTCGCACTACTTTATGTCGCGTTATATTGAAATTCCGACGGGTTTCAATAATATCCAATAATAAAAATAGGATATACCTCTCTGGAACTTCGATATGATCTTCAGTCGTTAAGCAAAAATTAGCTTTTGATCTCACCAAAGAAAAATAGATTTTCAAGGACATGAAAAGTTGGCCATAATGGTTATCCCGCCATCTATTAATCTTCATCATTATAGCCTATAAATAAATACTGCAGGATATAGGCCTCTTCCATACGGGAGAGTTTGCTATATATAATCGACACGATTGATAAGCGGATTGACGATCGAAGTACTGGACCTAGCGCATAGTCTGGAACCTATGATGCTGCTGTCCGTCACCGATCTGTCGATGTTAAATTGTTTTCACGACTAGTCATCTTACGAAATCTACGGGAAGAAAGGGGATGCTATGTTCTTAAGTCGTAAAGATACATACTATGTTTATAATGATGGGTCAAATTCTTTCAGTCTGTCAGTTCAGTTAAGGTTAGAAAGTTGACGAAAAATCCACACATAAACTTTCACATTAATATAATAACTACTATTTAATTATAATAATACAATACTAAAATGCGAAAGTAAATTTGTCATCAATATATTAACATACCTGCAAAATTTGCTTAAATAACAGACATACGGTTAAGGTTACAATCGAAACATTAATCGAATTTCTAAAAGATTGTACTTGTTGTTTTATATTTCAGAGTGTTAAAATATTAATGTCAAAATGCAAACCTCAATCGTTAGCTAATTAACAACACTTAAAACGTTTGATCATTTACCGATTCAAATTAAATTTTTATATTTATGTATTTAACTCATCGATATCTAGTACGCCAATTTAAATATAAATTCATAACAGTTCACTGTCAGCTGTTTGATATAAGTGTAATTTAGAGTTTAAATAATATAAACTTACGTGTGAGTCCGTTTGCAGGTAGAACGTGTGTTGATATGGCACTATAAATATGCGCAGGCGGCACGCTCAATCGCTGTTTCGCGACTGTCGGTTCCGACCTACCACTCCCTTCTCTCCAATAACCACTCACCTTCCTCGTACATCTCAATATTATCTACCACTTAATACTAACTAAGGTTGATATGTACTTGTGGTATCAGTTCGTTACCACAAATTTCACATGAGATTAATTTGTTTAAACACGTCTCCTCTTAATTCTTTTCGTTAGCTGGATGTATAATTAATAATCGTTCGTTCGTAAGCATATAAGACCTTTGCCCAGCACTGGAACAATACAGGTTAAAATAAAAATAGAGCTGACATCACTCGAAGTGTAGTCAACAGATTTAGTTTTTATTTTTACACAAAGTTGCTTTCCTATGTAAGAAGTATTTTCCTCAAAGTTCCCTCGGGATCGCGAAAAGTGTCTCGATAATTATACAAAGCATATTATATTCGATAAATTATAATAGTCTGTATGTTATACGTATACATCAGAAAATATGTTCTTGAAAACGATTTTTGTTTACTTCCATAATCTGAACTATTATATGAATGTCAGTCAGTCCTTGAACTTGTGTGGTTTAAGTGCAGACAAGTTAATCCTGCGTAAAATTAACCCAAGTATTACTTTAAAAAATATCATCACGCCAATCCCAATACTGGGGTGCCCACTTTTACCGAAGACAATTTTTAGACAACGTTACAAGTGGTGAGCCCGTCGTCATCTTTATTTTCAAGTCAACGATTTGAATCTTACGTAAGTTTTTTGAAAACACCCATTGGTACGATGGTATGATACAGGGATCGAACTCGGGCCTCTTGATCGGAATTCCGATCACCCAACCACTTGGCTATCGTGACTTCTGGTATTACTTACAAATAGTTTTAATATGTTTATGTTACTATTGTCATATGAACCTATTCGCTTGATATAAAAATTAGTAAATAAATATTATAGTATAGATATAGAATATTATAGTATAAATATAGTATAGTATAGAATTATTATATATATTATAGTATAGATTTAAAAAAGATTTTTTTTTTGTTAAAACGGTAAATAAATTATATGATTTTATATGAAGGTTTCGTAAAAGGCGACTTAGCAACGCGTTAAAACTTTAGATGGCCGGAACCCTCTCGAAAAATGTCCAACGATAATGCAACAGCCGAGTTCCAGACAACAGCGTCTAAGGTGCGATATGTCTGTTACTATAACCGCCCAACATCTCCATAATGGCGGCGATTAGGGAAAATACCATAAGGAGAGTCCTATGTCCTGCTATAGATTTTTACAGGCCGTTATGCTGAAGATGATGTGTGAAGGTTTTTATTCATAGTGAATAAACTACAATAAAATAACGGCGGATTAAATTAGGATAGATATAAAGCAATATGATACCTCAGATTTAGAAAAACCTATCTTCCCAAATCGCAATGTTGATACGACGCGTAAGAGCCTCATAATTAGGCTCTGCAGACCTTTCTGTGAAATAAGTATCTCGTTAGTGTTCGTTATCTGAGGAGAGCTCAGCGAATGGGAGTCATAGTTTCAGAGACAAGTATTTGCTGTTGTATAACTTTATAGGTAAATAAATTTCGACTTAATTATATTATCTTAATAGCCAGGTATTAGGTACGCGAGGTGTTCAGATTAGCTCTTTTGTTTTTGTTTTAATAAAAAAAAGGTTCGGTGACTATTTTTGATATAAATATCAAAAATAGTCGCCGCGCCTTAAGATCTTCATTGTGTGCCTTTTATTTGTGTAATATTATCAGGCCTTGGGGACCCGTATGAGCTGTTTATATCATTTATCTTTGCCACGGCTGTTACTATTTTTTTCATTTTTTTTGTCTCTTTTTTTAATACTATACCATTTACTATTATTTTTTTAACCCAACCACCAAATAAAAAAGCTAAATTAACAAACAAATGTGCTAATAACACACCATCTTTCGAATCTAAAGCACATTACTTTGTGGTAAATATCTTCGTGTTCTACAAACAGTTACAACAAAAACAAAACAGATGGCGTTTTAGGAACTCCAGTAGAAAAAAAATATTTTTTCTTCAATCATACTTTGAATTTAATAATAACTACGTAATATATCAATCGCGTGTACATAAAAATCAGTGTTACCAGACGTTATAATTTTTTATCCAATATTTCTGCTACAGTCTGTCTGTCCTGCATTACTCTATAATTTGGATACTCTGAATTGGTTTCTGATTGGTAAGTTATTAGTGTATTTTTAATTAACGCTCTGAAGAAGCAGAAGATTATTACAATTAACTTACAATTATCTATAATAATTTATAATCTTAACATTTATACACACAAATAAAATTGAACAGCTTTCACTAAATGCATGTGACACATACTTACATAAAAAATCAATGTTTAAATTTTTTTATTGCTGTTTGTATGTCTGTTTTTCCGGTAAAAATATTATGAGGAGTAACTTAGGTCACCAGCTGTCACGATGTCCAATAAATATCTGGTGGCAGGTGGGTCGAAAGAACTTAATTGCATAGACCTCTGTATTGGAATGGCGTGAAACTATTTTTGAGTAACTTAGGTTACTTTCATTTTTAAAAACAATTAGGATTCCGCATTAAGTACTACATAAAATAATACATAAAGTACTACATAAGGTCACGATAGCCGAGTGGTTGGGTGGTCGGAATTTCGAGTCAATAGACCCGAGTTCGATCCCCAGTTGGTAGGCTCGTACCAATGGGTTTTTCAAAAACTTATGTACGAATATCGTTGGCTTGGACATAAAGACGGCGACGGACTCACCACCTCATATTTTCGGTGGAAGGTGGGTCGAAGGGACTTAATTGTCTAGACTCGACCTCTGTCTACCCCTGCATTGGGAATTGCGTGAAGATATATTTTTTTTTTATTTAACTGAAGTTACTACTACACCCGATGGCATAATACACATATTTACCAAAATGGTAGAGGTATCAGATGACGAAGATGTGACGAAAAAATTAGCTATCCATCTTGATGGAAGCTTGTGACAAAGATAGGCTGTATCATTCGTTGTTGCAAGAATACCTAGTGCGAAATAACTGTTTTTTGTTACTCTAAGTAGTGTGCTCTAATCAAGGTTCTAGATTAATTGCCAAACCTGACGGTAGTATATATGGAGACCTTAATCTGTCACAAATAGACTGTTCATTATCACCAGATATCATTATATGGTCATAATGAACAGTCTGATGATGCTGTCAACATGATGCAGAAGTAATTCCACGCGGCAGAGTGGATCACGCCGATCTTTAAGGTCTTCCATTTAGCCAATGATGCCAACAGACAGTGTCCAGGATGACAGGTAGCTAGAAGGTCAGGCTGATGTCAGTCGACCATGATCCCCGGTGGCGGAGAGAATAGTATGAACTGGTTATTTCGATGCTGTAAGAGATGTGTTGCTGCGTGTTCTTGAGGAAACATCGAAGACAAAGTATAAAGCGATATCTTTCCTTGTTATAGAGATGCAACAAAGTAGACAGCGACAAAATATTTTCTTTGTTAAAATACCGTATCGACTTTCATGATGATCCGCGAATTAGTATGAGAGATGATGTAATGCATCTCACTATCTAGGGCGAATTTAAACGCAATGAAAAAAGTAGCAAAATTGTTATTATACTAAACATTTGTACACAAGCATTATTAAAACTGGTTGAGATATTTAAACATATGTTTCAATTAAATGTGTGTTTAAATAATTGTGCTTAAAGCAGAAATACATAGTAATATATGATAACTTATGATAAAGTAAGTTTGTATATATTTACACTGGCAAGGCTTATCGCATTTTAGGGCAATTCGGTATTTAATAGACTACTTAGTATTACGAAAAGATTTACATTTTTTGTAAACAAAAACAAAATGGGTACAAAGTTCTTTAAACAAACGTCGGATCGCATTTACACTGTCCGATTAAATTGTGTAAAAACGTATTATGTAGCCATGTACAAATATTGTTTGTACCGGTATATATTATATAAAAACAATTTATTAAGGAACGATGATAATTGTAATTTTAACCAATTTACTGTAATTTTTTGTTAGGCTTATTAGGCTTATCTTACGGTATTTTCATTCTAGTTTCAGTACTTGATTTCTATCCAAACGTGTACATTTTAAAGGATGGTATTTATGCAATTTACATAAAGTGCAAATATTTTAATCGACTTTTAATATTTAGCCGGTCGAGGGTATTATTGTGCTTACGATAAACGCGTGATTCAATTAAGGGAGCTCGGTGCGCCGACTCGCTTCTCACTCACTCCATGACGCTGCCTGCAGGTAGACATAAGTCTTCAACGTCAACGTTACACGCGTTATGAAAACTTGCAATATGCGGCGGCAATTAATGATTAAACTTTTTAATAACTCAATCATTTAATTTTGTGCAGTGATCAAAAGTTATATTTATTGCTCAGAAGTAGGCGGTACGCGGTTTTGTTATCCGAAATGGGTGATTACGAATCGAACGATGATGGGATGTTGTCAGTGTTGTGCGATTTTAATGACGAGGAGGAATTATGGCGCTGGATGATGGCTATTGGTGCTATAGACTGTCCAGTTTGTTCCTGCACGTCCTATAATATCTGCGACACCGTGAATCTGTGCCCCGAATGCCATGAGATAAATGCAGGTAAAGTAAAAATATTTTATGAATACCTACTTTGACCAGTTTTTACATATGCACAGTTTTTTTTTTAAATGTTCGTTTCTTTTTAACCCTTACTTTATAATAAACAAAAATCATGTTTTAGTCATTTTTGGAATTGATCGTGTAACTTTTACGAAAATCGACCCCTTTACATAATTTCAATGTAGGAGGGTTTTAAGTAAGGGAATTTGTAAGATTAAAAATTCAAATTATCATTTTGTGCATTATTTTAAGAACATTGCCTTCTGCGTCTCAATGAAAGTTAAACAACAACAAAAAAAAACCTTGAATTTATGTACAACAATTATTGAATTTTCTTTTTTACGGTTTAAACTAAATTTCTGTTATGATATGATATATTTTATATGTTCACTAATAAAGTGATATGATTAAGTTAAAAGTTAAGTTTTGAATCTATGCAAGAGTGGAATGAGGACAACTTGTTGCGCGTCAAACTGCCGAAACGCAGGCGTGTTTTGTAATTGTTGATGAGATTAAATTATGACTTATTTATATTATTTATTTCCTTAAATCAACACTTATTTTTTTTATATTTTTCTTGACATAGTTGTAGGCCCGTTTATGTGCATTGCTGATTATATGCACCAACGGTTAAGTGTCTCTTTATGAGAAAGATATTGAATCCTTGGTGTTCTTGCTTCTAACAGGTCATATTAGGTCTTCTATTCTATTAGGTCATATTTATAGAGACCTCACACCAGGAACAGTATACCACGACCCACCTGCCACTGAAGATACTTTCGGGACAACGTGACAGCGTGGTGAGCCCATCGCCGTCTTTAAGTCCAAGCCATCGATACACTTCGTACATTAGTTTTTGAAAAACCCATTAGTAGGAGCCTCCACCTTGATCGAACTCGACCCGAGTTTGATCCCCAGGTCCTTGGCTCCAAATTCCAACCCCCCAACCACTATCGTGACTATATATTAATAATTTAAAAATCATTGCTGGTGTCCATCTGTGTACAAATTATTTTAAACAAGAAACCTAAGATAGTGGAGTGGTTGGGGGATAGGACTTCAAGTCAAGAGACCCGGGTACGATAAACAAGTGGCAGTCTCTTACCACTAGGTTTTATATATATATATATATATATATATATATATATATATATATATATATATATATATATATATATATATATATATATATATATATATATAATCTACAGTCTCCTACCACTAGGTTTTTTCAAAAGTTATGTAAGATATATATACATATATATATTAAGATAGGAAACGAAGACGGCGACAGGCAGGCTGTCACGGTGTCCCAATTAAAATGTCTTGCCCTGATGAAAGGTAGGTCAAAAGACCTTAATTGTCTAGACCTCAGTCTTACCCTGTATTGGGAATCGCGTTGAGATATATTTTTAAGTTACTTAAAATTAAGTTAAAATTAAATGGAAACCTATACAGGCTCAGCCGCCAGGCTAAGGCGATCTATGAATTAATCAAATTAAACACTTGTATCAAAATTATTTCTAATCCTAAGAGAATTCCATGGATGTCAGTGTTAAAACCTAGTGAGTATATAAAAATAAAAAATTAAATAAAATAGCTTCACCCAAATCCCTATATATCCCTATGAAACAAACATTACGAAAAAATCTTTAAAAAAATATAATGTCTTCACGCAATTCCCAATACAGGGGTAGACAGAGGTCTTGTCTAGACAATAAAGTCTCTTCGACCCACCTTCCACAGAAGATATTTACGGGACAACGTGACAGGTGGTGAGCCCGTCGTCGTCTTTATGTCCAAGCCAACGACATAATTCGTACATAAGTTTTTGAAATCGAACTCGGGTCTCTTGACTTGAAATTCCGACCACACTACCACTAGGTTTTATATATATATATAATCTACAGTCTCCTACCACTAGGTTTTATATATATATATAATCTACAGTCTCCTACCACTAGGTTTTATATATATATATTAAGATAGGAAACGAAGACGGCGACAGGCAGGCTGTCACGGTGTCCCAATTAAAATGTCTTGCCCTGATGAAAGGTAGGTCAAAAGACCTTAATTGTCTAGACCTCAGTCTTACCCTGTATTGGGAATCGCGTTGAGATATATTTTTAAGTTACTTAAAATTAAGTTAAAATTAAATGGAAACCTATACAGGCTCAGCCGCCAGGCTAAGGCGATCTATGAATTAATCAAATTAAACACTTGTATCAAAATTATTTCTAATCCTAAGAGAATTCCATGGATGTCAGTGTTAAAACCTAGTGAGTATATAAAAATAAAAAATAAAATAAAATAGCTTCACCCAAATCCCTATATATCCCTATGAAACAAACATTACGAAAAAATCTTTAAAAAAATATAATGTCTTCACGCAATTCCCAATACAGGGGTAGACAGAGGTCTTGTCTAGACAATAAAGTCTCTTCGACCCACCTTCCACAGAAGATATTTACGGGACAACGTGACAGGTGGTGAACCCGTCGTCGTCTTTATGTCCAAGCCAACGACATAATTAGTACATAAGTTTTTGAAATCGAACTCGGGTCTCTTGACTTGAAATTCCGACCACACTACCACTAGTGAGTATATAATTCCAACATTTGTCTTATCTCAATTAAAAACAACTCGAACGCGCTTTGACTATTGAGTTACTTGCAAACGCTCCGAGCTAAATTTCATTAGTACCATATCTCTAATTAGTTCTATGAATATATGCGAGAAAATCTCCTTTGCGATGCCGGATATATATCAAATGAAAACCTATTAGTACCGCTTTACATTGCTTTCATGAAGGGAACTCGCTAAAACACAATAGAATTAAAATAAAACATGCAACTCCCGCCGTCAGAGATACACAGCTGTGTAAAAGATATTAAAATAACTATATTTTATTATCTTTTGATGCTGAGTATCATACACGGCTAAATTAATTTTTCAAATTTTAGGGTTTTTGAGCTTTATAATAATGTTTTACTTGACTTAAAAAAAGATTATCGTGTGTTCAGCTATTTAACTCAAATGCCTGATTTTTTCAACTCTGTAATGTTGCTCTATTACCTAAGCTAGTCCTGAGGTGGTGTTACAAGTATTTAAGAAAGTGCAAAATAACAAAACAATGTCATAAAAATGTGAATGACTTTTATATTGTTCTCCAGTTATATAACTATAAATTGTTTTGATTGTTATTGAATAATTTAACCCTTTTAACCCCTAGTGTTGTTTACAAAAATTGTGTACACTGAAAGTACGTACTCCAAAGGCACTTACATAAGCATGAGTTACACAACATCCTAGTGAATCGTGTGCAGTGTACCGTTTACATATTTTGCAGAAATTTACTTTATAATGGAGTGTTGGATGACCGCTTTCCATGACGCAATATGAAAATTTACTGAATTTTACGCAGTTACCTCCCTAAAGAATAGTAACAGAAATTAAAACTTATATTTGTGTCTCAATATTATGATATTTGGTAACGATCTAATAAAATTATTAACTTGAGACATGATTAGGTAAAATATTAAAAACGGTATTACTACCTTCGTACTTACGTACAGTCTCACAGTTCCAATAGGTGTAGGTAATGATTAGTTTTTAACAAGTCGGATGTCCTTTATCAGGGTTGAGTGGGATGTTTAATAGAACAGTTTAAAAACACACATTAAAAATTTTAATAAATAAGGTAGTTACAAAAGTGTATCTTTTTAATTATCTGCTTTTTGTTTAGCTTTTCTACCCTCTAAATTACTATTATGGACAAATTTATCAAATCATTGGGTCTTGATAACTGTGCGAAGTTTCAATTCAAATTCAATTAATAAGAACGTGACAAACGAACGCAAACTCTTCTCTGGTGCCGACCCTTTTCGGATTAGGTTTGCTTTTATTTTAAAAGAATATAGAGTTGTGAGAAAGCATTTATAATGAATAAATGAAAACAGACCACAAGCTGCAGAAGGCTTTTGCTTGTCGACGCAGAGTTATTAGTACTACAGAAAGCTTACTAAATTTTCTAGGAACTTCGTAAGCTTTCGGGCAAGTTAAGCTAATAATGCTGTAACTTCGAAACTGAAAATGGCATCCATTTCCAGGAACTATATTCAAAATCCGTGGTCAATTATTAAAACGGGTTAATGTACGTAAGTTTCAATAAAGCCTTGAACAGCCTTCATACATATATACAAGCAATACATCTCCGGCGATTAGAGGATTGGCGATCGCAGTACCAAACAAACACAGGCCTCCTTCCGTTTGCCTAGTTGATAATGTCTATATAAATATTTATCTGTGTTGTGTAGTAGATAGCAAGACAGATAAATATTTATTTATGTATATTCTTAAATAGATACATACCTATCTTATATATAAAATTCTCGCGTCACAATGTTAATTACCTAACTCCTCCGAAACGGCTTTACTGATTTTTACCAAATTTTATATGCATATTCAGTAGGTCTGAGGATCGGCTACTATCTATTTTTCAATCTCCTAAGTGATATGGGTTGTAAACAACTTAAAATTAAAATTTTTATAATTTTTGAAAAAAAAATTGTTTTTATTTTTCTATAATGTGCCATTAAAAATACACACAACCCTAAATTTTTACCCCTCTAAGATCAACCCCTCTTTTTTTATTTGACAAAACAACGTTTTCGGGGTCAGTTAGATTAAGTTTACTTTTTCATCGCCATCAAATAAAATAGGTTCTTTGTATTATTTGATTCTAAACATTATCTTATAACAAAATTTTCTTCTAGATTTTTTTTCAGAATTTTACCTAACCAGTTGTAAATGGATGATCCATATGGTATGAATATAGTCTTTGTTTAGTATAGGTGATCTTTTTTTTATCGAATAAAGGGCGAACGAGCAGGTGGCTCACGTGATGGTAAGTGATCACTGCCGCCCACTTACATTACCAGAGGAATAGCAGACGCGTTACCGGCTATTTGAGAAAGGTTTAGGCTCTTTTCTTGAAGGTCCCTAAGTTGTATCGGTCCGGAAAATCCGCCGACGGCAGCACATTCCACAAAGTGCAAGTGTGTGGCAGAAAATTCCGCAAAAAACCCACTGTGGTGGAATGCCAAGCATCAAGGTGCGGTCGATGGAATTTTAGATTATGCCAAGGCATGTATGTTACTCAATATATTTTTCAAAAACTTATTTACGATTTATATCATAGGCTTGGACATAAAGTCGGCGACGGGCTCACCACCTGTCACGATGTCCCAATATACTCGTATATATAGGCTTACTAAGTGCATACTACTCCGTGCGTGCAATATTTTAAAAAATGAATACATTTACTTAATATAGATTTGAACAAAATTACTAGTTTCATCCCGATATAATCGATCATCGTATGATAAGAAAAACTAAGGGCTTTATGCGCCTGAGGCCATATTATGAAGTAGTGAGTAACACAACGTTCGTGTGTAATAATAAATAAGGGTTTGCTTTTGTCCAATCAATTATGTCAACACAAAGCTACACATATACATTGAAGAATAAAATCAACGTAGTACATTTCCATTATTTTTTTTTATCTTAATGCAATTCTATACTGGGGTAGTCAGAGGACTTGTCTAACTATGACAGTACAGACCTCTCTCAGTAATTTTAATGAGAGCGGTGGAAGTGTAATGACTTGGGCGGAAACGGTATTGCAAGATTTATTTTACAACATCACATACATTGCTCCGATCCCAAAGTAAGATGCTAAAGCACTTGTGGTATGGTAATCGGAAACAACGAAGGCACCACAAACACCCAGATCCGATAAAATGTAGAAAAAGTGGTTTTTCTACATTGACCCGACCGGCAATCGATCCCGGGACCTCGAGATAAGGACACAATTTAATAGGTTATTTGTGTTTCGAAAGAGGCATATTGCCGCTGAACAAGGCGCTCGTGGATTTTGAAGAGAAAAAAGAGAATCAATATTGCGTCTGGGACTACTTTCATGTGCTGTGCAATTTGTGCTGGCGGATGGGTGATGATCGATCCGCAATCATTGTGCCTTTATGTATAGGTAAAGACTCACATTTGACTGCGGGTGCTATCGGACGATCAGCTTGACCGGTTTAGCAAGTAAAGTTTACTCGAAGGTTTTGACACGTAGGATGCAAGAGAACACGGAAAGATTTTATAGGTGGCACAATGCGGATTTAGACCTGGCAGGGGATGCATGGAAATGTTTTCTCTCCGCATAATCACGGAAAAGCTCTGGCTGTTAACCAGAGGACTTTCTGTGATTTTGTAGATCTTGAGAAGATATTTGATAAGGATATTCGTTATAGTAGTTTGATAAGGGGAAATTTTACTGTCATGAATGTGTCTGTGTAGTCACTTTATTGTGACAGCATAGTCTGTGTGCGGGTAGGGCATGACCTGTCACCCATGTTTAGCGTCCAAACGAGCGTAAAACAGGGTTATATCGTGTCATAGTTGTTTGGGTGCGAAATTGGGTGAAAATAAATTGTCTGCTGTATGCTGATGATGCAGTGCTTATTGTACCATCAAAGGCAGAACTGAAAGAATTAGTCACGTGTATGAAAGAGGAATGTGAAAATAAGGTCTCCGTTTGAATGGTTATAAAAGTAAGGTTCTGATATTTGAAAAGGACGAAGAGAGAACGGAGTATGACATATGGATAAATCTGACCCGTCTAGAACAGGTGAATGAAATTGTATACTTCGGAAGCACTTTTAGTCAGGATGGAAGATGTAATTTAGATGTGGACATGGGTGTGAGCAAGCTAACGGTACAATATTATAATATTAATACCTACATGTACATTTGCATAGATTAATATTTATAAATACATATAAGCTTCCATAACTCGAGAACAAACGTTGATATCCATCACATAAATGTTTGCTTCTAGCGGAATTTGTACCCCCGCAACCCCTAGCTAATCCTGGCCTAAGCTAGACTTAGACAGGGTTACTATTAACGAACCTGATCGGATCGTCAAAAATATAAATTAATTTTTAAATTAAATTTCATTTACAATACAAATATGCTTAAATGTATTTATTGCATTAAATTTACGTAATTTTTTCTTTAAAAATATAAGCATTTTTGAATGAATTGAATACAATCCTCAATCGCCATGAAACATACTTTATTGCAATACCTTTAAAAATATCTGCACGTGGGAAGCTCTGTAAAAGCGCTACAGAGGATTAAGTTCGAAAAAATAAATGGAAAGTTAATCAATTTTCGCACGTTTTTTATAGCCTGGCCTATATTTACGAATATATTCATCATACAATGTAACAATTTTTCAACTACTTTCAATTATCCTATAATGGTAAAATATTAAATAAAGTCCTAAATAACTCAAGGCAAAAAAAAATTAGTAGACGTTAATCCAGGAAATGATAATTTTGGTTCGAATATCCTTAAGAATAATAGTCATAAAATCGAAACTTAAAATCAATTAAAACAATTTTTTTCTAACCTCTGCAATATTCTCCATTTCAATGATGTGTGAATTAATTTTAATACTAGTAATTCAGCTTAGGTCTTGGTAACATTGACATCGTAATACAGCCATTTGATGGTAGTCCATTGTATTTTTAGGCTTTTACCTTAGTCGCCTCTTACGACACCCACGGTAAGGAAGAAGGTGATATAATCTTACGCCGGAGGTACACGGCACCCTAAAATCCCACAAACTTACAAATTCCTAAAACTATTCTATCGAGGGTTCTGTCACCCAAATCATTCAACATTTAACTACCTCAAACATTTGCTTAATAAGGATAACCTAAGAAAAACGTAATCATCTTATTAGATTGTCTCGAGTAGTTACAGGTACAACTCTATTTTCTGTGCAATAAATGCAGACAACTGTAGGTGTCCAACTTACGTTACGTCACTAATCTGTTAAAATGCAACGCATTAATGGAATAACATTATAAAATATTGTATTTCATTTAATTCCGATGTCTATGTCATCCAAATCTATACCTATAATAGACCTAAAATATATTCGCGTATATTCGTAGAAATAGTTTGAAAATTTTACATGTTATACAATATCCATGAACTGAGACATGGTCCTTCACTGCTGGCCGGATGAGGAAGCTCAAAGTTGCTCAGCGGGCCATGGAGAGGGCTATGTTGGGTGTTTCTATGCGTGACAGAATCCGCAACGATGATATCCGCAGCAGAACTAGGGTAACCGACATAGCCATGAGGATTAGCACGCTGAAGTGGCAATGGGCTGGCCACATAGCTCGTAGAACGGACAACCGTTGGGGACGAAAAGTTCTCGAGTGTTAGCCTCGTTCTGGCAAGCGCAATGTTGGACGTCCCCCCACAAGATGGAGTGACGACCTGCACAACATTGCGGGAAGTCGATGGATGCAGGTAGCTCGGGATCGTTCTCTATGGAAATCTTTGGGGGAGGCCTATGTTCAGCAGTGGACTGTTGATAGGCTGTAAAGAAGAAGAAGAAGAAGATACAATATCCACAAAGGATCAGTGATGCAACATATTTAATACATGTTTTATTCTACTTATTTATAGATTTAACTAGTAATACTTATTCCATTAAACAAAATTTAGGAGAAAAAATTTATTGAACAACTTAGTGCGTACAAATAATATATTACCCAAAATAATATATTAAACACATAAACAAATGTATAGCAAACATAATAGGTGAAATACAACGTATGTGACTAAGAAAATGCCAAGTAATATTCCTTAACGCGTTTCTTATATAACAAAGAAGTTCCAGAATCTTTTAAGTGTTTATCTGTTTGTTTTGTTACACATCACGTAAGTATAATAAATTCCATTTTAAGCAATTTGAAGAAAAGCATGGAATACTATTAGAGTAGATAGTGATTGGATTTCTTTTATCAGGTGTATTTTTGTAACATTTTTCTTTACTTAAAATTTACTTTTTGTATCTTCACGCATTTCCTGATACTGGGGTAGACAGAGGTCTAGACAATAAAGCCCTTTCGACCCACCTTAACCTGAAGCATATAAAGGATAACATGTCGGTCGGTGAATCTATCGCCATCTTCATGCTTACATAGATTTTTTAATCTAAATAGGTCTAATAAGACACTTATACGCCGGTATAGAGCATGAATTAATCAAGAGAGGCCTGTTTACTCAAAGCCTGAAGAAGTCAAGGATGTATGCGTTCGGTAACACAGGCGCCGGAGTATTTCACTCCTTAGCCGTGCGCATTGTTAATGATTATCGGATTGACTGTCAGAGGCTGGCCAGACATGAAATACCGCTGAAGTGATCCTGGCACCCAAATTGATATTATCACACAAAGTCACGCCAAAAATTCTAAGAAGTCGGAGGCTACTATAGACTCACAAAAGAACTCTTTTTGCGGAGAACAGATAAGTCAACGTTTTGAAAGTATTAAAAGCGATCAGATATTCCTCACCCCACTGGTAGACTCGAATTAGTGTCACATTTGCCCTCTCCATAATAGCCTCTTTTAAAGATCGTAGTATGGCCTAGCATTCGCGTCGCCTCTTGCATGTTCTTCCCTGTTCAGAAAGAGCGTAAAGTACGTTTAATTTTATTGAAAATACTAATTTTTCAATTTAACAAAATCTATACATTTACGAAAGAATAATTCTAGTCGACGGATTTACATGAAATATTGACAGACACCTGAAACATTGCACTGAGCATTTTCCGAGTGTTTATACATAATTTTTATCCCGAATTGCACACAAAAAAGATTTTTTAATATAATAGTTAATCATATATCTAGAGTATGATTAAATACTTTCCAAAGAATGCTAGTGTATTCCAAGCACATCTACGTAAATTAAATAAGGAATATGAAGAAGTATCTCCTAATTTGTGGTCTACCTGAAATATCTGTTGGCAATAATTCTAAGCATTTGGTTTTTCTTTGCCGCTCATGGCCTTCAAGACTTTACTTCAAATTGACGAAGAGTATACGCTGTACCATGCATAAGATGCATATCTTAGATCCATAGTCTGAAAATAGTGAGTCTTGGGCTCAAGTATTGTTGTTTTGGACATGAATTTCGTATTGTTTGCCAGACGAGACTTTCTAAATTTGATTTAGACTGCCTTAATAATTTCAAATATTCAAACCTAATCTCTTGAGGCTGTAATTATTTTGACATTTGAGGACGCAGGTCAAAACAACAAATGTGTCTAAGTACTTTTCTGGTATTTCTCATTTTTCTCATCAGAGCGTTTCCTATTATTTTCAATTGTTTGGCATATTTTAGCATTAATTCTTAAGACACACTTATCTTTTGTATAAGTTAGGCTTTCTCAACGCGCTCAGTAAGGGCAGCTTTTTAATTTTTTAAGAATGGAATTGAATGCCCTTTTTACTTTAAAATATTCTCTTTAAACTGACCCAAGACTTTTGTTGAATGGGCAACAGTAGAAATTTTCTAAAGTAGACGGAGGTGGTATGAATTTTATACCGAAGGATCTAACATCTATTGCGAAATATTTAATATTATATTATATATTTAAGATACATAACATTAATTCAATACTTAATTACCAAAAAAACATTTGTTTTTCAATTTAAAAAAAAATTTAAAAACATAATTTACAAAAATATGTTTCTCAGCCAAGTCACTACATTTTAGTAATAAAATTAAATAAGGTTATAGTGAATTAAACGAGACTTCGAACTATAAATAGTGAAAAGGAAAACAAAATAGCGTATTTTGATTATCTACTAACAATAAAGTTATAACGACTAATCTGGAGCTAGCCAAACAATACATTATGATTAAATTAATAAATTCCAATACATTATTTACGCATAAGACGTTTTAAGAGACATTGTACCCGTAATTGTTCAATACTATGGATTTTAAAGAACCGGCGGATCCGTGAAGCATTTCCGTTGATCTATCCGCTTAAATCATAAATTCTATTGCACTTCATTTCGCTATAACCTTTAACGGTAGTATGGAATCTATCTTATTTCCTGAGTTAGACCTTATGGATGTTTTTCTAGGAATAATTCTTATCATTATCTTTGTTGTCGCCCAAAAATGTAAATTGTTTGATTTGATGTGATTTATTTTAGTTTAAATAAATTCAAATTTACTTTTACCTAACGCTCTATTTATTTATTTTCAATCAAATACCCGACCACTTTCGCCTTTATGGCATTATAAATGTTTATTACAAATAAAAGCGAAATTGAATGTATTTTAAGACGAAGTTCGAGAAGAGACATTATTTTGTTTACGTACACAGGACTGAGAAACAAGAATAACACGTTATGATTAAAATTACCATTTTTTTAACATGAAGCGGAAAATTTATACATTTTATTGGAATTTCAACCTGTATTGTGTTTATTCTTAAATAAGCTCTATTTTTAAATCCATTAAAGCGCAAATAGAATTACCGATAAATATTGACATATGGGTAACTTTCATGGACTTTCGGGGTAGTATATAGTTATCGGATTAACGAACTTCACTATATCGGAAAATAGTTTTTATTTTTTATTTTTTTATAAATGAAAGATTTCAAAATCAAGAGACACGGACGTTCTTCTTCTTCAAGAGTCCACTGCTGAATATAGGCCTCCCCCAAAAACTTTCCACAACGAACGGTTTCCAGCCACCTGCATCCGTCGACTTCACCTACATCCGACTATAAATGATACGAGATGGAGTGACGACTTGCAACATTTTGCAAGTCGTCACTCCATCTCGTATCATTTATAGCTTTATGGTAACCTAATGTGAAAAAGCTGTAGGAAAAACTAAAGTCAGAACTGTGATCAAGTACGTGGGACCTCGCGTTTTGGACAAAATTCACCTGTTATGCAATTTATGCAGTCATTCGTTTAAGGTCCCAAATGGTTGGTGATGCGCGGTCTATCTATAAAGGCAAAGAATTAAACCTTGACTAAGTGCTATGTAGGACGATCAGCTTGAACAGCTTAACAACAAAGTATACACGAAGGTTTGACAAGAAGAGTGCAAGACAAATAAGAACCGTTTTTATGGGACTTAGACCTAAAAGAAAATGCATGGATCGGGTGTTTTCTGTCCGAATCACAACGGAAAAACTTCTAGGACCTGTTAGCGAGTTATGGTGTGGATGGCTCACTGTAATGGGCTATGAAGACACTATATTGTAGCAGCAAATCCCGTATGTGTAATCAGTGTGAAAAAAAGTCTGAATGCTATGGTATGGGTAAATCAAGAATGTCTAGAATATGTGAATATAATTGTATACTTGGGGATGAGATGATTTAAGCCGAGATGAAAGATCTGATTTTGATATGTACAGGCGTGTGGTTACCGGGATCAAAGACAACGGTGCACGCCTGGCGATATATAACTTAAACGATTTTCGGAGTTTTAGCGCGTTTCTTACTATATAGTCACAATATACATGATCACAACATACGAAACGTCGGGAAGTAAAAAAAGTTTGTTAAAAACTAAATAAAAAACGCGATTTAATTCGAAAATCGTTTTATTTAAGATGAGTTCTCGTATTTACGCGAACACGTGTAGTGTTCGCGTAAATACAAGAAATCATAAGATACATAATTATATTAAAAGAGTCAACCGGATCGTTCTACCCAACCGAAATGCTATTAAGATAGGTATTTATGCAAATATTTCTCATCTAAATTACCTAACTTTCCCTTCCATCCCTCTCACGTTACAACCCAAATACAGAATTTTTTCTATAGTTATCATAGACTTATGTTTTTCTATATCTCCGGTTTTAACCGATTCATTAAACTCTGATTTAAGCAAAGAATACTCGCTTTTTAACGAGAGCACATTTAAACTTTTAGTCCAGATGAAGTGATTGAGTTGGAGAAAAGCTTGTTATGAACATTTAACTTGATTTTTCTCTTACAGAACAGCACAGGACTTTAGTTACGGACCTACGTATTATTTTATGTTATAAATAGAAAAGTGTGTTTTTCTTTTTTATTGGTTGTCTCTGGAACTGAAAGTACAAATTAGAAAACCTTTATGCATTAAATACTATACTTATCTGAAAGCAACATAGGCTATGCAACAAACAAAAGAGATATAGTTAAACTGGTAAATGAGTTTGTTAAAAATTTTAAGTGAAATCATTTTTTTGGCATTTAGCATTCATAGCAAAAATGCAAACCACGAAAGCAATTGTAAGGGCGTAACTGTAATTTATACATCTTAAAAACATTACAACGGCAGAAATATTTCATCGGGTAGTTTTTATTTATTTCATTACGTTACCTTAGCCGAGAATGAATTCACCAAATTTTCTCATCTACTTTCGATCGATCGATATTCATTAAATCAACTGAATTAGACAATAAACATAAATAATAAACTCTTAATACAATTTTTTTAGCCTTCAGTTGAACTATATGTAAATATATCTTCACGGCAATCCCAACACAGGGTAGGCAGAGGTATATACAATGCAGTCCTTTCGATCCACTTTCCACCGAAGACATTTTTGGGTTAAGTTGACGGGTGGTGAGCCCGTCGCTGTCTTTATGTCTACCCACGTATATGTGCCCACGATATAAGTGGTATACAAGTTTTTGAAAAAAAAAACCGATTGGTACGAGCGTTAAAACTCGAACTCGGTCACTTGACTTGATTTCCGATCATTCAACCACTCGGTCGGGTAAAAGTCATCCGTTCCATTTATTTCTAATTTTAGGTGTTAATTGATTGGATACATTTCTCAACTGAAACAGAATAGATATGTCGCCGAAAGAGCGCTCTTCTATTAGATTCTACGAAATAAATTCTTCTATTTATATTTATTGTAATTTATATTAATAATTATTGTAAAAAATTAACAACACAAAATAAATCACTACGGTCACATTAAAAGAAATTCCAAAACATCTCGATAGATGGCGCGCATTACAACTTGAGAATTTCTAATAGTGAAAAGGTAAAATTATTATAGTACATCCGTAATAGAGCGACCAGAGCGACGTGCATCTTTGATATCCAAATTTCCGGATTGAAAACGCTTAAACTTAATTTGTGCTACTTTACAGTCACTGCACTAGGTCCATAAACATCGCAATTTTTTTTCACGGCTTGCGTTGCATCTTTACCTTTTTTAAATAAACATATAAATATTTTTTTTTGTAGCAAAATTTTAAAACTTATCGAATTTCTTCATTAGAAGCAACAAGCTTGACAGTACGAAAAAGAAATAAAAATCACACATTTTCTTAATTTGAAATTGGTTTTGGTTTGAAATTATCTTATCTTATCTTTGGTATAGGCATAGAGATTTTATTACAAGTTCATACATACTATAATGCGAAAATACTGTTTCCCCAGCCCATTATGTTGTATACAAAGTAGAATAGAATAGAGAATTGTCTCAAAATCGAAAATCGCGTGAAATTATAAGGCATCACTGTTTAATGCGCATTCCATATATGAAGTGACGACAACATGAAAGTAGACTATGCCACTAAGTTGAAAAAAAAAGAAACTTATATGGGCCCTGATGGCTGTCAGTAGCTAGCATCCAACGGGGGCATCCGTGCTTAAGAAGAAGTGAAAAGCTTCACTTATAACTTTTCTTCAGCCCAATGTTGGTTCTATATTGAATGAATCTAACCATACATTTTTAGGTTCTCTTTAATTTAATAACCAATGTCGATTTATAAATACTTAATGTTCTTAGATATATGTTAAATTACTTCCTTCTTAAAAAAACTACTGGCGATCCGGTCTTGTAAAATATTGGTAACACATGGTACGACATAGTACTTGTGATGTGGAATGTTGTGTTATTTATTTTTTGAAATTTATATAAAACCCTTAGTTTATTAAGGGTTATTCTAGGGAGGTATTCTAGGTGCATTAACTTTGCAAATTTCATTCAAGATAAATGAAGATAGGCAATAAATAAAAAGATTTGAATTCTCTCACTATGAATGTATTTTATGCCATTCATAGCAGGCAGGGGCAGCCAATAAATATATGTATATATTATTTAAAAGACCGCGTTGACATGTCTCTTAAATGACATTCACAATATTTTTTTTATTTTTAAATGATTAACTAAAGAATTAAAAAAATACAATGTTTAACTAGATAGCCAAGTGGTTGGATGATCGAAATTCGAGTGAAGAGACCAGAGTTCGATGCCCAGTAATTATGTAAAAAAATGTATGTATAAAATTGTTTATATTTCATAACTTTACATTGCACCCGCCTTCTACTTTTCACCATTTCAAAGGTTGAATGGGATGCCGTCAGGCATTAAGTCCGCCCATTGTAGCCCTTAATCTATGATAAACACAATAATATAATAAATAAATAATGTGATCGCTGCCTGCATACTTTATTCATAGACATAGACGAAACTACATGACATTTAATAGAAAAATTCATTTTCCTAATTAAAACTTTAAAGGTCCACTATAAAAGATCCACTATAAAAGGTCCACTATAAAAAACTAAAAGTCCACTATAGGCACAATCGCAACGTTTGGCGATTGTAGAACCCGATCTCATTACATCAATTCGTCGCATATCATAGGACTTTAAAAGATCCTTGTAAAAAAACTAACCCTTTTAAAAAAAGGCGTGATAAATTTTTAATTTTGGCTAAGGTCCTGTTAAACCCTAATGAAAAGGTGGGCCAATAGCTTAGGTTAAATAAGACAACTGAAACCAATACTTAAATGAAAAGGCAATATATCATTCAGCATTGGTTTTGTGACCTTAAAAGACAGAAGAGTTTTTGGGTTTTATTTTCATTGCATCGACGAAGTAGCCGGGTCGGCTAGAAAGAACATTTCGAAGTCTGCATTATGAGAAGAATTATTTTTAAAACTTCGAAAAACAGATGAAAAACAAAGATCTAAATGTCATTCTATCACTTACTTAAATTTTTGCGTCTCTTACGTTTAGGTCTTACTTAAACTTTTTTTATTCAACACTTTTTTTTCCGAAAATAAAAATATTTATTTTATATATAACTTATTTACTAAAAAATATTGTATCAATTCCGTTATCCTAAGCCCCCGCTACTGGTAGAACAGTACCATTAAGACCGAAAAGAGCTAGTCACATTTTACACTCAATGGTTAAACAACAGTTAAGATCAGCAACCGTTAGTCTTTGCACCTTTAAAAAAAATAAAATAAATATCTTCACGCAATTCCAAATACAGGGGTAGACAGAGGTCTAGTCTAGACAATTAAGTCCCTTTGACCCACCTTCCACCGAAGATATTATCGGGACAACGTGACAGGTGGTGAGCCCGTCGCCGTCTTTATGTCCAAGCCAACTATGTCATTCGAACATAAGTTTTTGAAAAACCCATTGGTACGAGCCTGCCACCTGGGGATCGAACTCGGGTCTCGTGACTATTTGACTTTGCATCTTTCTACCTTTAAATTGGCAAACTCCTCTAGTATAGGTCAGTGTCACACTGTTACATATTTCTGCGCCTATTAGCAGTATGACAACTCCTGGATTCAGTTGCAACGAGTATACAGTGCCAGTGTGATAACGGACTATAAGGCGATTCCATCTTTATTGTCTGAGTGAAAACTTATAAGTTACCTTATTCTTTTGCAATGGTTTACTGGTGATAAGAGCTGCTATAACCATTTCGCAACAAATGACTATCCGTTCATTTTTTAACCTAATACCACAAAAAATCACCTGTCGTAGATCAAAGTCATAATGTTTGACGAAATCTGTAGAAATAAAATTATATACTTTATTTTCTACTGAAATACTGTAAACAATTTAATCTGTAAGAGGTATACAATATGGATGTTTATTTCGATATTCATTATGCGCCCTCGAGGAGTACACCCACGCCAGGCGCCCACTCTAAAAGCCGTTTCAGTAGTAGTTTTAACTATATAATCGAGCGTTCGGTAACTTCGCAAAATGCATTTCCGAACGCCCACGGTACACTAACTTATGTACTGATCAAACTGTTCATCTACACCCAAATTGCCACACTGAGGTAGGCAGGGTTCTACACGTTGTAGTTTTTTTTTTACCCATTTTATACCGAAGCTTATTTGGCGACGTGACTGATAGTGAGCCTATCGTCGAAGCAAACTATTCAGTTAACCTAATGTTTCAAAATCTATCAAAACCATGTTTTCATTACTGTTTTCACAACCATTAATGTTTACTGAGTACTATATTTTTACATTTTTATCTGCACACATTTCCAATACTGAAATAGTCTGTAGTCCGTGACAATTAACTTGAGGCTCATTAAACTAAACCTTATTTGCAACAAGCAGTCAGATGGTGAACTCTTCGAGTTCTATCCCCAGGTGGCTCGTACTAGTGAGTTTAAAAAAAACTTAGGTACGAATTACATCATTGACATTAAGGACGTTAAGACGGCGATGAGCTCAACACCAGTTATGTTATTCCAAGAATATCTTCGGCGGAAGGTTGGTCACAACCTCTACCTCTCCTCGACCTCTACCCATGTATTGGGAATGAAGTGCAGATATTTATAGTTTTAGGGGACATTTTTCTCCGGAGCGGCTTGACCTTTTGTTATAAAATTTTTTTCGCATATTGGGAAGGTCTTAGAAACGGACGTGTCCTTTGCTCTGTTAACTAATATATATATATATATATATATATATATATATATATATATATATATATATATATATATATATATATATATATATATATATATATATATATATTAGCTAACAGAGCAAAGGACACGTCCGTTTCCAAGACCTTCCCAATATGCGAAAAAATTTTATAACAAAAGGTCAAGCTGCACCGGAGAAAATGTCCCCTAAAACCTTTGGCCTTTGGCACAGGCAGATTAATGTAACGTCATGTCAATGTCAGACAGACAAAATAATTTAAATAAAATATCTTCACGCAATTCCCAATACAGGGGTAGACAGAGGTCGAGTCTAGACAATTAAGTCCCTTCGACCCACCTTTCACCGAAGATATTTTCGGGACAACGTGACAGGTGGTGAGCCCGTCGCCCTCTTTATGTCCAAGTCAACGATATTCGTACATAAGTTTTTGAAAAACCCTTTGGTACGAGCCTACCAACTGGGGATTGAACTCGGGTCTGTTGACTCGAAATTCCGACCACCCAACCACTCGGCTATCGTGACTTGACATATCATATCAGACAGACGAGATTAATAAAAAAAATACTCTAAATGAAATAAAGTAGGTGGCAGTACTGTACATTTAGAAGTCGATCGGATCGCACGCCTACAGTTATGTGATGCCCGCTTTTTTATTTTAACGTCGGCCAGAGAATTAACCATCAAAATCAAAAACCTGTTATTGGTAATCGTTTTCATCACCTATTCTCGTGCCGTTATTATTGTTTAGACTGCAATGTGATGAATCGCGGTTCGGTTTTGGACTGTAGTAAATATATGATAAAAAATATCTTCACGGCATTCCCGGCACTGGTGTAGACAAAGATCTAGACAATTAATTCATTTCGACGTAACTTCCACCGAAGACTTTTTTGAGACATCGTGACAGGTGGCGAGCTTGTCACCATCTTTATGTTCTAACCAACTTTATAAATTATGCATAAGTTTATGAAATATCCCGTTGATACGAACCTGCCTCCTTAGGATCGATCGGTCTCTTGACTTGAATTCCGATCGCCCAAGCACTCGGCTATCGTAACTCGTTTATTATTTATTAAAGTTTTGTTCATTATTTTATTTTATTTTGTTTATTATTCTATTTCTCTTAGATAATTTTCTTTCATTACATTTAATATTTAGTCTAAAATGTATTTAGTTTTTTTTTTAAATACGTTACATTTAAATTTCTTCAGTATATAGCCTTCTGACCCACCAAGTGTTCACCAAGTTAATGTCCACCAAGGGGTGCGCTTAAAATTAGCTAGATTACCATCAATTAGTACACGCTGAGCTTGATGCCTTTGCTGTCAAGTCTATGGATTTTGGTACACACCTAAAATGGTGTGGTTGTCTAACTTTCTTTTTTTTATTCGAAAACATGAAAAATATTTTTTATTATAAATGATTAAGGTTGCTGGAATAAATTTAAAAATTAAACTCGAGAAATCCAGATTGAGTGCATATTTTGGTAAATATCATACTCCTCAAAATGAATAAATTTTTTTTAGATTCAAATAGTAATTTAAAAAGAAATTCGTTGTGAATTTATGCAGTATTAAATGTGCTTAAAATAGAAGAAACATAAAAATTAGCTAGAATATTGACTTTTAAATATGAATATTTATAACATTATATGTAATCTGCTCGATTATTTGAAAACTCTGAAACTATATGGGCAGAAATTACCAACTTTAACAGCTTCGTCAAGTTTTCTCAGAAAACAAGCCGAAATATTAGAGCGAATTGAATATCGGAATGCGCGATCATTTCTTGCATAAAAGCCTCGTGCCTTATTAACTTTAAGTAGCACTAACGAGAATCCTTTCTGTAAAAGCTCTGATCATACCCTTATATTTCATTGTTCAGATTTTTTTAAACTTTCCGCTATAAAACGCTACAATGTTATATAAAATATAATGATTGTATAAAATGTTTAAGTTTTGTAGACAAGTCTGTTCCTTGTTCTATTAAAGAGTTTTAGATTTATTTATTTTAGAGAATTAAATTTAAAAAGTTTCTTACCAGTTGTAAGTGATAATAGTTCATTATTATCAGTTGTGTTCGTTGATCCGAAAATAGACGTAACTACTAAAATATCCTCCTGTACGGCGTTTCGTTAAGGTTTTGGTAAAGTCAGAAGAACTGAAGTTACTTTACTACTACAGGTATTAGTATGCTACGGTACTACCACGGTAGAGTTTATTGTGTTCGATGCAAAGCGCATCGACACCTGTCCATGCTAGTTCTTATGCTGTACCTCTGTATTATTGGCAAGTAACCTTAGTAAACCTTTCTTAGTTCGTAGTCTTATTGATAATTATACTGATAACAATTTCGTTACGGAGTGTTGTTGTAAGAAACACTCTCTATGATAATGGCAACACAAGCACAGAATCTTTCCATATTTAGAACATGAATTTAAATCGCGTTTTAATAATAATTGGTCATGAAAGATTGGAGCATTAGAGGGCGATAAAATTGTAGATAAATAAGCACATATTTATAAGTGCAACATATAAAATCGAATCACTTATTCATCGACTTTAATATTATAGAATTACATTATTGATTTTCATTACCACCGTTTCTGGTTCCTGTAACAGAGAAGAAACAGGCAAAAGAAATTTCGTATCCTTTTTGTGAAAGGAAATACAAAATTGACCATTAAATGGATGACAAATAACATGGGAGCGATCAACTTATTCTCAGAGGTCATTATAATTAATTTATTGATTTATATTTTAATAACCCTTTATTTATCTTCACGCAATTCCCAATACAGGAGTAGACAGAGGTCTAGTCTAGACAATTAAGTCCCTTTGATCCACCTTCACCGAAGACATTTACGTACCGAAGATATTTTCGGAATAAAGTGACAGGTGGTGAGCCCGTCGCCGTCTTTATGTCCAAGCCAACGATATAATTCGTACATAAGTTTTTGAATAACTGGGGACCGTTCTTTGTGGAAAGCTTTGGGGCAGGCCTATGTTCAGCAGTGGACTCTTGATGGGCTGTAAAGAAGAAAAAGAAGGAGACCACAATCTTAGTGACAACAACTGCGCCGTGAGGTGCACAATCTATCTTTGACATCTTAATCTATATTTATTTCTTATATGGCTATCTAAAATAAAGAGTATGGTACTGGTTATGGGTGGCGAAAATTCTACTAACTTGCATGTTGCTAGATCCTATAATCTAACTTTTCACCCCGTAGGTCGTACATGGCTCTACTCTAAGACGCCCAAACCCATTTAGATGTTATTTTTGTTTGAATGTGTATTCTTCTAGCTGTTAAGTCTCATTCTCACCACGTAATGATCTGATGACAAAATTTCAGAAGATTCCTCAACTTTTATAATCATTTTGAATATTTCACCTCTTTTGTGATGTAATTCGTTGTCTACGTCTACGTCATAGTATAAGGACGCCCACCATACGGTTTCGAGTTCGATAATAATACTTGATTTGTCGACAATAACTTCCCGGTACTTACGTATTTAATAATAAAGGGTGAATTAGGCTTACAATTATATGCTTTTATTGTTTATATTGTAGGCTTTTCGCAAATCACTAGCACTCATTATCAGCACCATCAAGGCTTCACGTAAACTTGTAGCGAGTATGGGCCATCAAAGTTTTATTATACTTACTACCAATCGAAGCTTAGCTTAGTTTTTGTTAATTAAAATCACAACTAAAATAATATTAGGACCTTACATTTAAAAAAGTATACACTGTTGTTATCTATACACTTTTGCCATATCATATGGGGGCGATTATCAATAAACTCTTTGAAGTCGGTTTGGACTGCCGCATCCGAGTTGAACTTTTTTCCTTGTAAGAAGTTGTCCAAATTCCGGAAAAAAATGTAATGTGTTGGAGTAAGGTCCGGGGTGTACGATGGATGTCGCAGATATTTCAATTGTAGCTCATCTAACTTAGTGGTTGTTTGTAGTGCAGGGTGTGGTCTTGCATTGTCGTGAATCAAGAGCGATTGACCAATCTCGGTTGTTTAGCAGCCAGTTCTTCCTTCATGGTTTGCAGTTGCTGACATTAGATACCGTCGTAATCGTTTGGCCAGATTTTAGAAAGCTGTACTGAACGACGATGGCCAAGTGGTTGGGTGATCGGAATTCGAGTCGAGAGACCCAAATTCGATCCCCAGGTGGCAGGCTCGTACCAATGGGTTTTTTCAAAACCTGTGTACGATTCATATCGTTGGCTTGAACATAGAGAAGGCGACAGGCTCACCACTTGTCACGTTGTCCCAAAAATATCTTCGGTGGAAGGTGGGTCTAATGGACTTAATTGTCTACACTAGACCTCAGTCTACCCCTGTATTGGGAATCACATGAAGATATTTTTATTTTATATTTGTATTGAAAGAAACCGGCGATTGTCCACCAAATACTCGCAAATAAATTTTTCTGAGTCAACTTTCGTTTAGGGCAGGATTTGGCAGGGTCTCCAGGGTTCAGCCATAGCGACGAACAATGTGATGATTATTTTACAGTGTCCACTTTTCATCACAAGTAATGATTTAAATCCCTTAATTATTTTGTCGGTTGAGCAAAGTAACACAGCAATCGATGCGTGTTTGCAACTTCGATTCACTCAATTCATGAGGTACCCATCGTTCAAGTTTTTTTGCTTTTCCGATTTGCTTCAAGTGAATTGATACAGTTTAATCACTTACCCCGTAGCATGCAGCTATCTCTGAAGTGCTTTGTTATGGTACCGCTTCCATTTCCGCTTTGGTCTCCGGCCGTCCACGGGTTTCGTTCTGAAGGTTGAAATTTCCAAAACGAAAACGTTGAAACCAAAAAGTATCGAGCTTTCTTTTGCGACACCTGCGCCGTACACATCATTAATCCTTCGAGCTGTTTCTGTAGCACTGGCGCCACGGTAAAACTCATACTCAAAATATACTGAAAAATTAATGACTGTTTTCAAAACTCTAATGCACCAGCTAAATGAATTTATAAATTTGCCTTTGGAATTCTTAACCAGAGATATTTCAGATCGAAGTGGTCAGTACTAATTTCATAAAACTAATATAAATCAAGGATCGAAAATTTTCTAGCGTAAATTCTAAACCCTATGTGAAAATTACGTTAAGTTCAAAAGAAACAAATGTATAGAAATTTACTCAAAAAAAATCCTTTTTTATATTCTATTACTCTTTCTTAGTTGTTACTTATGTATTATTATTACTTCTCATTAAGACATCGACAACCTGTATTATAATGATTTCTTACATGTAATGATTGATGCACTATGCCTGATTACTCTATCAACAAGCCAGTCAATAAAAAAACTTTTTTATAATGTTGTTGAGAATTAATTTTGTAAGAGCTCTTCGGTGAAAACGTCGTTGAAAACTTTATAATAATAAAAAATGTCATGATTAGCAGATAATTAGTTACGATATTTATCATTTCTTAATACACTAGTACTTGGGCCAAGAAGGGTTGGGTGATCGAATCAGAACACACGGTTTTCAAACGCGATACTGGTTCGATTAACTAACTAGACTTGAACCAAGAAGCCTGGCATGAACTAGGCTTCTTGGATCAAAAAAACTCACTGACATATGAATGTCAGTGAGTTTTTTTAAAATGTATTCCGACCATGAGTGATCCCAAATAGGATAAATATCTATCATTGACCTCAAATAAATCCTTATTTCACTCAAAATTTCAAATAAAAATATTCACTAGTGCAAGTTGTATAATTACTCGATTAAAAATTATATCGATAATAAGCAACTTACATCAACCTCAACTTCGTAGGCTAATATTATCTATGCTAAGGCATGTTCACATGCACAGATTAATATTTTAAAATTATTTACTTACATCATTTAAAAAACATGTTGAATTGATATCTTAGTTATTGAAGTCGATAATTTGCTCTACACAATCCTCTTTTTTTTATAAATTATTTACCATTATTTGATATCATCTTTATATTCATAGAGAATAAATTACCACGACGCCGCAAGCTACTTGGCTCTACTCTACTGTCTATACTAAATCAAACCACACGGCACGAGAAAAAAGTTGAGCAGCAATAGCAATTGATATGCGAAGCTTTGCATACGTGACGTGAGTAGACGTGAACGATCGAATGACAAGTTTTAAGAATTTAAAATTTATGTATTAATATTATTGTTCAAAAATATATATTTTTACTATTTTTATTCTTATTAAATCGAGAGAAACCAAAACGTGGTTGTTGTTAAATTTATCTAATATTTTAAAATTCGCTCTATCAGTGACAGTTCCGTTTGTTTATTGGTTAACATCCGCCATTTTGTACTGTCGTTTGTTTAGTGACTGAGTCTAATTCCTAGTGATGCTATACAATTTTCCTAAAAATATATTTTGTGATTTTGCATGTGGTGTAAAATGTTTTTGCTAGAAACGTTGTTTTTACGGGGTTTAAATTAATAGTGTGACTTGTCAAACTGACATCGGTATAACTTTACCTATGTGCCGGATGTGTCCTACAATCGGTTAGGGCGATTGAACGTGCCACCTTGAGTGGTATACGTGTTGCGATACCTATGCTGCCTAGAATATGAGTGGCAACGGGAATCAGGTGCCGCTGGCGCCAAGTCAACGCGGACCCGGACCGTATCCTTTTTAAAAAGTGTTTTCATAAAAGTTTTATAAAGTTATATTTACGTAATGTAAGCCACTCTAGCATATCTTACGACCGCAATTGCGAATAGCTGTGTGTACTATTAAAAATTGTTTTTTCTCTACAATCCTATGTTATTTCTATTTGCATAAATTGAGCTAGCTCCTTTGCTTTGAAATTGTTTTAAAAAGTTTACTTTAGTTTCGAAAAGTTCACGTCTTATAAACAAAGTTTTTGGTTACACTGAAACTTTTTCATTGTTTGAAAAATCCTTTCCACTTTTAAATGTTTTAATAGTAAGTTTTACGCTCTTTGTAACTTTTAATTTGTTCGTATGGAAGACTTTTCATTAATATTTTTATCGTACTAGGTTACGATATGAATTTTGTAGGTTGTGCCGTCGTAAGTTATTACGCCCAACGATTGAAATCTCCATTTTTTTTTTATGTTTTAGCTACAGATAGTGATACTTAGAGTAGTGTTACAACTTTCGTATTGAAATCTCATTTATTTTCGTAACCGTTTTTTTCCATTGTTAAATTTATTTATATTTTTTTTGTTTAGAAATTAACATTAAAAGAACCAGCTAAAAATAAACAGGCAGCAAATTCACATGGATGCTGGACACAATTGAATGTAATTCTGAACATATATCTCTCTCATGTATCAGAGTGAAGATTGTTCAAAATTAAAGTTATGTTAGTTTGCTGCTGAATAAAACACTCAATGAAATAAATACAACATTCACTAAGGCCAACACATTTTTCTCTATTTTTGATTCAGATAACTAAACTTATGTACTCCATTAAGTATTATTTATCTGTCCCTTTGTAATATTATAATGAAGCGATTTTCCTTTGTTTCTATAATTGCCAGCGATTTGAGCTATTTTTCTTATAAACATGTTGACAGAAAATCTTAATATTATAACATAATCCAAAGTAATTGCTGAGGCTTTATTTCAAATTCACAATTTTCTAAATTATGTTAAGTATTGATACATTAATACATTTTTTAATATATTTATTTCTTAAACATGAGGGTATTGACAGTAGTTCACATACATTTGTATGTCATCTAAGTGTCTTTGATATGTTAGTATACATCATTCATGTGTTTTACAAGCAAAATCTTTCCATTATTCATTGTGGTTAATGAAATATTTACGATTTGAACCAAACATCTTCCTAAGAAATTAATGTAGAGATTGCATTATGTTTTTGGTGCAACTCTTATGCATAGTAAAATATTACCTAATACAACAGTATTTTTATGGATGAAATATGTTAGAGGGCCTCAAAGAACATAATCACTCTGAATCTTTTAATACTTTTTTTTTATTTAAAGTATTAATTTATTGTTATTGTTGACATTTAAAACTAACCATTATAAAGGGATTTATGTATGCTGGTAATTTCAACAATTGGGACCATTTTCATAGTGCAGCATGTAGAGAGATATGTTGCTGTTGCAAAGTTGGCATAAAAACCACTAACATGTGCACAACATTTCCACACAGAAATTTCTGTAAGCAGATAGTTTTTTTCTTTTGTCACAATTTTCAGGTAATCTTATAATTCAGATGATGTGAAGAGTTCATTATTTTATCTTACTTGAAGAATAATTAACCAGCATCAGTGCAGTAAACAGTTTCCAGTGCCCACAATCTCTGGCTTGGGTAAGCAAGTTATTACATTTAGTGTTCCCACCCATAAACTTTCGAAAACAGTTTCCATCTATCAGGACTGAATAGCTGGTGAAATATACATCATAATTTTCACAGATGTATTTTTTACCATCAATTAGTAACACAGGATGGACAGGAAGAACATAGATGTGGTTCATATTTAAGAAATGAAATTTACATAGACCCCAAAAAACTAATTTTTTACTGATAAAATTTATAAATCACTACTGGTTTTATCCTAATTACAACATGATATGATTATACTCTGTTTAAACTTGATCTTTAATATTCTGTTCTCTAATACTCCATTAAGCCTATGTACAATGTATTTTTATTCATGCTTCTTTCTACCCTTATATAGGGCATTTTCTTAAATTATTTTTTAGCAGATTTCTCTTACTCATAGTCTGTCTTATTAATTCAAGAAAATTTTTGAAATGTGGTCAAAAATCAGTGTATGTATGAGTGACTTTGTTTTTGTACACTAAAGCAAAAATCACTCAAAATTACAAACTTAACACTCAAAATTACAAGTCTTAATATTTAAGTCTTAGAATTGACGATTTTCCCAATCCCTTCTTTTGTTTATTGTGGTGTGTCTCATAAATGTATAATTTAAAATGGCAACAAATACAAAACAGACATTAATTTACCTATTCAATTTATATTAGCCACATTTTCATTCAGAATTAACTTTCATTTTTAAACAAGCCCACATTCGTGCATTTACGTGTACTACACTAGTGAGCCGCTGATGACGCCATAATCACAATACAGCCCGGTAACAATGAAATTGCTATTAAAGTTGTTATCGCGCTACTCATGTTGTTGGAACCAAGCCTTCTCCGAATTCGCACACGTGGCCCTTTGACATTTAAAGCGCTCATCGGTGTGCAGCCTGACGTTTTCAACAGAACCACGCTGCGTTGCAGTTCGACGTAACACCTAAGATAACGTTAACGGAACGTTCAATAGCAAAGTCTAAATTACTTGCTTCAATCTAATAGCTTTTCACTAATCTGAGTAGATACTTATTTTATATATATACGTATGTTTTAGCGAAGGCGTAAGAGTATAAAAAAAATTGAATATAAGACTAGTAACTTAATTTACACTCGAACAAAAGTTCCCATTTCGTATATACGTTCGTAACACCGTTTTCCGATGTTAGAAATTTTGTTTGTGACATTTTTTAGAGCTTCAACGATTATGTGAGTCACTTTATTGCGACTTTGACTTAGTTTAAAACTTTTTAACTAACTTTTGGGGTTATTTTAAAAATAGAAGTATGCCCCAAATAAATGAATGTTATAACACCGCTACAAGGTCAATTGTACTACGAATTTCGTAAGGGGCTTTTACTCAAGTGGGCTTAAGCCTTCGCGTAAAAGAAACTTTTTCTGAAATTTTCTCTTTTGTAAATCCTTTCACCGTTATTTACTTTGAGAGCGATTTGCGGTAGCTTTATTGGATTATTTGCTTGTTGAGAATTCATGAGAAAATTAGATATTTCATTGATAATTTGCCGTCAGCGCGAAAATATGAAAAAGTTAATTTGAAACCATATTTTAATTGACATATCTGTAATCACAATGAATGCTTAAAACTTGTGATCGAATTATATAGTTGGCTTGAACATAAAGACCGCGACGGGCTGAACGCCTGTCACGTTGTCCCAAAAATATCTTCGGTGGAAGGTGGGTCGAAGGGACTTAATTGTCTAGACTAGACCTCTGTCTACCCCTGTATTGGGAATTGCGTGAAGATATTTATTTTAAACTATTTTATATTATAATGAATTCTTACGTCTTTATTAAGCTTCAAATACATAATTAAACAATGTAATTATGTATATGTGGTATTATTTTACTTTACCTTTCTTTTGTATCAATGTCTCAACTGCAGATGAGCTGGCCTCCGCGATAATTGCCTCGCTCGACTTACGGATTGGCTGCCGCTCGTTAGATGCGTTGTATCGGTCCACTTATTGTTGGTTTGGCAATTTTTCGATATCTTTGTAATCACTTGTCGGTAACCGTTGTGTCTATGACTATTTTTATAATTGAAAAGTATTTAAAAACGATTAGAATTAACTTTTAAATTTTATAATTCTTAGTTACTAATAAAATTTCACTATGAATGGAATTATTGGAGTATGTGTAACAGATAGTCGAACTTGAATGGGTTATATGTAGATTACTTCAATTCAAATTTATTCTTGGAGAACTCTATCCCACATGTGGTTTTTCTATAGTGCCGCATATCTTTGAAAATTAATTCTAATAAGTAAAATATAATTATTTCAGTTTTTTTCTGTACAGCATTATTAGGTATTTCCAAAATTAAGGTATTTACGTGAGGTGACGCTGAAAATAACGCAATATTTACTACATACTACATAGAAGATGTAACATAAGCATTACTTTCATGATTTGAGAGATATTTTTGTTAGAGTCTAGCAGTGTCACTTCGTGCTAAATTTTCTAAATAAGTGTAATTTCTGAAGAAATTTCTTTTGCATTCAAAATATTTTTTGTACTAGTGTATATTTAAGCGCAAAGCAAAGATTTGACGCCTAGGTACTAAGAGCTAAAACAGTAAACTGATAGTCACACTGCAGTAATTTTTATCGTCTGAAGTTCTGTGTTATGGAATTAAACATTGTGTAGATTTTCTTTGTAAAAAATAAAATAGAAGCAATGCCACAATTCTCCGTGGGGTAACGGTGTAAGAATATTGCCAACCCCTTTCTTCCCATGGGTGTCGTAAGAGGCAACTGAGGGAAACAGCCTCAAATATCGTAATGGCAACCGATAGATGGCGAGACCATCTCTAAAAATATCACACCGAAGACCCACCTGTGCACTGATGCCCACATCAGCGTCTGAGGTGCGAGTGGTCTGGTACTGCGATCGCCAATCCGCTTGCCAAGCGTGGAGATTAAGGCAAATCCTCCTCATGGGAGAGGGGTATGTCCTGCACTGGACTTTAACAGGCCGTTTTGTATGTTATGTAATGCCACATAACATTAACATTGCCACATAACTAGTATTCATGCTAACAAATCAAACTTTGCTCCAATCCATGTTCTGCGGAACTTAAATTAAAAGAAACAATACATGTCCCCACCTCCTTGGTCGCACGGTCATTTTTTCTTAATAATTTCTGTGAGTAATCGTAAAAAATAAAATATAATTGAAGTATAGGGTAGTAAAGTGAATGTGTACACGTGTGCAACAAGAAATTTTAATCAGAGACAGTTACCTTTTTATAAAACAAAAAAGTAAAAATAGGAAGAATTCTTTATGTATATTTATACTATATTTGTCAAACATTTTTCAGATAAAAACAACGTCGTCATAGAAAACTAACGAAATATTACATTTCTTTATTGCAACTACTCTTAGAATTTTGTGATTACAAACATGCGGAAGTTGAATTTTTTCCCAATGTCTGTTTACAGAATCGATAAAAAATAAATTTATTGAAATATAGACAGGGCAAAGGCAACAGGGTCGGCTGTTTTAAATAAAAGGTGAATATTGTAGACGATCAAAACAACTTCAACCGTCTGAGTTACACATGCGCACCTCTAAATGAAATCTTTATATGAAATTATATTCACTGTAATAGAACAGAAATCGTATTATTAAGGGATAGATATTAGAATATAATAAAGGAAGAAAATGTTCAAAACATTATTTGAGAGTGTTGTTTGATTGCATAGTTCAATGAATCGGCCGATTTATTTTTGCCCATCATTCATCTTTAGCTACACGCCTAACAAACTTTGTATCACACAATTACAATACGTGGTTATTGGAAATTATAGTTACTACAACTAAAGAGTATTTAGCCATATTTCGGTCTTAATCTTATTTCTTTTAAGAAGGTAATTTGATATATATTGTGTATGTATATATACACATTGCTTGTTAAAAAAGTACTTAAACATTTTATTTTGTACTTAGATTTATATAACATTTATCTGTAAAGACGATGAGAAAGAGAGATGACATCTTTGGGAAGAAGCGAAAGCTTATTCATTTACCCTGATAAATAATGAAATATATTCAGCTATTTTACCAATAACGTTGAATTTTTATGAGATGAATTTTAAAACCCGCCGAAGTGAATCTGACAAGGAACAGTTCAAAGCATTAAAATTCTATTGAAGTGCTGTATATATTAGTTAGTATTGCTGTATATATTAGGTAGTTTAATAGGCTGTATATATATGCGTATATATTTTCCTATAAGAAAGAAATTCCATACATTTTTAAGTTTTGTTACAAAGTGGGAAAGATGTGAAGCGACTTAGTTATAATATACGTCAATTAAATATTTATTGCATTGCAATTAGAATAGTAGTTGCAAGACGAACTTGGTTAATTTTTTTCAGTCCGGGTTATGGTTGTCCTGATAAGGATAATCGTTCGCTTTTCTAAACAAGTCGAGCAAAGTGGGCATATTAGTTATAACATAGCCCTTCGTTATACTTACCAATATGCGTATTACGTATTTTTGTTTAACCGAACCGAGTTTAATTTGTTTGATAAACTCTTGTCTTTACTATACTCTTAGAACACTAAAAATAAACCATTTATCCCAGTTCACCTCTGTTGATAAGTAGATCAAATAAAGGCGGTGCTTTTTACATGATGGTAACGAGTCGTAAGGAGATCAAAGCATTCATAAAATGGCCAGAATTGAACAAGAGAATAGAACATTTTTGGCCACTGCAAAAATTAAGCTAATTAACATTAGGAAAAGTTCGAAATTGGCTACGTTCATCAGCAAGGATGATACCGAGGGTCACGGCTGCTGATAATAATGATATTATGCATGTACTTGATTGATGCCATAATTTATATAGATTTATCTGTGCAACTTAATTAATTTTCATAAACTATTTTGTAACGAACCAAGTACGGGCAATCGGTGATGTTTATATAAACACATCACTTTCAAAAGATTATTGTTGATAGGTGTATGTACTCAAGCCATTAATCAATTAAATAAATCGTCAATTAATATTTATCATGTAATATGTATTTAGTAACGGACCATCACGTAATAATAATTACGTGATATTGAATCGCACATGAGTAACGATTGATATATAGAGAGGCTGTTTACATAAAATGTCGGCGTATTTATTGTACTTGCCTGCTTTTTACTGGTTTGAGTTTTTAAAAAATGGCGAATTGCTTCTGTAGGTATGATAAAAATTTCCCTCGAGATTTCCGCAAGTTGTTTGTCCGTACACACACTTTATTTACTTCGAGACGTAAGGAATTGATTAGGTACGTTACAAACAACGGGTGAAGTCCGTCGTAGTTTGTTATTGAAAAATACGTGCACATAATATGTCTGTATTTATCTATCCATAATTATATTATATGATTTGAATGTTTTGGAAACTGATTTCCTAAATGACAACAATTTGGGATCATTCTAGTAATACGTTTATCTTATGCTAGGTGGCGTCGTCAAACGTGTAGTATAGCTACAGCGCCACATAACATAGTATAGACATATACCTTCTCTATTCATGAGCCATGGTGTAACTATTATTTACACATTGTAGTACTCTATAATTTATTACATATTTTTATAACCGTTGGCAGTACAACGTAATGCACCAAACCACTAAGTAGTATTATAAAATGCACATAAATACAAGTTCACTTTTGCAGATTACACTATTTATTTATTGATTTATTTAATTCCACCAAGAGTCCAAAGTTTTATGGACTATGGTGACAATCGAACAAAGTTCATTAATACCATATGAAGCCCGTTTCTTGCGCTTCTGCATTTACTTCACCCTGTTTTCTTCATGGCTGTCATAAATAAATAATGACGGTGTTAATTTTGTTATAATTCAATTATGAATATAATAAAATATAATCGCCACTCAACATAAAAAGTACGAGCAACTATCACCGCGATTAGTACAGCACTGATTGATGATCACAGTACCAGGCACTTCGCACCGTAGGTGCTGACTGTTACCGGTTTGTTTAATTTAAGTCTGTTCAACTCGGGTCCGAAATAGTTACCATTTTCAAGGCAGTACTTTTTACCTTTAGCCGTTTTTAAAACGTCCATGGTAAGATAGAACACATTAAGTAGCTACTGCATAACCACCTGCCTTGCTTTGTGTCGAACAGATGGCGCTGTAATACATTTTTGATCAATATTGATTTTTTTTTCGTGTGTATTATGTGTATGCATACTAATTAAATAAATCAAATATTAAAATGAGAAACACTTTTTTTGTACAAAATATTGGACGTATCGTTTCAGAATTTTTCGAGATATTAATGTATAAATTTATACATATACAAGATTTATAGTATTGATTACAAGTTTAAATTATTTATCTTCATAATATTTATTTTAATTTATGTTACCGCTAATTGTTTTATCGTTTTTAATTCCTAACAGTTTTCTGTTGTTATTCGCGAAGCCGATGCCGATTTATACACATTCATGACAGACTATCATCGCTCGGAAATTATTTCTCACATGGGCGCTACTCGCCGAATAAATCCATATTTAATTATTCCATCGCGTTCAACTTTCTCGTGCTACTGTAACACTGTTGTTTTACATGAAGTGTAAGCAGTAATGATAAGTTCCGGTTGAGGTGAACGAGAACGTACCGAGCTGCCAACTGTGTCGATGTATCGATTCGCGCGAAGGCGCTTTTCGATTTTCATCTTGCAACACCGCGGAACCCTAAAAATTTTTCTCCCCATGTCGTTTACATATACGCTACGGTGTTTACGCTGAGTAGCGAGTGAACGATGTAATCGATCCGTCGGCTTCCATTGCTGTTTTGATCCGATTACACCGCGGCACATCGCAATACGAACGTCAATGTAAATGGGTCTAGCTTTCTCTGTTCGATAAAGAACGAATGGTTAAAAGTGTAACCCTAGACGCGGTAACGCCCCAAATCCGTGAAGTTGAAGTACGAACTACATTTATCTCTTTTCCCCTCACAAAGTGTCATTGTTCGCCTACATTGGCTCATTAAGATAGGGAGCGCGAAGCACGCCGACCTGTAAACGGCGAAAAACGTAGTTACAGTCGCGGATTTTGTTAATACAATCATATTTTAATAGATAAAGACAAAATTCGTTACCGCTTGCTTACTTAATCAAAAGTGCGCGATCGTGTGAAAGTGCCGCAGCGGCGGGCGTGCTACAACGCGGGCCGTAGACCAAACCTTATCGATTTTCTCTATGCTGCATTAAATTACTATTTAAATTTTGAACGCTGACTATAATATTACAGCAATATGCGATACGCTTATTCATTTTATAATCGGACGTAGATTTAACTTTATTGATATCGCTGTGCCTAACATTTTTGTACAAACGTATAAGCTTAGGTAGTAAGTATGTGGTGAGCGTGTGTAAACTCGCCGGGAAGACAATTCACAAAGCCGCAGTAGTATGAGGTGATAAAGCGGTAGCCTTATGCATGATATCACGGTGCCACTGTTCTGGGAATGGTTCAACATTTGGCTGCTTCAATTGCTGAAGGATCTGTGTCATGAAATCAAAATGATCGCGCTAAGAGGTGGCAATGGATTCGTTTCGCACGGATGCTCAAGACAGTCGGAGCTGACGACGGGCAATAACTCCACTGGGAGCGGAGCAGGCTTTGAACAACGCATGCAGATGCAATACCCGCGTTCCATGGCTAAACAGGAGCAGGCACCACGTTACACAAACTGCGCGGCGCCCTCCAACAACTACAGAATGATGCCGCAGTCACGTAAGTGATTCGTCGGCGGAATTTATTTGTTTCAAAGAGCGTAAAATTTTTACTCGAATTGCACACAGCTTGCGGTAAAACTATTATTAGTGGTAATCATAATGATGTTTTTATGAATTATTCTCGTTGGTGATTGAAATTGTTTCCTTAGCACATAACAGTTATCCGCGGGCGTCAACACCACACAGTGAGTAGCGGGGAGCGGTAAGTTGATGTGTATGTTGAATGATTATCTATATGAGTATGGTGATTGCAGGGGCGGAGTGCTATCATCCGTCGGGTACAGCGGGCGGCGGATTCCTTCCGGGCGCGGGCGCTTCGCAACAGAACTTACGCGCCCAACCTGCACCGCAGCCGTCCGCGCCCCCCGCGCCACAACAAGACATGTCCAAAACTACCATGGTCAGTTGATTTTTTCATTAAACTATTAATGTAGTCTACAGCAAAAATCACTGCAATCAAACACGTATTATCTGAAATGTCTTCTTTGTGTTTTAATTCTCCAACTGCTGTCTTGGTATATAAAGTAAATGATACTCATTAATATCCAAACTAGTCCTCTGATTTAAGCATTTTCGCCGGCAAATTTTCGATATTTCAATAGTTCAATAGTAACCAGGGGACACCGTTTAATACCGTTAGCTATAAACATCTGTATGGCACATGTTTGATTGTTAGTTATTGCGTATGTAGGTACCTCCCCCTTTCTTCCGTGGGTGCCGTGAGATGAAAATGGTGAGGCACGAAAAGTGTAACAGATGGCGGGACAGCTATCTCAAAACCATATACCAGACCAAAATAGCGATTTTAATGACTGATGCGAAATCCGTAGCAAGACAGAATGAATATTCGAGATTACAGCACTATGTATTCCGTAATTCATTGGTATATTGTTTATGTATATATTAGAAATATACCTTCCTTGGAGCATATTTAAGTCTCTCTTCGTAGCACACAAATGTAATAATATTCGCTATTGCTCGTGTAAACAAGAGGCACGACACACAGTTACTTGAAAGGGTATTTGCCACGCTTCTGCCATGTATAAAATATACTGATAGCAGTTAGTCAAAAATTGGTGTCAGTCTTATAGATTCGTGTTTTTATCCTAGGTGCGTGTAATGATAATCAGATGTTAATTCTTTGCACATCAGAGGATGTGAGATCACTGGTGCTACTATCTCATTCGCCAAGTTGGCCATAATCGAGACTCGGGACGGTGTTTGACGAGATCATTTGCCAATGTTGAATTTATATTTAGCCTTTAGACGACCCTTGTGTTACTCAGGAGTAGCACTTTCGCTGATTTCCTAACACCGATTCCTTCAAATGCAAGCCGACTAAAATGTTACCTTGCAATAAAACTGACCTAATATAAGTCACAGCCCTATGCTCTCTGAAATCCCTGAACAAAGAATTGACCTTGTTCCGTACCGCGTGTGTTATGCACTCGTCATAAAATCAATATCGGAACTTGGCACGTGTTTCTAACCGGCCTTTTACGCCATTTACAAATTAGGTTGTTATTGTAGCTAGGACTACGTTCTGCACGCTAAGCACACTGGGAGTTCTTACGCTGCAATTTCTTTTCTTTATTAGTATAGCCACTTACCATGAGGTATGCACAGGCCGTGAACTTCTGCAAACAATGTTCGTATAAATCGATTAAGACGTCAATCAATAGACTAAGTACGTAAATTCTAATAACGAGCAATATCTATTACTGCTTTAACTTACTACATTCCACACCCACTTTTATCTTGGGTTTGGATTAATTAGTTTTCTTAACCTAAGCAAAAGGTTTTGTTACATATACTAGGGATTTCGATGGATTCACACTAGCACTACTTTTATGACAGGTGGTGCACTAGGTGAGACCTTATACGAATATTTACTAAGCCTTTTCAGTGTACGAGACATACTCCTTAGAAGTTAATATCATAGTTTAAAAATCTCTATTATCGTAAAGCGGCATAGAGCCATAACTATTAGTTTGTTCCTTCGGTCGCACTGCTTACAGTGTTCGGGCTGTCTTCACAGCCCGAACGTTCTCTATTCAGAACCAATCTAAAAATCTCGGGCCGGTATTCCAAATTTAAATTATATACCAACGTGCCTGAATAAATGTATATACAATGAATCGAGTAACATACGTATATATTCTGCACTCTAATATCAATCTGAGGCCTGCTTGTGTTCATCGAATTTTAGTAATATTTGTGTTTACCACTGCAACAGAGCTAACCTATATCTGGAATGTCTCACTACCTTAGTACCCGACGCACGTTTAGCTGTCACAGACCCGATTGGCTATTGTTACGTGTTCATGCAAATAATATGCATGTATAAATATAAACAATATGTTTGTTTACAATTGGTCACGGATCTGAAATTCTTTTGTGAAATTTTCTCTAAAAAAACATCAAAAATGTGTTCAATGGTCATAAAATTTTATTAAGGTTCGATTCTTGGGCAGATACTGCTAATATTGTTAATAGCGATTTTAATTACTGAATTAATCACAAACTCAGCTAGATAGAATCTACGTTTGCATGTCTGATAAATAGTGCTAAACGTTATTTCTATTAATTAGAATATTTAGAGACTGGGATAGTTTGTGAAAATACTTTTGATCCAACCTATAGCATATTGCTAACTTCTTTTTTCTACTTCAAACATAATATTTTTTACAGTTATACAACTTCTGTCTTTCTTCGTTAAAGTTCAATTAACACATTTGTCGGACATTACTAACAGGACAAAGTAGATAATATACTAACAGCTAATTTGTCAAAGAAAATCGACCAGGTAACGCATATACTACGAGGGGCGATCAAAAAGGTATTGCAAGGAAATAAAAGTAAATTTGGAGTATTTTTTCTTTTCAATTTACTTTACTCTAATATATTTTTCGTCGACCAGTCAAACAATTTGTTTAAACAATTTATTGTTTGACTGATCGACGAAAAAAACGCTTTGTGGAGGTTTCCCAAATAGGACGAAATTGCTGACTTTATTTTCTAGTCATTAGCACATTTGTTTCATCGACGCTGTTTTTCGTTTTCAAGAATAAATGATAATCTTATGGAGCTAAATCTGGACTATAGTGCGGAGTTTTAAAGAGGGAAAAGAGGGAAGTAAGGTCTCTGGTACGCTAACATGCAAAAGCAACTAGCTTCGAGTTTATTTTTCAGTTTTCATTCCTTAATAGCATTTTTAAGTAACTGAAGTAGTATTTCCATTTAAGAAACCGCATCTATAATGTTTCCGATCGATTATTACACTAATCTTATTAGGCAGAGGTGTGCCATACTTGTGATCTGATTCCTCTTGCGTAGACTCAGGCTTCATATTGACGAACGTACATTTCGTTCCCGGTAAAAGTCGGCTCCATAGAAAGGAATTAGTATATTCTTATGACTTAACCAAAGAGTAATTAATTAATACATATTTTATACATAGAATCTCTTAAAATTGTATGATACTTAATATAATCGCATTACTTTAATAAACCGTCAGAGAAGCCTTCTTTTTTGCGCAGTCATAAACTTGTTAAGGTTAGTTTGAGAAATTCAAAAATAATATTACAATGCTTAATATCTTCATTATTAAATGAAAGACTAAAATAAATTTATTTACATTGAAGCTATGGAAAGTTTCTCATATTTTGAAATTAATAATTTTTTTTTGTAAAAATATTGAGAATGCTGTAAACGTTTCGAGTAGGATTAATTTTACTTTGTAGCCGTTAAGTATGTTTCAAAGGATCAACGTTCATTTAATGTTATATTCACATATTAGTGAAATGTGATCTACTCAAGTACACTGACGCAACTCTTGACAGAATCATTATTTTCTTATGGTATTTATTTATTTCTCTATGGCTCATAATTGTAACTTTTTAATAATTGTTCTTCGTAAAGAAAAAGAGGGGGGATCATGGTAGCGTGCTCGTCGCGACCCCTGCCAGCCCTTTTCAGGACTGCAATTCTACACAGCTGCGCACCCATGCCAACGAGGGCTAGGGCGTCCCCCCAAGGCGACGCACACAACGCGAGCAAAGCGGCGATGGGGACCGCCACCCGTCACGCACAGCCCGACACGGCAGAAGGTGGAGGACGGAGTGCAGAGTTGGCACGTGGAATGTTAGAGGAGGCATGAATGAGTTGATTGAAATAATGAAAGAAAGATAATTAGATGTTGTGTGTTTGTCGGAGACCAAGCGGAAGGGCAGCGGTACTGAAGAGCTCCCTGGCGAGGCGTTAGCTCTATGGTCCGGAGTCCCGGAGAGCGAGAGCGCCTGCCAGGGAGTGGGGGCGCTGCTGTCGTCTCGGTTGGTCGATGTTATGACTGAATATTAGGTTGTGAACTCGAGACTTCTCTGGGTTCACTTTTAATTGGGACTGACGAAGTTATTCTTTTTGGCTGTTTATGCGCCGGTAGCTTCGTCGTCCAGAGCTGAGCTGGAGGAGTTTTGGGAGAATGTAAGAGGAGTTCTAGACTTGGTTAGAGGAAACGAAAGAATTGTTGTACGGTACCAACCCATCCATTCAGATCACCAAGATTTGAATGGATGGGTTGGTACCGCTCGGCAAGGGTTCGAGTCGGTGCTTGGAATGTTTGGTGATAAAAGGGTTAACAATGCTGGCAAGCTTATACTGGCTATATGCAAGGAAAAGGGTCTTCTTGTGACAAACGCCATGTTTAGTCACAAGAAAATCCATATGTATACTAGAACAAGAGAGAATGAGAGAAGTATGATCGATTTATTCCTGGTAGATGACCGACTGCGAAAACAGGTGATGGATACGCGAGTGTTCCGAGGTGCTGACCTGGGAACGTATCACTATCTAGTGATTACTAGATTTAGGGGTCTGTTCGCGGGTTGGCGCCACCGGACGGCGATACCAGAACCACAGTCGGTCGGTAGCATCCGAAGCTGGAAGCTTCAGGAAGCGGACACTAGGGATAAATTTCAAGCAAGGGTAGCCGAAAAGCTGGACAGCATCTATGTCAGGAAAGAATGTGTTGAAGAAATATGGCAGAGCCTTAGAGATGGAATGGTTAGTGCAGCGGAAGACGTGTGTGAAACTGTGAAAAGAGGTAGTAGTAAAAAGGGTGATGTATGGTGGAATGACGAAGTGAAAGAAGCAGTAAATAAGAAGAAGATCTAGTAATGATAAGGATATGAGAGAGAAGAGGAAAGAAAGATATAAGCTCCAGAAAGTTCACACGAAAGCATTGATTGAGGAAGTGCGTGAAAGGAGTAGAATGGAAGCGGACGAAAGGTGGTCGCACAACTTCAAGGAGAACTCCAAACTCTTCTGGAAAGAGGTTGGAAGGACCCAGAGTGGTGCGACAGCCTTAAGAATGAATAAAGTCCTTCGGGAACCAATGACGTCCTCTCAAAAAATCGGACGCCATGCAGCGAAGGAGCGAATTTTATAGAGAGATGTATGCCTGTGATGATCTTAGTGGGGGATCGGGGGGTGTCGCCGTGACTGGTACGCCAGACTCGGACCTCGATGACACTGAGTTCATCAGTATGAAAGAGATTGAATTTGCGATTGGAAGTTTGAAATGTGGTAAGGCTGCGGGACTAGACAGAGTTACTGCTGAAATGGTCAAGTATGGTGGGCCACGCGTCTGGGACAGCTTTCATCTGCTGTGCAATTTGTGCTGGCGAACCGGGGCTGTTCCGGATGATTGGCGATCCGCGGTCATTGTGCCTTTATATAAAGGAAAAGGTACACATTATGACTGCGGGTGCTATCGGGCGATCAGCTTGACCAGTTTAGCAAGTAAAGTTTACTCGAAGGTTTTGACACGTAGGATGCAAGAGAAATCGGAAAGATTTCTATGGGAGGCACAATGCGGATTTAGACCTGGAAGAGGATGCACGGATCAAATGTTTTCTCTCCGCATGATCACGGAGAAGCTTCTGGCTGCTAACCAGAAGATTTTCTGTGCTTTTGTGGATCTGTTGAAAGCATTTTAATAAGGTAGTAAGGAAGAAAATGTGGGAACTGTTGCCGGGGTATGGTGTGGATGGTCGATTGCTAAGGGCTGTGCAGTCACTTTACTGTGACTGTAAAGCCTGTGTGCGGGTAGGGCATGACCTGTCACCCATGTTTAGCGTCCAAACGGTCGTAAAACAGGGTTGTGTCATGTCTTCCTGGCTGTTCATACTGTATCTCGACAGCTGTTTACAGAAGCTGAAAGATAGCTGTTTGTGTGTGAAATTGGGTGACATTAAAGTAAATTGTCTGCTATATGCTGATGATGCAGTGCTTATTGCACCATCAGAGGCAGAACTGCAGGCATTAGTCACGTGTATGAAAGAAGAATGTGAAATTAATGGTCTCCGGTTGAATGCTAATAAAACTAAGGTTCTGGTATTTGAAAGGGACGAAGAAAGAACGAAGTGCGAAATTTGGGTAAATCAGGAATGTCTAGAACAGGTGAATGAAATTGTATACTTGGGGAGTGCGGTTAGCCGGGATCGAAGATGTGATTTAGATGTGGACAGGCGTGTCTCTGCCGGGAACCAAGTCAATGGTGCCCTGACTGCGTTAATCAAAAGGCAAGGCGTTGTGAAAAGTGCACTCCTTGCAATACATAACGCGGTGTTGGTACCGACTTTGTTACATGGCAGCGAAACCTGGGTATGCCAGAAAAAGCATAAAAGCAGGTTGAATGCAGTGGAGATGCGATCTCTTCGTAAAATGTGCGGCCTTACCATGGCCAACCGAAAGCGAAACGAAGAGATTCGCAATATGTCAGGTTTGGAAGATGACCTTGTCACAAAAATGGATAAGGGCGTGCTTCGATGGTTTGGGCACGTTGAGCGAATGAGTGAAGACCGAATGGTGAAGTATATAGCGCGAAAGGTAATATTAAAAGGTGTCGAGGTAGACCGAGACTAACTTTCGAAGACCATGTGAGCAAATTGCTCGAAGAGGGGAGGGTCAAGAGTACTCGGATACCTAAACGTGCATGTATGAAGAAGATGATGAATCTGAAAGATGCGAAAGAGGTATGCAGGGATCGTGACACTTGGCGATCTGTTCTCTCTGGCTACCCTGTCAGGGATTATGCGTGAAGATAAATAAATAAAAAAAATTATGTAAAGAAAAATAAAGTTTTTCTTTCTAGCAATAGTGTAAGTTGATAGATTTTATCATTTCTGTTACCGAAATGCAGTTTAATTACCATCAGATTCTTATCTTTGGAAAATATCGATAGAAGGACAGTCATAGTGTAATTCTGGACCGAGATTACATTTGGATCCCTATAGATGACGCCCGTTAATTTTTAAGATGCTTTTTGTGAATGATAGGTGAAACAATATACATCTGACAACCGTTAGTCAAGAAAGGTTCTTGAGAGGCGGTATCGTTCAAGCAAAGCGTATTGTAGGGTGATTTCTTACAAGATGAACGACCGGATCGGGACTGTTCCTTGTGTAAAGAATTGATTTTTTTTTTTCAGCAGCGAACTATTAATTGCCTTTAAAAGAGACGTCTCTAGTCATTGCCTGTCTAAAACTTCTTTGTTGATAAACCTAAAAATGTTACACATAAACCGAATTTCATGTCTCTACACCATAAATATTTTAATTAGCGGTACCGACTGAAACCTGTGCTATGCAACTGCCGATGCCTTGTCGTGTGCGAAACCTCTCTATTTCGACTAAACTTGACAAATCATTCATTCTCTTGTACTCTTCTACACGATCGCTAACCATATCCGGTCACGGGGAGCAGAAATTTTAATTCCGACTCTATCCTCTGGCAGTAAGAATCAATGAATATGAAATAATGATTGTTTACTAGTCAATGACGACGCCAAAGAACTTTAATGGCAAAGTTTTAGTCCTAAATTTTTAGGATCCTTGTCGGGTATCGTGTAATTCTCAATTCATTCACACATTTTGAAATTAAAGTACGTGTCCTGTATAATGTAACGTTAAACTTATTTTTTGTACTATTGTAGGCTGGCCACAGCTACGTCTCGCAGCAGAATCAGAGTCAGCAAGCACGTCCGCAGTATCCAAACTTTCCATACAGAGCGCAACACGGAAGCAGACCGAATACACATCCCAGGTGAGATTATTTTCAGGCTATACGTCTCCCAAACTCCCAAGTGTATTGTTCTTATTCAATCATAACGATTGACTATGTAAAAATCATATACAATGACCTCGAAGAATTGATTTTAAGAAAGTTCTTCATTTCATACTCAATTATTTACCAATAAAAAAAAATCATATCCATATCGGCATAACTTTGTAATATTGTTTAATATTTATGTGACGAGGCCACTTTTCTATTCAAATCTCATGAAATTGTAAGTATCACTCTAAAAAACAATTCTTAATAAGTTGGAGTGGTCAGGAACGTTATTTAGCATAGCTAATATTCTTTTTGTGTAAAAGAAAACAAAAAAGTTATAAAGGCGGAGCAGCGAAGCTTGTATGCTTTTAAGTCTTCTTGCTTGAATTTGTGTTAATTAAAGCTTATTTTTTTGTGTGAGGTGATTAATGTCACTTCAAAGTAGTAAAAACCCACATCGACAAGGCAACATCTAATATGTGGTTTTTATCAACTGTTTTAACAATATTTTTTTTTAAATATAAGCGGTTAGATACAGAATTGTCCTCGAGCATTTCAAATTACCTGATTTTAACTCTTCTTATATCATACTCAAATACGAATGCTTTTCACACACAGCTTTCATAACTTTATTTCTCTTTGCCTTAGATTCAAAATCGCGTACTTGTGTTTTTTTTTATACAAAAAACACTCGCGAATCGACTAAGACTAATCGACTAAAATAAGAATATTTGAACTTTTGTCCACTAATATTGGTCGAGTTGGACGGAAGGTGCGTGCAAAGATACAAACATCAAACAAACATAAATTTCTGTATTGATCAGTTCAATTCTATAAATGTTTAACCTTTAATTAAATACTAAAAGGCTGCTAGTCCTTAGAAATACGTAGTCTTTTTTTATACCTTATTCAGAGAAAATTCATCGTGTTTTCCTGTGTGGGCGTACTCTTTCGACGAAACTTGTATTTAAAAATGAAGCAAGAAATATTTCAATAGCTTTTAGGTATATTTAAGTAGTTTTAGATGTTTATTAAAATAAGTACAAGTAAGTCTAAGTAAAGGTATTGCGAGGCTTCTGATGAAAATTATCTATTTATATTTTTAATCAGAAGCCTCTTCATATCTTTGAATACTTAAGTATGCTTAAAAATTACTCAAAATATGGCCGTGGTTTATTTTCGTATAATGCTTATATTTCGCATAAACTTTATATAATTATTATAATATATATATATATATATATATATATATATATATATACATATATATATATATATATATATATATATATATATATATATATATATATATATATATATATATATATATATATATATATATACGACGATATTTTCGGGATATAATTATTATTTAAATTAAAACAAAATATTCGATAGACTATTACGTTTAAAGTCTAACGCGCTGAAAATTGATAAAGTCATGCTTAGCGAATGTATAGTTAATTAAAAGTCAAACTATTCAGATAAAAAGTAAACGAACCTTTTTAAATCGTTATATTAAACATTATCATTTTATGAATCAGTTATATTATGTATATTCAGCAATTTTTATAAAAGCAAAAGAATTGTGTTTGAGTAACGAGATTTTAATGAACTAAACAACATCGCAATGAAAACACATAGAAAAATGTGCAACTACTGTCTTTCGAAAGTTTTTCTCATATTTTAATCTAAACGGTCCTTTAAATTTCTCAAACAACTATACTCGTTGATATTTTTAATAAAAATAAAAAAATATATCTTCACGCAATTCCCAATACAGGGGTAGACAGAGGTCTAGTCTAGACAATTAAGTCCCTTCGACCCACCTTCCGCCGAAGATATTTTCGGGACAACGTGACAGGTGGTGAGCCCGTCGCAGTCTTTATGTCCAAGCCAACGATATTCGTACATAATTTTTTAAAAAACCCATTGGTACGAGCCTGCCACCTGACATCATTCATTCTCTTGTACAGACCTGGGTACGAACTCGGGTCTCTCGACTCGATATTCCGACCACCCAACCACTCGGCTATCGTGACTTTTAATAAGCTACTAATTGTGAGTTGTTCAATATAATTCTTCAATATATTCAATATATATTCTCTTAGGTGCTTCCTAAAAATCCTCAAGTTCAGCACTAGTCGGTGAAAGATATCGTCGCATTCTTTAAAATCGAGTACATACTTAACGGCTAATTCCTTAGACATATTTTACCAGCCTTCTTCATGTATTTACATACATACATACATACATAACATCCATGGCGATGCTTCCACTGCAGAACATGGCTTCTTTATATATGTTCATTCCTTGCAGCTCTCTATAGCAGTTTGTCGAAACGCGTGGGTCGATTTTGATGATTCTTACATCAATCGATTTTTTTAACTTTTGTGATGGAATTTTGCTAGTTACTAAACACATTAAACGGTAATCAAAATCAACTATGACGATCACCAGACAAAAAAATAAGACCAACTGTTAAGTAATATTGTGGTTAAAGAATCTTTATAGTAATAAACTTAGATTGAAGAATAATTTTTACATATTTACTTACATGCTAAAAATATCGTAATAAATTACGAAAATTCGAGTCCCCAAGTGGCAGGCTCGTACCAATGGTTTTTTCATAAAGTTACGTACGAATTATATCGTTGGCTTGAACATAAAGACGGCGACTGGCTCACCACCTGTCACGTTGGCCCAAAGTAACTTCGGTGAAAGGAGGGTCGAAACGACTTAATTATCTAGACAGACCTCTGTCTACCCCTGTATTGGGAAGGGCGTGAAGATATTTATTTATGCTAAAAATACTTCAATAAATAACATATTTTTGGCAATAATTTTATATTATTTAATTGTCATATAATTATATAATGTAACAACGAAAAGACTTTACAAACACCCAACGATTACAAAAATGTAGTTTATGCTCCATTGTCCTATGGCAATTAAATATTTTATTAAAATGGCTACAAAATATCCACTACGACGATCGAAAATATATATTCCCCGAAGACAAGAGTTAAGGTTTAGTGCCAAAGAAAAAATATAATAAAAAGAAATAGCGAGCCACTAACTCCTAGTAATCTTACTTTTAGTCCTAGTAATATTATTTTTCAACAATTTTCCAACTATTTAAAAATTTGAACACTGTAATAAATTTAGTGAACTTTTTATCGAAAACGTTTTTATAAATGCGACTATACAAAATATCAACTTTTAAAATTTGTTGTAAATTTTGGAACTTTCTTGTTGTTTTGGGAACTGACTGTATTTTTTTACTGTATGGTGTGTACTATTACACAATATTATTATTATAAATTCGCGCGTACGCCTTACCGGACAGTCACAATCCTTACATGAAATGTTACTTTCAAATAATCATTTCCTTACATACGTCCAGGATACATCCTAGGAGTTACATTTGCAAAACAAAACCAATCTCAACATTGCAATTCACAATTTAACTTTGACCATCGAGCATCAAATATTAGTAATAAATTTCTAAAAACACCTCCTGGTATCCGAGTACTGTTGCCTTTCCACTCTTCGTACAGTTTGGTTACATAGTCTCCGAAAGTTTAAGAAAATTTTCATGTTCAGCTTTATTAGCCTTATTATTTATATTTTATTTAATATAATTTTTGTTGTCCCATACCATGTAACTAATTTCAGTTGTATTTACGAAAATCGCACATTTAGTGAGTTTTTGAACGTGTCCCAAAATTCAACGATAAAAATGCACCACAGAGCGGACCTGCGCATGACTTCAAAAAAAAGTAGAGAAAAAAAATCTCAATTTTTTGAAATTACAATGAAATATTTGAAAGTTTTTGAAAATCTACACCTATAATGGTATTTGTTACAATTGTCACTACGATTTTTCAAATATTTCTTATCTTTTGTTTATAACAGCAACCTAAGTAGCACTCCTATCTATCGCAATCCTTAAAAGTACCAGAATCGTTCAGTTTTTCATAAAAATCGTCAAAATTATTGTTTTCCCTAAAATTTTGCTTGATTTCACTTATTGTGATGTAAAAAGAAAGTACTGACACAACTATGGCAAGTTTTTTTAAAGTGTTTTCCATTTACCATCCAAGATTCTAAAATAATATAATACTTTAGAATAATAGGCACAAACAAATGCCTACTTTTTCTGAACAAAAATTAGAATTTTTAATATTGATAGTAATCACTTTTACTAAGTGCCGAAAAGGGATATTGTTGCAAGATTTGCGTATTCAATAAAGATTAGAAGTTTAAAACTATATAAGCATTACAATAAAATATTCGATGTATAAAAGACTCAATGCTTACTTTGTCATAAGCCTTTTAGAGATCTATAAATTCACCAACGTATATATGATTTGACAATATTATAGTTTTACGTTGCTTTGTTACAACATCAATCATTGCAGAAAGAGTACTTGAATCGACGTGAATGTTATTTATCAGAATCGAAGTTAGTTAAATTTAAACATGCATTAAGCCGATTATGTACTACCATTCAAAAATCTTTGACTTTATGGGTGGTACAGAGTCAGCCGTTAGTTTCCAGGTTTGTTCTTGGGACCAGAGTTGTGTACAGTAAGTATTCTTAGATATTTTAGACTACCCTGGAGTATTCCTGGTTGCAAACATTCATTGTCAAATCTTATTAGCTCATCGATTATTGTTTTTTTTTTAATTTCAGTGCTATTATTATTCATATTATCTAGTCTCGAGCATAGTTTGAAGCTGATTATTTTAGAAATTTCATTACCGTATAAATAAAAGTATTCCGACTTGATGAATAATCACGAGTTTAAAATACTTCATCAATTTTGTTTAATATACTGTAATCATGTTTGTTTGCTTCTAGAAACCCGCTTCTATAACAAAATCCCGGTAAATGTGCAAAGCCTGCCTATTAACAGGCTTAAGAAATTTAATAAAGAAAATCTATAAAAAGGGCAATTATAATTTAAAGGAAGGAGTAACGACAGTAACCCCTGTGAATGAGGTTATCGCTCCCAAGCTATTTCTAGAAAATATCACATCACATTCATATAATATATGATATTATAGAAAAAAGATTGACTAAAAAAGAGGATACTTACGGAGTTTCTTTCGCCTGTTTCTTCAATCTTCAACCTCATTACGAAACTGGTAGATTAAAAAATGACTATCGATAAACGAATGTACATTCTTATGTCGATGAATAAATGATTTGATTTGAATTATAAAGAAGAAAAATCTATATTAAGTAAATTAAATCACCTATAAACGTAATAAAATAATGCACTTTTCTTTCTATTAGTTTGGAGCTACTGTAATTCTAAGTTTGTTAAAAACTGAATCTGATTTCTATGGACATGTATTGACACAACTCCTTACCCTATAGATTTTTGAAAATGAGACAGCTGATAAGCTTATCGTCGTTTTTCAACTCTTCTTGGCAGTATGTTCTGTATTTTCTTTTATTTCTCGGATTTGACAAATCTCCCAACCGATTGTTCCTTTGGTTTTGTTGAAGCTTAATTATCTTACTTTCCACGAAACCGTCTTTGTCTTTGTTTACAAAATAGTGCATTTATTTTCAAAACCCTTGGTGGTCTTACAATATGTATTTGAGCTTAAGTAGTATTTGAACATATTTTGAAATTCTTTTCTAATAATATTTTTAATTAATTTCCTCCTTTCACTAGTAATAGTATTTACGCCAATTTATCGAACAGATTTTATATTCGACTTTCATAATCGGATATGTCCCCTTATCATACTCTGGCTCTGACAACTATGAAAAACATTCGCTTTAGTTAAGCAGCAGTACTCTGCACAGTTCTTTCATTTTCAATAGCGTAAAAGACGCCACCAGAGTTAGTATTTCGAAAAATTGCACGAACTAAAGTCTGGAGTTTTACTAACAACCTCAGTACACTTCATGTACTTAAGCATATTTGCAATTCATAAACACGATATTGTTGGTATTCCGGTATACGCACGCATCGACTTCGGAGTAGGATTGATGTTGTATTTTTGTTTCAATAATTTGTCTCCAGAAATAAAATCGATTCTCCAAGCTAACGATTAAATGTATTCATATTATATATATATTTGGACAAATAAAACGGCGCGATCCGCTTCTAAAGCTGGATCTCTACTAAGCTATCAGGTCGTTAAAAATATTCTTTATTTAATTTTGAATTCTAAATAGTAGTAGAGTTTTCATCAATTACCTTTTTAAAAGTTTTACATGGATTGAAGTTCCAGTGGATTCGAAGTTGTGCTTAAAAAGTATATAAACTAAATTATTGTTTTGTTTATACATATGTATTTAGTTTCAAGATCAGTTTATGAAAATTGTGTAATCAATATGTAAAAATTTTTTTAAAGAATTTCTAATATGAAGACTTTTTACGTCAAATTACTATTGTGTAGATCCTTCGCATGTTAATTATTGCTAGATACATAGATTGCATAGATTACTTACATTTGTGAAAATAACCGATTATCTTTACAGACAACAACAGCCATTTTTGGCGGGCACGGGCGGCGGAGCGGGGGGCCCGGTGATGTACCACCATCCTACCCTAGTATTTCCGCCTCACATGGGCCTACCGCAAACGTACCAGCAGCCTCGGTCTTCCACACAAGGGTAACTTAAGAAATCTTTCCGATATTTCTATAATTAGATATAATTCATGAATTCTCCTTTTAATCCACGCAAATTTGCTAGCGCAAATGTTTCAGCTGACTTCTGTTCATGAGTTCCGTTATAGAACGGAACTCGCTCATGAGTTATGCCTAAATTATCTATGATCTAATTCATGGAATCACAAAAGATCGTTGAATTTTGACCTGAGAAAAAATTACGCCTACCTATGAATTTTAAATTTATGAATGAAAATAAGATCAAAAAAAAAAAAAGTCACGATAGCCGAGTTGTTGGGTGGTCGGAATTTCGAGTCGAGAGACCCGAGTTCGATCCCCAGGTGGCAGTACCAATGAGTTTTTCAAAAACCTATGTACGAATTTCATCGTTGGCTTGGACATAAAGGCGGCGACGGGCTCACCACCTGTCACGTTGTCCCGAAAATATCTTCGGTGGAAGGTGGGTCAAAGGGACTTAATTGTCTAGACCTCTGTCTACCCCTGTATTGGGAATTGCGTGAAGATATTTATTTATATATAAAATAAGATCAAATTTAATAATACAAACATCTTATGTTTACAACAAAACAAATATGTTATAACTGCATTCTTTTTTTACAGGTATTATCCGTACATGGCGGCACCATACTTAGGTTATAGTTCACCAGCGAGCCACACGCCACCATGTAAGTACAGTGATTTTCTCGTACAGTTATTTAATAAAATATATATTATATATGAGTATAACCGTACAATTTCACCGCCGCACTTCCATGCTTTTGCTTTATAATTTATGTAATAAACACATTCCTTTCTAACTTTTGCAGATATCTATTCTTCTATTAACGTTCTCAATGTTTATTCATTATCTATAAAAAAGTAAATATAAAAAAAGTTCAAAGCTTTGGTGTAATGCCAACCGACAACAATTCAAATTGGATCTTATTTCTTTCACTTAAGACCCGTTTCATTGTATATTGTAATTCTTTCGTAAAATGTACCGCTGGAATTCACAAGTGTCGGAATTCGTCCCTTTTACTGGACACTTTTATTTTTTTGTTCCTTTGTGCTTATAGTGCGAAATTTTCGTGTGGTCAACGTAATTATTCTGGTATTCCGATTTTTGTTAAATCCGTGTATCTTATATTAAACATCGGTTTAATTTCAATATAAACAATTTCACACTGAAATCAAAAAGTACTCCTTGATTTTATAGGGTCTCCAACAAATACAAACTTGATTTTATTGGGTCTCAAACAACACTCAAATAAGTGTGTATCTAATACTACATACAGTGATATTGTTACGGCATGGGCATGGCACACATAAACAAATGTCAAAATATAGCACACATAGCATAAACGAAATCCTAATAATTCCTATTCATTTATGTAACATAAATAAATGAATAAGAATAGTGGCTCATGAAAACTTATTCATAATCTGTGTAATGTTTTCCTTTCTGTTTGATAGTCACTGTTACCGTAGGTCTATTCCTACCAGCAAGAAAGTAGTCTCCATAATTATTTTATTGTGGTGGCAAACAAACTTTTGTATAATGACGTAATAGGACATGACGTATTAATCGATGATAAGCCTAGTATGTGAACATATTTTTCGGCGACATATTATTATTTTTAATTACTTTTATTACTATTATTTTATGTGTTTATTTTTATTACTAATTTTGTCTAATTACTTTCGGAGACCTTTCTTTCTATCGTGCAACTTAAGAACTTTTTGAGGTAGAAAATTAAAAATATTCAAATTATTTAAACCCTGTTACATACATGTACATGTTTTATATTTTCCAGGACCTTTTTGCATAAAGAAGGTATTTTGGTCATTTATGGCATCATTTCTAGACCCAACTCTTACTCTTGAATTTAATAAAATAATGTAGTCTTTTTTGTTTTTAAGAGAATCCTTATGTTTATATGTTTATAACGAAGAGATTCGCAATATGGCAGGTTTGAAAGATGACCTTGTCTCAAAAATGGATAAGGGCGTGCTTCGATGGTTTGGGCACGTTGAGCGAATGAGTGAAGACCGAATGGTGAAGAAAATATATTGCGCGAATAACATTAAAAGGTGTCGAGGTAGACCGAGATTAACTTTCGAAGACCATGTGAGCAAATTGCTCGAAGAGAGGAGGGTCAAGAGTACTCGGATACCTAGACGTGCATGTATGAAGAAGATGATGAATCTGAAAGAAGCGAAAGAAGTATGTAGGGATCGTGACACTTGGCGATCTGTTCTCTCTGGCTACCCCGTCAGGGATTGTGCGTGAAGATAAATAAATATATATAAACTTATGTTTATATCTATGATATTTCCTAAGGTTTTATAAATAGTAACTACTTTAAAAGTATATTTTATTTAAAAAAGAGATTTAGTCATTGAAGTGACTCTCTTTAGGTTTCTGACGCAGTGCGCTTAATTTAAAATCGGTTATATCATGTAAAATATTCTGTGAAATAATATAAGATAATTTTTACATTTTATGACTCCAGTACAAACATACATATATACATCAAACATTTGGTGTCCCTATCGGGATTCGAACACACAATCGTTGGCATCGAGAACAGAATCACTACCGACTTCGACTAACAGGTCATCCAAAAATATATAAAGTTCAGAAGAGTTTTTTTAAATAAAAAAACTAAATAATCTTTAAGGGAGGTTAATAATCGATATTCCTAAAGCATCTGCATCAATTATTGAATTTGAACTCGGAACATAAAACGTTAGAAATTCAATGGGCAGGAAGTATAATGATGAGGGATTGTCATCTAAAGAATAACTGAACCATAGTTCAGCAAACCGACGACCGAAACCTGTGTGATATGTGTATGGGCCTGAGATTGCAATTATCTTAAGGACTACGCCAATGTAGATTATTATGGGACGTAAAATATTATCTAAATACAAAACATTGGCCAATTCGTTACAATAGTTTTGAATATATCTATATACATAATAATAATAGTCTGTAAAAGCCTACTGCTGACCAGATTTCTATCACAAGAGAGAGATCTTATAACTCATGCTGCAATAACAACATCATCTTGTAATAAAAATACTTCATCCCATGCAATACGGTCTAATATGGCAAACACCGAATAACACCCAGCAGTGTATACACAGCAAGCATTAGGGCAGCTGTCGACGCTCTACAACTGTTCTCTTCTACGGATTTCACTTGTAACTGTTTAAAAATGCGCATGCAATAAAACTTTTATACCTGCGGCTTGTATTTATTTGCTTCCATTATTCAAAAAGTACTTTCCTTATTATTACGTCTTGTTCTAGAGATACTCCCATAATCTAGTAAAGAAAATGTATACATTCTTTGCTATACTGATTATTACTTTATGTGGAATGTAAACAAGAGAGGCGAAAGATGAGTTATAATAAAGAAGTCTCGAAATGTATTATTTGATGTCTCGTCAGTAAAAAATTTAGCAGAAGACGACGTAACTGGATAGTGTTAAGGAACATCAAACCCTACTTCTATATGTACTTTTTATATGTGAAAATTATCCAAATTTTAATAAAAATAATCTCTTCTATTCTCAATATGTTTATAGTTATTATTGGTTTAAAATTCCAAATAATGAAATCTGTAAGTTGAAGAATGTCGGGTTTAGATCATTTCTGAACAAGGTCAAGATAATACAAGAAGGGTAAAATGATGTTGGTTTTTTTTTATTGAAATTGCTAGTTGTCAATCCTAGTGTTTATTCCTCACAATTCTTCTTCTAGCCGATACTCTACGAGACCTTTATGTTTGTAATTACATGTAACAGTGGCCTCATTCGTTCCGCTCATAGATGAAAATTAAAAAAAAATCCTCTAATCTAGGTACTCCGCAATTATGACTTCGACACGATTAAGCACGTGGGAACTCTAACAAAGGTATAACTTGCTGTCCCGCAGACTACTATTCGAACAGCCAGCAGATGGCGAGCGGCGGCGTGGGGTCGGGGGCGGCGCGCGGCAACGGGCCGCTGGTGGGTCCGCAGCCGGCCGCCCCCGCCGCCCCCCCCGCCGCGGCGCTCGCGCACGCCCCGCCGCCCCCGCACATGCACCCCGCCCTCCCCGGCGCGTACTACGCCGCGGTCTCCCCGCCCCCGCCGCCCACCACCCCCACCGCGCCCGCGCCCGCCGCCGACTGCCCGCCACCGCCGCACGCGAACCGTAACCCAGGTACGCTGATTTTTACAATTATACAGCCATAGAACCAAATCGTCGCTGGCGACCCCGCACTCACAGAAATACTTAATGTACGCATATAAAAATCTGCTTGCCAAACTCGGTATGTTAAATGTTCATTATAGAATAAAGTAAATAATAAATAAATAAATATCTTCACGCCTTTTCCAATACAGAGGTAGACAGAGGTCTAGTCTAGATAATTAAGTCCCTTCGACCCACCTTCCACCGAAGATATTTTCGGGACAACGTGACAGGTGGTGAGCCCGTCGCCGTCTTTATGTCCAAGCCAACGATGTTCGTACATAAGTTTTTGAAAAACCCATTGGTACGAACCTACCAACTGGGGATCGAACTCGGGTCTCTCGACTCGAAATGCCGACCACCCAACCACTCGGCTATCGTGACTTCGTTGTTAAGTGTTCATTAAGTTACATAATCGGAAGTCCTCATTCCACCTTTACCGGTGTTGTGGATGTATATGTTTATAAATAATTATTTCATTACTTTTTCATTTTTATATTTAAATCCAACGCGCGTTAAACGTGTCTCGAGTTTCGCTCCGCGTCTCGGACTCTGAGTTTCGGTAGATTTTTTTTTCGGTATAAAATTTTTGTGTCTAAACCCGTTGAACTATACTCAATACTAACTATACAATCCTAGTAGGTCCTCATCTCTAGTAGGTAACTTAAAAACTGCGGCAAGTATTACAAAAAAGGTTTGAAATAAAGAATGTACATTACTTACACTCTTGTTCATCGTTCATCGTACAATTGAAGAATCATTTTCAGTTGAACGTAACGCAATTTCGCTGGTAGAAAGTAGTCAGATTATAGAAGTATAGGTACTAATTATGCTAATAACTTAGAGCTAAAGTGAAATTGGAATTAAGAACAGTAGGAGGTGATGCGTTTTATGATAGACTTACATACCAATATATAAATAAACCAAATTATACTGTGTTAAAATATCATAACAATACATCAAAAATAAAAATAAACATCCTTATTAATAAACCGGTATGTATATTTCCCGGTAAGTAAAGTCACGATAGCCGAGTAGTTTAGTGATCGGATTACGAGTCAGGAGACCCGAGTCCGATTCGCAAGTGGTCGGCTCGTACAAATGGTTTTTTTTTTTCAAAAACTTACGTACGATTGTATCGTTGACTTGGACATAAGACGGCGACGGGCTCACCACCTGTCACGTTGTCCCGAAAACGTCTTCGGTAGGTGGGTCGAAGGGACTTAATTGTCAAGACTCTGTCTACCCCTGTATTGGGAGTGGCATGAATTTGTGCATCAGTGCATTTTTATTTATTTGTTTATATATAAAGTATTTGTTGCTAGTATTGATCATCAATAACAATAAAGTGTGTGGTATTGCTTCTTGACTTCATTTTTAAATCTTTCTAAAGTTTTTGGGCCTTGAATTTGGGAAGTTCATTCCAGAACCTGAACTTCCAGGCTAGGCTCATGAAATAATTTTTGAATTATTTTGTACGAAATTAATTATACTTGATTTTGCATAGGTACTTTGTATTGTAGTGGTGAATATGAAACCTTTACTGTCTCTCCAATAAAGTTACACAAGTTCTAAAACAAAAAATAAATTCTGTATAAGCTTAATTATATTTCTTAGATTTAATGTCTAGATAGGACGCATCAGTATAAACGTCAGGGAAAAATTGGTCAGGTTTCACATGTAAGTTTAACCTGACTTGTATTATACTTTTTTTCGGTTGTGTGCGTGAAGTAGAAAAGAACATTACAATGAATATTACCCAGATTTGAAAACTAATATAATATGAACTTGTATTGTGTATATTTTCCATTGAGCTCAATTTTGCAGTTCTGTATAGCGGAAACGGAATTATTGAAAGATAGGAAGTCAAGTGGCTTGGTCATCGGATTTCGAGTCAATAGACTTGAATTCGAACCCCAGGTAGTAAGCTCGTACCAATGGGTTTTCCAAAAACTTATGTACGATTTATATTGTTGGCTAAAAGTTTGTTAAAAGACGACGACGGGCTCACCACCTGTCACATTGTTCAAAAAAATGTCTTCGGTAGAAGGTGAGTCGAAGGGACTTAAGTGTCTACCCCTGTATTGGAAATGGCGTAAAAATATTGTTTTCGTTCATCATGGTTTCTCAGGTGCGCTGATTAAAAAATTAATGTAAATTTTCATATACAAAATGACGGACATGGAATATTTGGAAATATCGAATTGAGTGTAGTTCCATGGTTTATAGGAGTGCTAATTACAAAATGGGTATCAATTTTTAAATTCAAGATGGCGAACTTGGAATTTTTGAAACTATAGACGTTTGTCGGAGTGCTAATAAAGAAATTAAGACAAATTTTCAAAACCAAAACGATGAACTGGATGTAAAATTTCGACGTGGGTTTCGTTTCATGGGTTTCTATCAATTTTCAACTCAAAATGGTGTGGGCGGCGATAGTTTCTCGAGGCGCAGGTTACGAAATTAATGTCACTTTGACATATCCCGAAAATAAAATACAATTTTATGGTTACGTAAAGTAACCTGTGTTGGATCTGAAAAATTGTCTTTAACTTCAATTTCATGTCGATATTGTCCAAAATTATAATTACGTAATTAGCACCAGCAAGGAACCTCGAAAATGTCGTCGATGTCGATATTTCAATAAATTGGCCGCCATTTCGATTTGAAAATTGATATCAGTTTCGTAATCAGCATCTCGAGAAACCAAGAAAATGACCCCCATGATCTTTTTAAATAGTTCCCTTTTCGACATATTTCAAATTAATTATATCAAAAGTAGTTTTAAAGTAACATGTACATCAATTATTTTTGCTATTATATTAATTTTAATAGTTAATACAATTATTGTAAATTATTCGTGACTACTTTCGTGACTTTGGCGTCATACTTTCATACTCTCATATCTTTAGTTGGTTTATCACTATGAAAGAAATAAGATAAAGTTCCATTGAACTTCTAGGCTTATACATATTATTATCTTTGACAAAGTTACGATATTTTGAGAATTATAAAGAATAAGTCCACAAGAAAAGTTACGGAACAAGGTATAGGTTGGATAGAATAGGTATAGACTTAGAACCTTTATTATCTGCAATCTATGGGAGGTCTATAGTCAGCCGTGGACGTGCGAAAGTATGCAACGATAAAGCCACCTCGTCGATTGTAAAATGAACATGAGAATTTTTTTTAAATCTAAACAGCTTTCGTATCTAATATAAACATAACTTTTTCCGCCGAAGCCTATAGAAAAAAATTACTCGTAAAAATGGCCTGCTCAATTTGTATTGTACTGTCAAACAATAGAGGGGCGTACGGAGAAACATTTACAAATCCAACTTTCTGAAACCTTTTAATCTTAAACCCTTCTAACAAAAAAAAACTTCTCAAACATAACAATCCGTAAATAACTAAACACGTTTTAACTTTGCAAAGAATTACTTCAAAAAAAAAACTTCAGAAAAAATTTGTTCAACGAAGTAAGAAGTTCTTTTGTTTCAAGCTGTTAACGTACATCAAATACTGATAAACTGATGGACTTGAAGCATCTTTTGATTGCGCGTTTCGCGTGTTTGTTGCTTTAAGTATCTAGTCTACGTCTACCTAACCTTTCCCTCTCTTCAGTCCTTTTCCCAATAAAGGTTGCCGAAATGTCGTCGTTTCTTTTTAATGTTTCTGATGAGCTTTGAGCTGACGGATAAATGGCGGGGTAACCATATCTAAAAATATCACCAAATACCAAATAAAACCAAAGATTAGCAGCAGCGTCTGAGGTGCGAGTGGTCTGCTACTGCGATCGCCAATCCGCTTACCAAGCGTGGCGATTATGACAAAGCCTATGTCCAGCAGTGGATTTTAAAAGGCCCTTATGAATTGTATGTATGATGAGCTTAGGTGTTGAATTTAACCTTGCTTATTTACCAGTTACCTACCAATTTATATAAAATAAAACGAAGTGAGGGTAATCGAATGGTTGAATATTTATTGGTATTTTTAAAGCACTACAAGTAGTGTCATGGTTATTGTAGTATTTTCTCTGTAAGTGGCGTGCATTTCATTAAGAAAAACGAAGTGCTTATTCTAGATAATTATTTTTTATTTAACTTAAAGTCCCATAAAGAACATTTTGATTTCAATTTTGCGTAACTTATCTGTTTTCCGCGGGCAGTAGACAAATAGTTCGTTTGCATATTAATCCACGTGCTTTAAATCAGATGTATGTTTAAAGGCAATTTTGTTTCAGGTATACGTCCGACACATACAAAACGCAGTCACAGGGTGCCAATCATAGACCCAGTCACTCGTAAGTAGCGTTATTTCTTTAATTTACATACTTATTATATGCTTATATTTAATTTTATAATTTTTTTTAACAAATGTGGTGTCAGTCGTTCCATGTTGTGGTTTTCGATTTCATAACACAAGTGCTTTAGCTTATTTTTTTTTAATGAAAACAATGTGTGTGATACTGTACCCTATTACAAATATATTATTTAGACTTATTTTAAAAATGAAACGGTGCAATTATATATGGTATTAAATGTTTTTCGATTTTACGAGTATGTATGATAAGTAGTGTATCTTAGACATGCTTTGCAGCTTGAATATCTTGACGATATATTCATTAGTATTAAAAATCAGTCTACTTATTTTTCAAATTTATCTAAACTACTAGATGTTTTAGAAATGTTAATTGCACAGGTTCTTTTATTGCGGGCATGATTGAACTCTAACTCTAACTAACGGCGATCTATTTTTGAGCAAAGGGTTATACTATGATTGATGAATACTCGATATCGTTAGAATAGATAGAGCCAGGTTTCATTTATAAGTGTGCGTGAGTTAATCTTCTTGCTTTTTGTTTATGTATGCGTGTAGAAATAAAAATATATTGCTCAAATTTAGGGAAAATTAGGATTAACGACAGTTAATGTGAATAAGAGCACGCGCATTTTAACTTACGACATGGCGGAAACGAAATTATGAATAATATCAACCTGTGAGACATTTTAAAGTTGTCTCGCGGTGTTGATTATGAAACTAAAGTCAATTTTCAAATCCATGATGGCGGACATAGGATTGTAGAATGTCTCGACATTGGTGTCGTTTCATAGTTTCTCGATGTGCTTATTCCAAATTAGTATTATTATTAGAGTGAATTCTGAAATGTAAGAAATGCGGAAATAGAAACTAGTTTTACTAATTTTTGTAACTATTAAACTATGTATATTATTATTTATCTTCACGCACAATCCCTAACGGGGTAGCCAGAGAGAACAGATCGCCAAGTGTCACGATCCCTACATACTTCTTTCGCTTCTTTCAGATTCATCATCTTCTTCATACATGCAAGTCTAGGTATCCGAGTACTCTTGACCCTCCCCTCTTCGAGCAATTTGCTCGAAGAGGGGATTGCATGGGATTTGCATGGTCTTCGAAAGTTAGTCTCAGTCTACCTCGACACCTTTTAATATTAACTTTCGCGCTATATATTTTCTTCACCATTCGGTCTTCACTCATTCGCTCAACGTGCCCAAACCATCGAAGCACGCCCTTATCCATTTTTGAGACAGGGTCATCTTTCAAACAAAATTACATTTACATTTATAATTATAACAGTGGTAGAGCCACGCAGCTTTTGTTGTTGCATGAATGGTCCGGCTCGACCGGGGAAGTGCCACGACCTCACAGAATACCGGCGTGAAGTAGAAGTCACAAACTTCTGCGTTTCGTCTGGTGAGTGCAGGTAACCGGAGGCCCACACTAAGGAGGGGGGCACTCTAAGGGCGGCAACGCATCTGCTATGCCTCTGGTATTGCGGGTGTTCACGGGCGTCGGTAATCACTTACCATCACGTGAGCTCGTTTGCCCCCCTCTTCTATAAAAAAAAAATTAAATTTACATAGTTTAATAGTTACAAACAGGCATAAAACGAGCTAAACTAAAATGTAAAGATAAAGCTTTCCATGAACCTTTCTTTAGTATATTGATCTCTTCCATAGAAATTATATCTAGACTACGATACAATGATTTGAAATCTAAAATATATTAGAGAAACTAAGCGGTCTATATTAAACACTTAAATTTATTGTGTGAAAAATCTTGGCAGTTGATTAAATATTAGAATCCTTGTAATTTTGTTGGATAACCATACTGGTTTGTAAATATGTACCACTATTCGTTAACACTGGAATCATCTCTATTCCACTAACATGTAATGCTAATTACAAAATAACAAGTTCATGTCAAATAAAACAAGTATTTAAATTTTTTGACCTTTGACGCTCACATTATATTCACTTTATATACTGGTTCAAACTTTTGAAATTATCAAGTTTTAGGCTTATAGGCTAATTTAAAAAAATAGATTATTGAAGGCACTGTCAGGATATGAAACACGTTACGATATAACGCAGTTTTTGACATACGAAAATTAAGTTAATTTGGATAATTTATTTATTAAATTGAAAAGAGAAATATTTAAAATTTCGACTGACACGGGCAGGATATGAACCGTGACAAAGACCGCGGCAGACCCCTAGGCCACAGTTTCTTCAGCCACGCATCGGTTGTAATTTTAAATCTCTTTATTTATGCCTGTTTATAGCATCTTTGCCATCAGTTGTTACTTTTGAAAATTAATATTCGTGACATTTCAGCCAAAAAATATTAATAACGCCAACTCATTTATTACGCTATTTTTTATTGATTTTAAAGTATTTTTAAGCAAATTTTTTCTCTTTAATTTAATAACAAAAAGTTCAGCATGTCTTATATGCTTTAAAATCAATAAAAAAATACCTAATAATGTATTTATCTGGTTAGACAACTTTTGTAATTTAATTTCTATTTGTTAATATATTTCTTACGGTTAACATATTAAATAGGAGGGCGGGATGATAAGTAACTAGCCTAATAAGAAAACACTTAACTTTCCGTGATAATATTAATTTTATATTTCGACATAGTCTTCGTGAACTTCTTCGCACTAATTCCATCTTCGTTCTAAATCAGTCGTTCTTTCCATAAAATACTTTCTTTCGAGGCCTGCAAAATACTCCTCTACAGCGGCTATGACTTTATCATTTGGGGCAAGTTTCTGTCCACCCAAAAAAAGTTTTGAGCTCAGGAAATAAGTGGAAGTCTGATGGCGCTAGATCCGGCGAATTAGGAAGGTGGGGCAGCAAATCATACTTCAATTCGTTGATTTTTCTCATAACTTTAACACATGTGTAAACCCCTAGCGTTGTTTTGGTGGAATTTTTTTTTTTTTGCCAAACCTGGTCATTATTGCTGAATACATTGATGAAGCTTATCCAGAAGATTAGCGTAGTATTCTCCGTTAATTGTTTGACATTTCGGAAGGTAATCTATCATGAACATTCCATCTCCAACCCAAATGACGGAAGCCGTCAATTTTCCTGCCGACTTTACAGCTATGGCTTTTCTTGGAGCCAAGCATTACGCCACGCTTTTTTTCACACTCATCCTGGAGCCACGTTTTTTAAATATAAAATATTTTTTATTCCCACTATTATTAATTTATATTAATTGAAATTTTTAACGCTATTCTTCATTTAAATTTATTAAAATTTATTTTCTATTCTTCAGTTCCGTTTTCTATAAAAAGCGTTTTTTTTTACTTATTTTAAACTACAATTTATTTTTTACTTTTTTCAAATTAGTCTATGTATTGTCATCGGTTCTCGATAAATCTACAAAGTTTGAACGAAATCTGGCCGTTTAAAGTGGGTCAAAATCGCGCCCAAAGAAGACGGTTACAAACATTACATACATACAAGTGAAGCTGATATAAAGCGTGTAAAAGACGGCCTCATTACTCAGAAAACGATCCAGACATTCTTTTGAGTTTTGCACCTGAATCCTTGATCGTGCGTAAGCAATCGCGGCAGGGCACCCAATGGGCCGATAACTTTTTCATATTTAATTCCTCACTTAGGATATGATGTACCCGTTCTTCTGAGATACCTGTAGTGTCAGCTATTTCAGATAACTTCAATCGTCGATCTTCTAAAACCATATTGTGTAATTTTACGACCATTTCCGGAGTTGTGACGATTTTTGGACGTCCGGGGCGGGCTTCATCTTGGATACATGCACGACCGCTTTTAAACTCAGCCACCCAGTTTTTTACTTCGGTACATTCACCCAAAACATTCTTTAACTCGTCATAGATATCTTTCTCCTTCATGCCTTTCATATGAAGAAACTTTATCACCGCTCTTTTTCAATTTTATCCATCTTAAAGACAGTCGACGAAATATATTTTCAAATTACAAAAAATAAATAAAATTTTCACGCCACCAAATTCGAATTTAGAAAACCGGTGGCCAGAGACACGAATTTAAAAATGACATATTTTTTAAAATTTTTACTTTTTTAATAGCAGAGGCTAGTTACTTATCGTCTCGCCCCGTATATACAAAGTTGTCAAAATCCTTATACCTAGCAAGGTATGGTAATTTATCGTCGCTGAAAGCTATTTTTAAAACTAATAGATACACGACGGCGACAGGCTCACCACCTGTCACGTTGTCCGGAAAATATATTCGATGGAAAGTGGGTCGTAGGGATTTAACTGTCTAGACTAGACCTCTGGCTACCCCTGTATTGGGAATTGCGTGAAGATATTAATTAAAAAAAAATACATAGTTGCTTTCTATTGTCTAGGACTATTAAGCAGTTACTCTTACATATCATAAATGGGTTCATGTTAAAAAGGAAACCTACATACATACATACAATTACGCCTCTTTCTCGTAGGGGTAGGCCGCGGCCACTTCACGAACTATAAATTTAATTATTAATTAAACTATAAATCGGATCCCGGATAAACTAAAACCTCTTAAACATACGAAGCCGCAATCTAAAAATAGTAGGCATAAAAATGTCTAGTGTCAAAGCAGATATTATCTACATTGTAGTTTCTTAAGGCCTTTTGTTGCCTGGAAGAGATCGCTATATAGCGATAAGGCCGCCCGATTGTACACATGTGTTAATGTTTCGTCTTTAATGTTTTTCAATTTTGTGATGTACAATAAAGTAGTTTATGCATACGTGTTCTATTTTCATCGTACATATTATTTAGCGATACGTTGTTTTCAGAAATCCTAAAAATTCGAAGAATCGTTAGAATACATTGTTAATCTCTATCAATTAATTACTTTCTTTTAACTATATTTTAAGTAGAATTCCTGTTATTATTACTAAAGTAATTACTGTAGTATATTATGTATAATGGGAAATAATTACGTGTATATAATGTCGCCAGCTCTGAGGCCCAGAAAACCATTTTTTTCTAAATTTTTTCGTATAAATGTGTCTTTGTGGTAGTATCTTTGTGACATATGACATAATACAAGTGCTTAGGTACTTTGGGACCACAGCAATGTATGTGATGTGGCCTTTACAAGAAGAAGGGTAAAAAATAAGCTGATAATCTACTCTATGGTCGTATCTCAATCGACATTATCACTTTACTCTCCTTAACAGCTGCACAGACCTAATAAAGAAGAAAAATGAGAGAAGAATACGAAATCGATTCTCAATACCATTTAGATTGGAACACAATGGTTATTCCACACCCACGTGACGACTGAAATAATGATGTCACCCACGTGACGACTGAAATAATGATGTCGAGAAGTATGGACGCAGGCGTCTCTTGGGATGTGAAGGAGCCTGGTCATATTGTCAAAATAAAATTGAATCTTCAAAGTAAATCTGTTGCAAATTTTTTTACATATCTTCTTGTTTCAGAACAAGAAGTACTATCGGAACTGTACAACGAATCTTCATACTTTGTGAGCGGTGAATCGAGTGAGAGGCAAACGCCACAGCCGGTAAGTTAGGTTAACCTTTTGATAACCTTTTGGTTCAGTTGGTCACAATTACTTTAGTCCTATCCCAATACAATGTTGCTGAATTGCAACTCCTGCGCATGCCCGACATTTATTCATCTCCCATGCGTCATTTAAGATCTATAATTCTACACTGATATTACATAAGGTATAAATTATTATTCTATCTCATTAGGAATGAATAATCGATTAAAGATGTCTTATATGAAATTATAACCTTTTGAATTTCTTTATTAGTGTAAATCAAAATTATCAATTTAGTACAATCATATAAAATACTACCTGTCGCCTGCGGCTTTACCCGCTGTTTAACACTTAACGCGGACCCCTAATTATTTTTCTAAATTAAAAGTAGCCTACGGTACTCCTGTTAACATCAGGTATGTGCCAGTGAAAGTCCCGTCAAAATCGGTTCAGCCATTTCAGAGATTAGCCGGAACAAACGGACAGACCGATAGGCGAAAATTGTAAAAAAAATATTTTGGTTTATTATTTACCGTATACGTTCATAAACATGTAGTAAAAACCAGTTATTTCAATTTTACAAACAGACACTCCAATTTTATTTATATGTATAGCTAACACTATACAATTCTAGCAATGAAAGATGTGATATAAATAGTTTGTGATATATGTTTCCTACAAACAATATGCCCTTAAGTCTACTAGATACTAAAATGGACATGTAATTCAAAGTCATCATTTTTTCTCCCCACCCTAGAAAACGTTTAACGATTCGATTTGATATGTCCAGGAGCCACCGACGCACAGCATCGCGGAAGAGTTCTCGAGACTCGTTAATGAGTCCATAGCGAACCAGTCGACGTCGGCGAACGAGAGTGCTCCGAAGCCGACCTTCGGGTCGAAGGGTGTAGAAATTACTGCACCTCCTCCTATAGCAATAATGCAACCTCAAACGAACGCAATAAACTCTATTACTAATAATAATATAGAAAAGTCTGATATTTTAAATGTTAACGAAAGTATAACTTTAGGATCCGATGTTGTCGAGTCCAACGAACCGCCTGTAGTGTCAGCAATATCGGACAATCCTGTTATAGTGCCTAAAATGCCTGCAAATACGAAGCAACCCCAAAAGACTAGTGAACAAAATCAAACTTTAGTGTTAGATGCAAATAAAAATGTGCCCGCGTGTAAGCAAAATAATAAGCAAAAAAACAAACCAGTTGTGCCTCAAGTTGATGATGTAGAGAAACCCGTAGAGAACTCTAGTGCTGCGACGAACAGTGCCGCATCGCCCGTAGCTGTAGAGCCTTCAGTGCCTGTGGCGGCCGCGGAGCCGCCCTCCCCCGGCCCCGCCGCCATTCTCGCCCCGGCCCTCGAACCCGCTCCCCTTCCCGTCCCCGCGCCCTGCCCCGCCCCCGCGCTTGCCCTCGCGCCGCAACCGCAGAGGATACGCGAGCCCAGGGAGCGTGTGCGATCAGAAGAGAAAGAAAAGCCGAAGGAAAAGGACGTACAGAGAGAGAAAGAGATTACGTCGGCGAAGCCCAACGGTCCAATGTCGGTCGGTGAGTACTGCACCCTTTTTTTTTAAGATACTTTGTTGTGCTATATTATAAATATGATTATTTTAGTGTTAATAGATTTAGTAACTAAATAAATAATTATTATCTGTCTAGTAAATATAACGTACCTTTATGACTTTATTAATAGCTAAACTTAATAATTTCTGCACCAGAACCATTGTAACTAGTGTTTATCATAATAAGTTACAGTTACGCTTCTCGTGATTACTATGTTATATGTATGTAGAGCCATCAGGAATTTAAACGTGCGTTTTATGAAGTTTCTAACACGCTTAGAACCACTTAAAGCTGGCCGTAAGAGAGATTATAAATTAAAAATATAAAAAAAATAGAAATAAATTCATTAAAGTGCATAATTTTTTTTTCTTTTTGTTTTTGACTATTTATTCTTTACTGTTAAGCTAGTTCCAAAAGCAATTTACGATAGAGATTACGAACGAATTAAATTTATCAAATTATTTTAATTTTCAACGGTCCGGCATAAATATGCGAATTTGTAATTCAATCTGACGTTTCAAAGTGGGTAGAAATCATGTCAAATCATCAAAGATTTCGTTACATGGATGGTTGCATACTAAGCTAAAAGCGTGCTAGACACAATTTGTACTCAACGTACGTACACCTAACAGTTTGAAATTAAAATCGTGGAAACGAAAATGAAAAAAAAAATCAACTGAAATGAGAACCTCCTCTTTTTTGAAGTCTGTTATAAATTTTGGGGAAATTTATTTCATGCCTCGATGTGTAGCTTTTTTGTTTATTAACCGATTGGAATAAAATACATCAGTGAAAACCGTATTCGAATTTGTTGAGGCTGTTTCTGAGATTATCGTGCACAGGAGCGCAGACGAAAATTCAAAAATAATAAATATTTGCTCTCGGTGACGTAACGGTACGTGAACCATTACGGCTGGTTTAGCATTTTATTATATTTATTCGGTAAAAATATAAGAATATAACACATATATATTTTTTTTACTATAAGTCAGTACAGTAACTTCCACATTGTGTACATTATCTTTATTTATATAACAATGAAATATGTCTATACAGTTTGAAAGTTCTTAATAATTTTCACGGAAAAATGGAGGATTACTTAACAATACAAAACAATAACGACTTTATAGAAGTCATTAGCCTTTTGTTATTTAAAGGACGTATTCCCACTATTGTGTAGTTCTTAAAACTGCTAAGCCGATTTTTGTGTCTTAGTCTACCGTGTATGAGGTTTCATTTTGTGATGATATTTCCATTGAAAAGTTCCTTCTGAAAGTTTGTTGTTCACATTGTTTTGAACGATATACTTACTGCAATTCATTAATATTAGAAAAAAAATACATTTTTAACAGACTTCATAATGAAACTCCGATACTATATTGTATATAGTTTGTTGTTTAGTTATTCGTAAAGTTATCTGCTATAACTAACTGTAGAATGATATAAACTGATATATATTGATAAATATTGTAATTATTATAATTCACTGTGCACTTATTCATGTATATCATAGAGGTAGGCCTTGAAGGTGTTTTGCTGTCTTTCAGTCTCATGTTATATTAATTTTCATGACCTCGTCTTATTCTGTATTCTTTGGACTCTAGAATTTACTCGAATGATATACATTTCAATATGTCTGACAATTTGCTGGTAAAACAAAACCTTGATTTATTTAAAAAAAATATCTTCACTCCAATCCCAACACAGGGGTAGACAGAGGTCTAGACAATTAAGCCGTTTCGACCAACCTTCCACCGAAGATATTTTTATGGCAACGTGACAGGTGGTAAGGTCATCGCCGTCTTTATGTCCAAGCCAACGATATAATTCGTACATCAGTTTTTGAAAAAACCCTGCCTGTACGAGCCTGCCACCTGGGGAAAGAACTCGGGTTTCTTGACTCGAATTCCGACCTCCCAACCACTCGGCTATGGTGACTTTTATCGTCATTTCTTTTTAACTTCTAAATTTATCCCGTCAAAACGACTAAATGGCCACGCAGAGGGTATGTATTGTTTTTCGAATCTTGTATGTACGTTTTTCTGATATGCTCAGTAGCCTAAATGCTTTGATGAAGTATTTAACTTAAATGAACTGTAGTTAGCATAACTTAATAACTCAAATGAGCAGCTAAGTCATGCTTAATGTAATTTACTACTCATTAGTATCTCTACTATTTCATTTAAATTATTTGCTTGTTTCAATTACTTCCACTAATCACGTTGAGCGAAAGAGTGAAGATCGAATAGTTAAGAAAATATACAGCGCGAGCAAATTGCTAAAGAGGGGAGGGTCAAGAGTACTGGTATATATATATATATATATATATATATATATATATATATATATATATATATATATATATATATATATATATATATATATATATATATATATATATATATATATATATATATATATATATATATATATATATATATGTATATATATATATATATATATATATATATATATATATATATATATAATCTTTTCTGTAACCGGTAACCTCAGAACACACCAGTATAAGTATTCAACTAACATACTAGGATTTCTCATATACTTAGGATTATATAAGTACTACTACTTCTCCTATAACTAGTAAATAATTATTTAAAATTCATCAAAAAAGTTCTATCTTTCCTTATTAATTTATATATTTGTATTAATAAAACTGATATTAATAAGTCTGACCGGCGACGGGCTCACCACCTGTCACGTTGTCCCGAAAATGTTTTCGATGGAAGGTGGGTCGAAGGGACTTAAAAATGTCTAGACTAGACCTCTATCTACCCCTGTATTGGGAATTGCGTGAAGATATTTATTATTTATAACGAGTCTGACTGTTTACATTATTTACTTTGCGTGTAAAGTTCACTGCAGGACATAGGCCTTTCAAGTGAAGAAAAATTACAAGCGAATCAAAAACATCGCAGTTTAAACACTGCTATGCGTCACCGGTCTGAGTTATTTTCGTTTAGTATATCGCGATATTTCGCATATCTATCGGTAGCCATTGGTATTTTTTGAGGATTTTTCCTTAGACGCTTCCCTTTCAACCACCCACGGTTCAGTTGATTAGAAAGAATGATGAATTTTGATTTGTCGAGTATTCTTAGCTATAAAAAATGTTCTGACGTTTCAAAACAAAGAGGTCATCCATAAAAATACATTTATTATTTTCTGGGGGTCCGAATGAATAACATATAAATCTAGCATTATTAGTAACTTCGATAAAAAAAGGTACCGAATTGTAAATTTTAGCGATATGTAATCTATTTCTTGTTACATAACATCTATGAGTTGCGCTTACTACCTCTTTATGTAATGAATTATGTAGCGTTGTGTTATCTACTTTGACCATGAAAATTATCGCTTGTGATAAATTGATTTAAACTAAAATTGCCTATTCGTTACGAGTTTGCACAGCAATCCTTGGGATACATCGATTAAAACCTTTGAAGGGTAGACAAAAGAGAGCAACAATGCATCATGCTGGTAAAATATTATGTTGTCCGAGTCACTAGGAACTCGTAGGAAACCATAAAAGAATAATAAAATAATATTCTTTAATCCACACCAAATAAATAATAACAAAGCCTTTTTCCACTTAACTCCTTTTTCGCTCTCTTATTTTTTCATTACTCGATTATACTCATGTCTCTCATAAATATCTCCAAAGGGAGTACCCCTTTGTGGGTTCGATAAAGTACAAGATATTACTTGATAATCGTACTAAATTCAAGTTGAAGATCATTGGGTTAAAAAGTATCTTATTAGTTATTCACTACTACTACATACTATAGTCTATTTACTACTATTGTCTTTGTAATACTAGCAGGCCCGGCAAACGGAGTCCCCGTCATGAAATTATTAAAAATACATGATAAAACTGCTATCTTTCGCACGCCAGCAAAACACGCATTTAAAAGAAACGTTAAAATTAGATCAGGTTATAGTTTCGGATTTCATCGTCAGCAACTACGTGACAAGAGAATTATACATAGTAATGTAAAAAAAATAAGTAAGTAAAAAAAATAAGTAAGTAAAAAAAATAAACTACAATTAAGATATTTGTAATTGTTATAGCAGATAAAAATGTATCCTATAATTATTTTTCAAAGTACGTCAGTGTAAGAATTGAACCATATACATTCTAACTACGGGTCGAGGTCGCTCTTCTCACAAGTAGGTAGGTACCTTATCTTGCTTTCAGATTCATCATAAGGAGAATCTACGCAATTGCAAAATGCGATACTCAGGCATTTTGTACTTGCAAATGAAGATTGTGTCTGTTTCATGGCCTCGAATTTGCATGTGGTTTTATGGAGTATCGCCATTATACTCACAGAATCGTCACTAGTGATTTAAATAAAATCATTGTATTCATCCGATTCGAGAAAAATTTTATCATTTATATTCCAATATCATTGTATAGGTAATACACGACGACTTGTAAATGACATATTCATATATATTTAACTTATATGTAAAAAATTAAATAGCCCGTAAATTTACAAAAAAAAATTAATAATTAAGATTTGAAATATACTCTTTGTGACTTTTTAACATAATTATCAACGTGGTTTTTTTTAAATATTTATATTATAATACATGGCGCGAAGATTCAAGCGATGTAAATTTTTAAAATAATTATCGTAACGAACGTAATCGTGACGTTTTAATAAACCGATTCGATCGATTTTATATGTACTTGCGCACAACACTAGTTTCATTGGGTCGGCTGCCCGCATGGAACGATTCAACATGGCGGCTTTTACTTCAGTCATTCGGAGCATGGCTGCGTTTTAAATATTTTTAAAAAATTATTACTCTTGTTTTTTTTTTACAACAAAAGTAACTTAATTTTAATATTTTATAGTTTTAAAAATATTTAAGCTTAACAAATAATTAACGAGGTTGAAGTGATTCGAGTGTTAAAAATCAGACATTCTAGATCCTTGAGTGACCTTTTGGTTTTACTTTCTTTTACCATATTGCTACGTGATCAAAACTTAATAGAATGAAATTACCTTGAAATTTTATGGATTGGAAACTGTGATATAGTTTAGATATCAGTGCCACATATATATTTTTTTAATGTGAAAACCAGGTATGGTGCTAGACGGAACTCCCACGTGGAAATAACTCACGTCTCTATTTATAGATTCTTAAGTTGCTTCACAAAAGCTGATAGTCGAGATTATAAATCAAAGAAAAGACAGTATCCTTGTGTCATATTTATCAAATGTTTATAATTTAGTCCTGATAGTGCTTTAAAACATTATGCACAACTCAGCTAGAGTTGTATTAATGTTACACTTGTAGGTGCTTTACTGTATAACATTCCTGCCATTTTGCTAGAGTTTGATTTGATAAAGTTGGCATATACATATACTTTTATATTACCGAATAAATTGTTACATATTCCTTTTCATAATTCATTGACCTCCATTTTGATATCAAATATTTCTATGTACTTTACATATCTGTAACAATTATTTGTTCATTATTCATCTCAAATCATAAACTTTTTATGCACTTTGTTACACCATAATTATTAATAATTGTACTATATCAAAACTTAACATGCACATTTTTATCTTGTGTATGTTTCCTATAACTTTCAGTTATAGCATAATGTGTTAACATTTTATCTTCTATTGTTTATTAATTATTAATGTGTTTAATTTTTCTGTTTTCATATTTATAATTATAGAATTACTATGTATTATTAAATGTGTATATAGTTAACTATTGTACTAATAATTTTAATTTTTGTTCTAGCAAGTTCTGTTGATAGTATACCAGAAGTTATCAACTGTGCAACTAGTCAAGGCAATCAGACAAATAAAACTGAAAAAAATAGTGAAGCAATAAATAAGCAATTATCTCCATTGCCAGATCTGCAAGTGCATTCTACACACAAAACAGAAATTGAAATTGTTAATAATTGTGAGCCTGCAACATTCCCTGAAACACCAGCTCCCACTGCTACTGAACTTCTCTCTGCAAGTATTGAAAAAGTTGCAAAAGAGTCAGTCAAAAATAGTGAATATAAAGAAGCATCAAGTGCTTTTGAAGCTCAGGCCAAATTAACTCAAAGTATAACAAGTTGCACTAGAGCTCATCCTGAATCTAAAATGAAAGATATAAATCTTAACAATAAGGCTATAGGTTTGTTTTTAATTTAGTTCAAGGTTTGAATTGCATAATAAATTTACAACTTATATGAAAACTTAATCAGTTTTCATTTAAGTTGTAAATTTATTTCATTTCTATAATATTACATATTTATGCAACAATGTTATTATACATTCATATTTTTTATGTATTAGATCCAGACACTGCAAATGGTAATGCAACTGATGTAACAGAAATTAAAACTGAGGCTGTAAAGGAAGATATTAATAAAAATGAAAAAGTTATAAAGAATTCCAAGAGCAATAAAAAATCTGGAAACAAAATGGCTAATAATGCAATAAATGCTAAAGAAACCAAATCATTTGAAAATGGTAAAGATGAGACTGATAAAGTAAGTAATGAACAGGAACAAGTCCTGTCTAAGACTGATGATGCAGTGGAGAAGGCAGCACCTGACACTGAAAATACTGAACCTGTCCCTACGCCTGCTGCTACTGTTTTTGTACCTAAATACAAATATAGTGATGGTTTGTATCAGACTATATTATAGTATTCTTTAGCATATTAATGTATAAACTTTGAAATTTATTCTCAACTTACATTAAGTCTTTTATTCTAAACTATAGAATAGGGAACAAATTTTAGATGTATAATATGAATATAGTCAGCCTTCTATGAGGTTGCCCTACTGTCTTAAGGCTTAAATTAGTAGGTTTGACTTTTGCTAAGTACATATCAATGAAAAATATATCATATAACAATTTATTTGTAAGTATGTTATAAATATCCATCATTTCATATTCAGTAACCAAGACTGTATGCTTCATCCTCGTTTGGTTTGGATATGTGTTTATTTCTATAAGAAATGTATTTAGTAAAATGGATATGCAAAAAACATGATAATCATCAATACAATACTCAGATTTACTGGTTTATGACTATCAAGTTTATGTCATTGTTTTATTACTGGTAAACATTTTTCATTTGTTCATTTTTTTATCTTACTAAAATATTGTAAACTTGTTTGAACTATGTAATATAACAGTGAATTACATACTAATTGACATTAAATGGAATAAAAATAATAAATAAAAATAAGTAATAATATTTTCAATCACTTGCTGATGCTTCAAATGTGCAATCAATAAGTATTTGGTGTAGTTTTTAACAACAGTTTCACTGTTATTGGGATAGCAGGAGATCACCAAATACCGGAAATTTTCCACAAATACAGATACCTCATTTCTCTCTCTTGTCTCTCCTATTTCTCATGTTTTTCATACCTCATCTTCTCTCTATGAGATGAAGTGTAATAGAGTGGTGGGCTTTTGAGATTTGTTTGAAACCTGAGAAAATTTTGTTCCTTGAAATAAGAATATTAACTTATAGCTTGTTTTAAAAATGTGGCTTTACTAAGAGAACTCAATAACTACTTTTAGATCAATGGTCACCACTGAATAAGTCTGGCAAAAAGTGCTATGATATAGGTTTGATGATGCAAATCAAAGATGATCCCCTGTCAAAGAACAAGCCTAATGCACCATTATTAGAAGCCTGCAATGTTATAAGAGTAAGTTAATAATTTCATCATAAGCTTATGTATAACGTTTTTATTGCTTGTTTGTTACAATAAATGCAATGTTCACAGACTGCACCACACCAAGAGCCTCAGCCATTCAATCCAATTACAAGACCCATGAATGACGCCCTGTTTCCAAACTTTGCCAAGAATTCCGGAATGGGATCTAGAAGTAATGCTCCACGTGATACTAAGAAAGATGGAAGGAATATGGTTACAAGCGGTAAAGCATTTTTTTGAATAAAATGTACCATACAACGTCATAAATTCACAAATATATATTAATCATACATTTGTTACAGGTAAAGGTAGCATAAAAATTAACCCTGCGCCCAGTGGTAACAACCCACATAAAACGGTGATACGTGTTTCATTAACTCGTGAGGAAGTAAAGCTTAACCAAAGTAAAGATGCTTGGAAACCTACCCGGCTGAAGAGTGCTAATCTGAGTGAAGAGGAATACAAAACACAGGTTAATAAAACTTTTCACGTAATTGTTTCAAAAATAATTGGGTTTAAAAATTTATTGTTATATTATAAGGGCTTGAATAAGTTAGTTGTTTGAGATGAAGACAGAAAGGTCTGTTGAAAGGCGTAGCATTTTATTACTTTCATTTTACTGATGCTTCTGATGCAAATTTGAAAGTAAAATAAAACTTTTAGATATGTTTTTATCCAGTTTTTGTTTTACTGCAGGAGTTGTATAAAAAATTCAGAGGAATACTGAACAAATTGACACCACAGAAGTTTGATACCTTAATGGAAAAGGTGAAGGAGCTTGAAATCAACAATCAGAGTAGATTAGAAGGTATCATTGATTTGGTTTTTGAAAAAGCTATTGATGAGCCAAATTTCTCTGAGGCCTATGCAAACATGTGCAATAAGCTTACAACAATTAAGGTTGGTATATTTGTAAGAAGCCATTTAGTATTTCAGAGTCATGCAAATTGTTGCTAAATGTATTTCACTTCTTAGGTGCCTGCTGATAATGCTCCAGCTGATCAGTATGTCAATTTCCGAGCCCTTATCATCAGTAGGTGCCAGAAGCAATTTGTTACTGACAAAGTTGATGAAAATGTTGTAAAACTAGAAAAAGAAATGAATGAATGTACTGACCCTGTAAGTATAACTACATATTTTGCATCTGAGGCTTAGATGTACATTTAGTAATGATATTATAAAAACCTTTCACTTACTAAGCTTAAATCTTCTGTTATAGATTTCTAGATCCAATCAAAAAAGATTGTACAAGAAATTGTTAGATATACATCTTGCTGCAAGATTGATTTACTATTTTAAACATATTTTAATTTTTTATGTCCTTATTTTCAACATATTGAATCAATAAATTTTAGATGAGGCATATTTATGTTAACCATTTGTCTTGAAACAAATGTATTAAAAGAGCTGCATTATTAGGCAATTCTAGTCTCTAACAGACTTCAAATACATCTTGCAGTGTCATCATGAAAAAGAATCAAGGGTTCATCAGGATTCTTAACCAAGAACCTCATAGATACATAGCAGACTTAAATAATTTACTTTAATTTTGTCTTTCAGGTAAAAAAGAAGGAATTACAATTGCTTATAGAAGAAGAAAATAGGAAAGTGAGGATGAAATCAGTTGGAAATGTTAGGTTTATAGGTAAGGTATATGCACTATTGCACAGATAATGATTAAGGCGCATTTTAGACTTTATGAACTTAATAATTAGCAGGTGAAAGTAGTTGTTGAATTTTCACAGAATATGCATAATTTGCAAAATTCATTCTATATCTTATTCTGCTATGCAATGTTATTTCGTATTGTACAGCGAATTATTACATACAAGATACGCCTTTGCGAATTATGTACAAAAAATTAAAGCAATTTCCCGCCTATTATTGCAAATTGATTTGGCTTCCTACAAATTCTAAAATATTCATTGAAAAACCAACACATGAGCTGAGCGCTAGTTTAAGGGGGTTTGAAATTATTCTGCTTGTATTGTTAAAAAAACTTTCTTTTTACATTATTTTACCATAAGTGTCGATTATTCGCCTTAAAGTAATAAATGTTACCAATGAAACAAACACTTTAATAATAACACTTAAAAATTTATAAATACATACATTGCAACAGTCTCACATGAATTGCTGTGATCCCAAAGTACATAGCTAAAGGACTTGTCTTACGGATCTGAAACAATGAATTGTACCACAAACACCTGAGACAATATAGTTTCTAGATAGACCTGTTTGGGAATCGAAACTGGGACCCTAGAGCTGGTGACATCTTGAAAACCTGGGTGTACGCCACTCGTCGAAAGAGGTCGTAGAAATTAAATTATTTAATTGTTATATACGTCAATTTAACCTGACTTGTATCAATGATGGATCTTTTTCAGACTGTAGCTCAAATACTTTACATATGCATTACATAATAACGTAACCAAACCTGGCAACTATACAGTTACCTTCTTCAACTGTTAAGCTATATTGTCTTTAGGTTTCTGTGCATCCTTTCATGATTTCATGAAATTAGCTTTAGTAGATGAAACTTTGCTACATCCTACACATATTGCATTAGTAGTGGATAAGATGATACAATCTGTAATGGTCCATTGCTGAACAGTGCTCAGAACCTCTATTACCTCTTAAACCTCTATACAGTAGCATATTTCGACAATGGACAGAAATTATAACAAACAGACCAAGAATCTTTATTCTTATAATTTGTCTGGTTATAATCCAAACTATAAAAATTCTTTGATAGGTTGTAAATAAGATATCTGAATATTTTCATGCAATGCCTCTTAAATATTTTAATTAACAACCTCGCACCTTTCACTATTTTTACGCCAAGCAAATCTTGTTCTGTAAAGTTGGTTTCGACACTTGTTGGTCAAATTGTTGTTTTCCTGTACGCTTTGCGTAATGCGAAACATATTTCCATTCAAATTGAAAATCCCAATACTGGTTTAGTAAGAGGTCTCGGTAATTCTAGTCCTTTCGACCTACATTTCATTATTTGGGGACTATTTGGATGGTGATAAGCCAGTGACCATCATAGTGTCGAAGCTAATGATACAAATAATTCATTATTTCCGATAAAATTCATTGGTTCAAATTCTGATCACCTAACCCCATGTTTCGGAAGCATGTGTTGTAAGAAGGAATGTACAATTTATAAGATGAGGCATTTTTTGCAGGTGAATTGTATAAATTGAAGATGTTAACATCGAAAATCATGGTTTATTGTATGAATTATTTGGTGGAGAAACTTGAAGAAGAGAAACTGGAATGCCTTTGCAAATTACTCACCACCATTGGTGAACAGGTACTATTTTACTTAACTAGTCAAACTATGTGATTCACACAAATTTTACTAGTGGCCAGTACAGTGCTCAGTCGAAATATTACTACAATTTAATATTTTATTAATTATCCTTTATTGACCTTTGTGATTCACAACACTATGTGCACCAAATATATAGTATAATTTGCTAATGTTCCATACATTCGAGTATTGTTTATATCATTTTAATTAATTGTAAACTAAACATTGTAATTGATAATATCTCAAATGGCTTGCAAAATGTGGTTCATTTTGGTAATGTGATAATTTTGTGAGCCTTAAAGTATCAGTTTTGGCTGTTTTATTGAATCACAATATTCTGGTGAACTTAACCCGTTGTTCAGCATGAAAGAAAATCGTCAGATTATCATTTATTAAACTCTCTTTACTTATATTCCGGCAAATTCCTTAAACTGGAGTAGGCAGAGGTCTAGTAATAAAAAGCTTATTTGGGTCAATGTCACAGGTTGGGAGCTCATCACTGTCTGAGCTAACAGTACTATATATATACTTGTTTATTATTGTTAGCCTTACATGTTTGAGTTCTTTCATTAATGTAGTTCCTAGCAAAATACTGCTGATACGAATAATTAAAAATGGTTTTAATGAAAAATTTATGAATTTAAATTTATGGAATTAAATTTTATGAAAATTTCAGATAGCTAGGTAATAAATCAAAAACATAACATACACGCAAAGTATTCTAGTTTTAGTTTGCTATATTCACAACATTAAAAATAATAGTATGGTCTTTTTATTTTTTATTTCACTGCACATAAATTGATGTGATTTATTTTTAAGTTGTAAATGTATTGAAATTTAGAATTGTTATAAATTGTACCATTAACAAACCTTGACATGTTTGTTTATTAACAGGTTGAAAGTGAAGTTAAAGAACAACTCGAGCTTGTATTCAAGCAGATGCAGGAAATTGTAGAAAAGAAATCTAATAAAATAAGCAGTCGTGTACGTTTCATGATCAAAGATGTCATTGAGCTTAGGCAAAGGCGTTGGGTAGTGAAAAGTGTGGTTGATTCACAACCAAAGATGATGGACCAGATCCAAAAAGAAGCTGAACAACAGCAAAGGAATATTGAGGTAATAAATACAAATAATAGTAAACTTTCACAAAAACAGTACAACAATTAGAAAAACACCAGAAGTGCTAAGAATAATAATCTCTTAATACTCATAACGATTAATAAACACATGTACAATATACATGTGTTTATTAATTATAAAAATGTAATATATTTTTAATATATATTAGTTAATTTTATATCAAAGTATTGGCTTATTAAAGTATTTTTTTGTTACTCTAAAAGAGTATAAATTCTGACATTTTTACATAACGCTTTTTTATTATTAAATTAAGACATTAAGTATTTTCATAAACAATGTTATCTACACAGTTTCGACAGACATTTCAAAACAAGAAGTTTCAAATGAATATTTATGTTTTAAAATATTATTTTTATTTATCATAGTAAGCACTAATTAAACGTTGTTTGCAGCTTTTAAATTCAAGCCCAATGGGTGGCTATGGACGTCGTGATGAAGGTGGTCGCGGTAAACGCGGTGATAATCGTCGTAGTCAAGGAAACAACTCTTACATGGATAATAACTGGAAGACGGCGCGGCCGAAATACACAGTTGATACGTCGAAGTTCAAAGCCGTTACACAGAATGTATGACCTGAAACTTTATTTACGTTTTACTTTCTGTATATGTTAATATGATTGCATATTGAAACAATAGAAATAATTTGACTTATTGCCTATTAAGAGCTATAATGGCGTTCCTATAAAAGCAACAGTAAAAGTATAACTAAACTAAAATATTCTATGGTGAATCAACCATCTTCTCATAGTTTGATCATACTATGCAGCAGTTATAACATGCCTTTTCTTTAAATGTTGGAATATTTTCTGTGGTCTTTTTTAGGAACTATGTGTGTGAACTTCTATTTATTTTTATACTATGTTTTTGATTTACTTTTATTTAATTTTCTCTGAAGAACAGTCAGCTGGTTTAGTGGATGCATTTATCCCAAAAATATTCCCAATTAATAACAACTTACGGTAGCTGATACAAAGCTTTAGCTTTAATTTATAATGAAACCAGTACTATGTATAAAATGTATTAAGATATTAAAATGAGTATCATATCTCTCAAAGTCCTATGTTGGTATCCAGCATCAACACTTAATTGTTATCTAGCGGAAATTACTAAACTGTCTATCAAGTGCGACAACTATGGATAATGTTGCAAAGGGAACAGTTGTGTTGCAGTGTTGAATTGCAAGCCTATAATTAATAAGTAATAATTTACAATTCTCTTTTCAGAATCTGGGCAATGTTAATAATATAAAGCTCGCGCCGCAAAACTCCGGATGGAATTATGGTTCTGGTACAAAGAATACAGCACAACAGGCTAGCAGCAATTCAATGATTAGTCTAACAAAGAACAAGTACAGTATGCTTGAGAATCTGCAGGTTGATCCCACATCCATCAGAGGTTTGTTTTAACTACTCTCTGTCATTGATTATAATATAAAAAAGAATAATTTTAATATGATTTCTATTTGGAATACCTCTACCAGTATCCAATTTATGGAAAAAAAGTGGCTAGGTTTTCACATATAAGTAATTTGAGATGAATGGACATGGACTTTGGAAAATATTGACATTGGATGCACTTTTAGAATTTCTGGGAGTATGCAAATTATGAAATTATTGTCAATTTTCAAATCCAAAATGGTGAATTTAGAATCATTGAAAATATCACTATGAGTAAATTTCATGGCTTCTTTGGTGTGCTTATTAGTAGAGTAAAGCGTTCTGTCCACACTGTGTCCTTTTACTAAAATGGATGTTATAGTCACAGTTAAATTGCCTCTTGCAAAATGTTCCCTAAGTATATAATTTAATTCACCTTTTCTAAATAGAATAAAAAAATAATCTATCTATTCTAACTATATCAAAATGGTATTAAAATTATCACATACTTAAAATTTACTCTTGAAGAAATAAAATATTATTTTCATAATGACACATGAAGCATTTTTTTTGTAAATATAGAGAATTTACAAATTTTAGTATCTTTGCTGATAAAACTTCGCTTTATGCAATGTATGACATTGTTATACATTAACTAATGGTGATTTTGTTTTTATTTCATAATTTAAAAAAGATTTAAATATATCTTTTTTTACCTTAGATTATCTTGGTATATAAAATTTGTTAATCTCAAAATTATCTAAAAAATTAAATACATCTCTGTATATTCAACAATCAACAACACATTTGAAATTATCATAAGGTCACGAGAGAGCAGCTGCATTTGTGTCACATTTGGATAGGAACTTTGAAATGCTAATAACCTATTTATCACTTACAGCAAATCAAGATTTATCACCAAGCTATTTAAAGGGTGCTTCGATAGAGAGGTCAACATTCAACTCAAGAGGTGACTTCAGTAAGTGATCTATGCTTATTCTTCTACTATTCATATGTGATCTCTTTATACAAAGGGTAATTTTAGTAGTAAATGTGATTTGAAAATAGTAAATTTAAACTTTAGTTAAAAGATCTCAAAATTAAATAAAAAGACCTTTATGCACCAGATATTCAACACATTTTGTTGTATCTTAATTACTAACATAAATGTACAACCAACTACAATAAATAAATCTAATAAATAAATCTTCTCGTCATTCCCAATATGGGTGTAGACAGGTCTAGACAGTTAAGTCGTTTCGACCCACCTTCCACCGAAGACATTTTTGGGACAATGTGACAGGTGGTGAGCTCATCAGTAGTTTTGAAAAAACCCATTGGTACGAGCCTTGAAGAATGAGTCTCAGATCACCCAACCAGATGGCTATCATGATTTTATAATTGTCATAATAGCTCAAATGTATGCATTAATAGTTTTACTATACAAAAGAAATCACGCCAGCTAATCAAAAGTATAAGTTGAGTAACAAATTGTAACTATAAATTGAAAGATGTGTAAACATCTTTCAATCTATATTACATAATCTTTATTACATAAATGTAATAAACATTTAATGTAATTATTGCATGCACACAAGAGCTTGCATAAGATTAATTATTATTATCAGCTTATTTATATGACCTGTTAGTTCTCTGAATATAACCATGAACAATATACAAAAATAACAGGCGGCCCTCAAACTTGCTGATCTTCCAAACATGAAGATGCAAAACTTATTTTGGACAATTTTGATAATTACACCATTATTATCTTTTCATGTCTCCCTCAATATTGTTTGAGGTTCTTGCTACCAGCTAAAAATTTAAGCTAAAGTTAGCCGAATTTTTATGTTAGTTGTGTTTCAACTCTTTACCTTCTGTAAAGAGGTTATGCCCCAACCATTATGTAAGCAGATTGCTAACATTACATGTAGCAGGTTGAATTTCATAACCACTCTGTTACATGTTCTTTTTTTTCTATAATTGTCCTGTTATCTATAGGTTGCAAGTACGGTATTCAAGACTATAATGCATAGTCCAGTCTTAGAACTCCCAGAGAAAAGATGGTGATTTTTTTACTATGTTACACTTTGTAATCCTTATTTGGCTTTGGTACTTTGTTTTTATAAGTTCATATTGTAATACACTTGCTGCTTCAAACACGTATTTAATGATACGGCAAAGTTGTCCTGACATAATTTGAACAAAAAATGAAATTTATACATTGTTTTTTTTTCAACTATTTTTAAGTTATTTCGACCGCCGGTCCCATGGCCGTACCTCTCTGTAGGAACAAATAATATTCATTGCCATTCATTAGTTATTGTTGCAATAACTTACAGATTCTGGGAGTGGTGGTCGCTCAGGTTCCACAAGTGGAGTGGCGGCGCGTTCGACTTCGAGCAGTCGACCCGCGGTCCCTGAACAGCAACCAGCTCCGGCAGCGCCTGTTCCGGCTGAGCCATTGCCTGATGCCAAGAAGAATTCCGTCAACTCGATGATCAACCTTAACCTTATAAATCCCGACAATGATGAAGTAGTGGCTGACGTGCGCCAGCTATTTCCGCCTCAGTATCATGCTGCTGTCATCACCGAAATCATGAATGTCGTCTTAGAAAAGTATGTAGTATTTATTGCTTGGTTGGAAATAAGACTTGCAATGTATAAGCTCTAACTTCGATAACTTATGGAAACTAGCAACTTTTTTAAAAAGCAACTTAAACTATATCGCGAGGGAATGCTTTATTTAAAAACATTTAAAGTAAAGGAATTTGTATGATGGGATTTTCTGATAATAAGTCAAATAATATCACAGCCAAATGCAAACTTAGTAGAATAATCTCGGGCAGCCGCAGTGTTAAATAATGTAGCATCATTTATGAGTATTTCTAAATGTAAGTAAAATTAACCAATCTTATGTTTTGATAACAGATCTGCAAAGGAGATTGATACAGTTGCGAAAACAGTGTTACATCTGGTATCGACTAACACTATATCTGCTGACAATTTCTTAGCTGGTATGGCCGAGATCTTCGAGAACGCGCCCGACCTGAAATTTGATGTCCCCATGTTATATGATTACTTAGGAAAATTCATTAGCCCACAAATTGAGAAAAAGGTGAGAAACACTTCTTTACAAGCTGTACTTACTTATCTTCACGCATTGTCACTGACGGGGTAGCCAGAGAGAACAGATCGCCAAGTGTCACGATCTTTACGTGTTACGATTCATTATCTTCATACATGCACGTCTAGGTATTCCGAGTACTCTTGACTCCCCACTTCAAGCAATTAGCTCACACATGGTCTTCGAAAGTTAGTCTCGATCTACCTCGACACCTTTTAATATTAACTTTCGCGCTATATATTTTCTACACCATTTGGTCTTCATTCATTCTTTCAACATGCCCAAACCATCGAAGCACGCCCTTATAAATTTTTGTTATAAGGTCATCTTTAAAACCGACTGGTGTAGAAAATATATAGCGCGAAAGTTGTATTGCGAATCTCTTCGTTTCGTCTTCGATCAGCCAAGGTGACGCCGCATATTTTACGAAGAGATCGCATCTCCACTGCATTCAACTTGCTTTTATGCTTCTTCTGGCATACCCAGGTTTCGCTGCCATATAACAAAGCCGGTACCAACACTGCGTTATGTATTGCAAGGCGTGTACTTTTCACTACGCCTTGCCTTTTGACTAACGCAGTTAGGGCACCATTGACTTAGAGGCCCGGCAGTGACACACTGCCGGGACTCTAAACATGGTTAACATTTTATCTTGGACTCTAAACATGGGTGACAGGTCAAGCCCTATCCGCATACAGGATTTGCAGCCACAGTAAAGTGACTGCACAGCCCTTAGCAATGGACCATCCACACCATAGCCCGGCAAAAGTTCTCTCATTTTCTTCCTTACAATCTTATCAAATGCTTTCTCAAGATCCACAAAAGCACACAAAATCTTATGTGTCAAAACCTTCGAGTAAACTTTACTTGCTAAACTGATCAAGCTGATCGCCCGATAGGCACCCACAGTCAAAATGTGAACCTCTACCTTTATATAAAGGCACAATGACTGCGGATCGACAATCATCCGGGACATCCCCCGTCCTCCAGCACAAATTTGCGCAACAGATGAAAGCTATCCCAGACTCGAGGCCCACCATACTTGATCATTTCAGCAGTAAACTAAATCTAGTCCCGCAGCTTTACCACATTTCAAACTTCGATTCGCACATCTCTTTCATACTGATGACCTCAGTGTCATCAAGGACCGGGTCTGGCGTACCAGTCACGGCGTCACCTCCGGATTCCTCACTAAGATCATCACACACATACATTTCTCTATAAAACTCGCTCCATCGCTGCATGACGTCCGATTTTCTGAGAGGACCTCATTGGTTCCTGCAATGACTGTTCATTCTTAAGGCTGTCGCACCGCTTCGGGTCATTCCAACCTCTTTCCGGAAGAGCTTGGAGTTCTCCTTGAAGTTGTGCGACAGCCTTTCGTCCGCTTCCATTCTACAACTTTCACGCACTTCCTCAATCCATGCTTTCGTGTGAACTTTCTGCAGCTTACATCTATCGTTCATCTTCTCTCTCATATCCTTATCATTACTAGAGGCCAAGTAGTCTAACCATGCTTTCTTCGCCTTTACAGCTTCTGTCACTTCATCATTTCCAAAATGCATCTCTTGTTTTACTACTACCTCTTTTCACAGATTCACACATGTCTTCCGCTGCACTAACCATTCCATCTCTAAGGCTCTGCCATATTTCTTCCACACTTTCTTTCCTGACATCGATGCTGTCCAGCTTTTCGACTACCCTTGCTAGATATTTATGCCTAGTGTCCGCTTCCTGAAGCTTCCAGCTTCGGATGCGACCGACCGACTGTGGTTCCTGGTATCGCCGTCCGGTAGCGCCAACCCGCGAACAGACCCCTAAATATAGTAAGCACTAGACAGTGATCCATTCCCACGTCAGCACCACGGAACACTCGCGTATCGATCACCTGTTTTCAGCAGTCGGTCATCCATCAGGAACAAATTGATCATACTTCTCTCTTTCTACATATGGATTTTCTTGCATAAAGCCAGGATGAGCTTGCCAGCATCGTTAACGCTTTTTATCACCAAACATTCCAAGCACCAAGTTGTACCCTGGTCGAGCCGTACCAACCCATCCATTCAAATCACCACATTCAACAATTCTTTCGTTTCCCCTTATCAAATCTAGAACTTCTCTTATATTCTCCTAAAACAAAAGGCCTGGACGACGAAGCTACCGGCGCATATACAGCCAAAAGGAGTAACTTCGTCAGTTCCAATTTAAAGTGAACCCAGAGAAGTCTTCATTCAGAGAAGAGTTCATCACCTTTTATTCAGTCATAACATCGACCAACCGAGACGACAGCAGCACCCCCACTCCCTGTCAGGCGCTCTCGCTCTCCGGGACTCTGGACCATAGAGCTAACGCCCCGCCAAGGAGCTCCTCGGTACCACTGCCCTTCCGTTTGGTCTCCGACAAACACATCACATCCAATTCTCTTTCTGTCATTATTTCGATTAGCTCATTCGTCTTATCTCTCCTGCCTTCTCTAACATACCACGTGCCAACACTGCACTCTGTCCTCCACCTTAAGCCGTGTCGTGCTGTGCGTGACGGGTGGCGGTCCCCATCGCCGCTTTGCTCGCTGCATTCCACACCAACGGGGACGAGCAGGTGTGCTTCGTCTTGGGGAGACGCCCTAACCCTCGTTGGCATAGGTGCAACTGTGCAGAATTGCAACCCTGAAAAGGTCTGGCAGGGGTCGCGACGAGCACCACGCTTCTACAATGAACATAATAAACTTTTGCAAGCTGTCAAAAGTTCATGATGTTGTTTACCAACTTGGTAAATTTAGGAAAACTAACACTTAACAAACAAATCTGTCCTGTACTTGTGCATCTGTATCCATGGACTTCCTAAAACATTTTGCAGTTCATCATTCTGTTGGGGTTGTATGTAAACATTTTTGTTAAATACCTACAGAAAGTTGAAATAAATGCAGTAGTTAAGAATAGTTATGTAATAATGGTAACACTTAGTACCATTTAATCAGTAAATTTTGTTTCTTTTTTCAGCATATCACATTTGAACAAGCATTTAGGCTTTGTGAAAAATCAGTTATTTCCGCGAATCAGGGCCATTTGTTCCTAAAAGCTGTGATCAACGATTTGAAAGAGAGTATGGGACCTTCATTTGTAAAGAGTAAATGGCAAGAATCAGAGTTACAATTCAAACAATGGATGAATGAGGATCAGGTACTTTCAATTTAATTGTATATTGCTACTCAATTTACATAATCCCGTTAGGATGTATATGATTGCAGTTCCTGAATTCTTTTTTTGCCCTGAAGTCGTCTGGGCTCTAAATATAAATAAATAAATAATAAATAGACATACATAGACAGAGGCAGCTTCACATGCATTGTTCTGATCCCAGAGCAAGTAGCTACAACTCGTGTGTTTGAAATTGAAAACAATGAAAACGCCACAAACTACACCCTGATCTGAACCTACACCATGACAATCGGCCTCTATGCTATTTGTCCACAAAGGTCGTCAAAAATTAAAGTAAAATAAAAGATATTGACAATAACAGCCTAAATACCCTTATAACGCGTTTTCATGTTCTCGATTTCCATCCCCTATATAACCTGAAGGAACACGAATATAACACGGGCATTCCCACATATAAGGCGGGGATTTCCCACATACATATTTCTGTACTGTGAAATTTATAATGATTTGTACAGTTTATAATTTAAAAATTAGCGTCGTGTACCTTTGCTCGTGTCAATTTTGTTATTATAAAATTAAATTATCGAAAAAAAATATAAAAACGTACATATTTCGATCATAACATAGTTTTTTATTCTATGATTCCTCTACAGCGAGAAAAGTTAAATGTGATGAATCATTTATACGTAACGCGTTTTCCTATAACGCGGAACCAATCTACCGCATTATAGGGGCAATAACTGTTTTTTCTGTTTATAGGTAATACCCCTTCTTCCATTAGGTATCAGAAGAGATACTAAGGGAAAAAGCTTGAAAGTGTAATGGCTATAAAAAAAATTGTAGTTGAGAAAAGTAATAAGCTATCATCAGATGACAGGATATCAATCGCAAATAACTGCAGCATCTTGAGGGTCATTCTAGAAGCGTGCCCGTCGCGACCCCAGCCGGCCCTTTTCAGGGCTTCAATGCTACACAGCTGCGCACCCATGCCATCCAGGGTTAGGGCGTCCCCCCAAGGCGACGCACACCAGCTCGTCCCCGTTGGTGTGGACTGCAGCGAGCAAAGTGGCGATGGGGACCGCCACCCGTCATGCACAGCCCGACACGGCGGAAGGTGGTGGACGGAGTGCAGAGTTGGCACGTGGAGGAGGCATGAGAGATATGACGAATGTGTTGGAATTAGATGTGGTGTGTTTGTCGGAGACCAAACGGAAGGGCAGTGGTACCGAGGAGCTCCTTGGCGGGGCGTTAGCTCTATGGTCCGGAGTCCCGGAGAGCGAGAGCGCCTGCCAGAGAGTAGGGATGCTGCTGTCGTCTCGGTTGGTTGATGTTATGACTGAATATAAGGTTGTGAACTCGAGACTTCTCTGGGTTCGCTTTAAATTGGGACTGACAAAGTTATTCCTTTTGGCTGTTTATGAGCCGGTAGCTTCTACGTCCATGGCTTTTGTTTTAGGAGAATATAAGAGAAGTTCTAGATTTCGTAAGGGAAAACGAAAGAATTGTTGAATGTGGTGATTTGAATGGATGGGTTGGTACCGCTCGATCAGGGTACGTGTCGGTGCTTGGAATGTTTGGTGATAAAAGCGTTAACGATGCTGGTAAGCTTATCCTGGCTGTATGCAAGGAAAAGGGTCTTCTTGTAACAACACTATGTTTAATAACAAGAAAATCCATTTGTAGAAAGAAAGAGTGAAGTATGATCGATTTGTTCCTGGTGGATGACCGACTGCTGACCTGGGAACGGATCACTATTTAGTGCTTACTATATTTAGGGGTCTGATTGCGGGTTGGCGCTACCGGATGGCGATATCAGAACCACAGTCGGTCGGTAGCATCCGATACTGGAAGCTTCAGGAAGCGGACACTAGGGATAAATATCAAGCAAGGGTAGCCGAAAAGCTTGACATCCTCAATGTCAGGAAAGAATGTGTGAAAGAAATATGGCAGAGCCTTGAGATGGAATGGTTAGTGCAGCGGAAGACGTGGGTGGAACTGTGAAAAGAGGTAGTAGTAAAAAGGGTGATGCATGGTGGAATTACGAAGTGAAAGAAGCAGTAAGTAAGAAGAAGAAAGCATGGCAAGACTACTTAGCCTCTGGGAATGATAAGAATATCAGAGAGAAGATGAAAGAAAGGTATAAGCTGCAGAAGGTTTACATGAAGGCATAGATTGAGGAAGTGCGTGAAAGGTGTAGAATGGAAGCGGACGAAAGGTTGTCGCGCAACTTTAGGGAGAATTCCAAGCTCTTCTGGAAAGAGGTTGGAGGGCCCGAAGTGGCGCGACAGCCTTAAGAATGAATAAAGTGCTTTCGCGGACCAATGACGTCCTACTTTCAAATAAATCGGACGTCATGCAGCGATGGAGTGAGTTTTATAGATAAATGTATGCGTGCGATGACCTTAGTGAGGTATCCGGAGGTGACGCCGTAATCGGTACACTAGACCCGGACTTCGATGACGCTGAGGTCATCAGTATGAAAGATATTGAATGTGCGATTCGAAGTTTGAAATGTGGTAAAGCTGCGGGTCTAGACAGAGTTACTGCTGAAATGGTCAAGTATGGTGCGCCTCGCGTCTGGGACAGCTTTCATCTGCTGTGCAATTTGTGCTGGCAGATGGGGGACGTCCCAGATGATTGGCGATCCGCAGTTATTGTACCTTTATATAAATGTAAAGGTTCACAGTTTGACTGCGGGTGCTATCGGGCGATCAGCTTGACCAGTTTAGCAAGTAAAGTTTACACGAAGGTTCTGACGCGTAGGATGCGAGAGAAATCGGAAAGATTTTTATGGGAGGCACAATGCGGATTTAGACCTGGAAGAGGATGCGTGGATCATGTGTTTTCTCTCCGCATGATCACGGAAAAGCTTCCAGAGGATTTTCTGTACTTTTGTGGAGCTTGAGAAGGCATTTGATAAGGTTGTAAGGATAAACATGTGAGAACTGTTGCCGGGGTATGATGTGGATCGCCCACTGCTAAGGGCTGTGCCATAGCTCTAAGCCTGCGTGCGTAGGGCATGACCTGTCACCCATGTTTAACGCCCAAACGGGCGTAAAACAGGGTTGTGTCATGTCTTCCTGGCTGTTCATATTGTATCTCGACCGCTGTTTACAAAAGCTGAAAGATAGTTGTTTGGGTATGAGATTGGGTGACAAAAAAGTAAATTGTCTGCTGTATGCCGATGACGCAATGCTTATTGCACCGTCAGAGGCAGAACTGCAGGCATTAGTCACATGTATGAAAGAGGAATGTGAAAATAAAGGTCTCCGTTTGAATGCTAATAAAACTAAGGTTCTGGTATTTGAAAGGGACTAAGAAAGAACGAAGTGTTAAATATGGGTAAATAAGAAATGTCTAGAACAGGTGAATGAGATTGTGTACTTGGGCAGTGCTTTTAGCCGGGATGGAAGATGTGATATAGATGTGGGCAGGTGTATCGCTGCCGGAAACAAGGTCAACGGTGCCCTGACTGCTCTAGTCCAAAGGCACGCCGTAGTGAAAAATGCCAAATGAAGCGTGCTTCGATGGTTTGGGCACGTTGAGCGAATGTGCGAAGACCGAATGGTGAAGAAAATATACAGCGCGAAAGTTAATATGAAAAGGGGTCGAGGTAGGCCGAGACTAACTTTTGAAGACCATGTGACCAAAATGCTCGAAGACGGGAGGGTCAAGAGTACTCGGATACCTCGACGTGCATGTATGAAGAAAATGATGAATCTGAATGAAGCGAAAGAGGTATGTTAGGATCGTGACACTTGGCGATCTGTTCTCTCTTGCTACCCCGTCAGGGATTGTGCGTGATAAAAAAATAAATCTTAGGCAAAAGATACTTGGTTCTGCAACTGAAGCCATTATACATTCAAGCCAATGTCCTGCAGTTTACTTTAATAGGCGGTCATGATGACAATGTTATTTATGCAAACTCTTTCTATGTTTAGGTACAACAATGGATAGAAGACAACAAATTTGAATTCTTGGAAGGTGCTAAGACTAGTGAAGACACTAAGAAAATTATAACTCCAGCTGAGGTACAAAGCAAATTGCTCCAGCTTATGAATTCTGATGAGACTTGCGAGTGTGTCCGAGGATGGGTTCAGGTAAATGTGATATTCAAATTTAAATCTTTCTTATATTTTTTTTATATGTTTAGCTCTAATTTTAACACAGTTGCCCAAATTTTTTCCTACTCTTATACTTACACTTGCTTATATGTAATATAAGTAGCTGTGTGTCATGTCAGGTGGCATGTCTGAATTTTAAAATTTGACAATTACCAAATTTGATTTTGGTTTCTAGTTTTGAAAATTTACTGAGCATTGGAAATAATGTAATTAGAAATAATATATTAATTATAGTCTCAACCCATATATATATATACTAGCTGAGCCCGCAAACGTTGTTTTGCCATATAATAAATAGGGGTTGATCATAGAGGGGTAAAAATTTTGCCCAAAAATTAAAAAAAAAATGTTAACGGTGAACAATCCTTATCACTTAGGGGTATGAAAAATAGATAGTAGCCGATTCTCAGACCTGCTGAATACGCATACAAAATTTGGTAAAAATCGGTATAGCCGTTTCGGAGGAGTATGGTAACTAACATTGTGACAGGGAAATTTTAATATATTAGATATGTAATGTGAGTCATCTTCATCTAAGCTACTTTTGGAAAGGTGCATGCTAAAGCTCTCATTGGTATTTAACAACCCCCAGCTTTGGAAAGTACTGCCTGTAGATAGTAGGGGTTCTATTTTTTTATTACCTTGTCGGTAATAAATGATTCGACGTTTGAATATGGAAACAGAGCACTAGACTAGACCTCTAGTAGTTTAGCTATGGACTATTTATTTCAAATGCCAATATTATGTAAATGTAGGTCTATGATAACTGACATGGATTTTGATAATAGGACAACGTTGGCGAGTCGACGAAGGAGGAGTGGTTCCCTCGCGCCCTGATGCAGGCTGTGTGCGAGCACGCACTGCTGGAGGACTCCGGGGCGTGGCACTTGAGCCGCGAGCGCATGGACAAGTACGCGCGGCTGCTGCACGAGCTGGCCGCCGCCCAGTGCGAGCTCGCCTGCCTGTTCGCTGTGCAGAACCTCGTGCACCGTCTCGAGCACCCTCAGGGTGAGTGTGCACAGATGTTACATCACCCCATACCGGTCTAGGCCTATGTTAAACAGTACGATGTACGAAAATGTTTTAAACGAACGAAGCTATGTGTCCGCTGAGTAGAAAATAGCATGCGTTCATCATTAACTCCTGTGAGCATATTACTATTGCAGCTGTTTGCAATGATTTTTTACAAAATGAATAGAGTCCTTGTTTATATAATTAACAGTAAAATAATTGAAAAACAGACATCATCTAATTACTTTCTTGTTAGCAACAGAGCAATCTACAGTTTCATTTGTTTTAATTAATGATGCCACTTATTTAACTTACTTCTGGTTTATCGTCTTCATATAACAATTTTACGAGAAGTCGACTATTATGATAAAGTCACATCTCCATTAGCAATTGAATTTTCTCAAAGCAAGAGAATAAGATTAAACTGAAAAGCTTCATTGCTATGTAATAACTTTCATGAAACAGAGAGTATGCTCTACTAGACGAAAATTATTTTCCTGGCAGAGTTTATTGAAGTGAAATCACGTGAAATCTAGATTTATTGGCACACATATGGCTTACAGACTCACTTTAAGCTGTGATAATTATATGTACAACTAAATTCCATGTGGTGTCTTTGCATGATATTTTGACCAATGTGGCCTATCATATGTATGGTGAGGTCAGACATTAGCTTTTAGAGAGTACAGAGATTCGCTACTTTGGAACTAGACTATATTTAGCTCTTCAGTTTCTTGGGTGGGGTTTAAGGCATAAATGTCTTGTTTTGGGTGTCAAAACACATTTATGAAATAGATATTTATGCCATAGCAATATTTTATGTATGTAGTGATTGACTAGTGTAGTTAACTTAATACAGGTCATTTGCCTTTTCCATATAAAGTTTTGTGGAATGGCAGTCACAATTCTAAATGACTTGAATGTTTAATATATACCGCATAAAAAATAGAAAAAATCCTACCTTTAGTCACCAAAAAAAAAATCCATACCTAAATGAAATAAGTATTTTCCAAAATTTTTAATGCATATTTGTACAATTGTTTCAGGTTTAACATTGGCCATTTTCCAATATTTGCATGAACAATACATTATCTCTGTGGAAGGTTTCATTGCTTGGGAAACCACAGATAAGGAACCTGAAGGCAAAGGTATGTTATGTCTTTATTAATTAAATCTCTTAGCGGCCTCTCATATCAAGGGTACTTCGATAAGGGCCGGGGCGGCATCAGAGGCAGCTGAATCGGTTAAATGGCGTAAATATGAGTCTTTGAAAAGAGACTATATATTTGTTCCATTTGCCGTAGAGACAATCGGTCCGTGGGGTCCCCGCGCGATGCAGTTTCTAAAGGAATTGTATCCGCGACTTATCGTTGCCGCTGGTGACAAGAGGGCTGGTTCTTTTCTCGCTCAACAGTTAAGTCTAGCCATTCAACGTGGAAATGCAGCCAGCGTTCTTGGTACCATGCCACGAGGAGTAGGGCTCTACGATTATAATAGTTTTTAGTTAATAAGTATTGTAAATATTAACATAATTTTTCTGTAAATAAATATTTATGAATTAAATCTCTCAAATTAGTCAATCATTGTGTATGACAATCTGAATCTGAATGAATCTAAATATACTATTCAAGTTTTTCAGCCTGCTTTCGGCGGCTGGTGTGATTTATTTTCGAGGTTCCTTTAGGAACACAGCATCCCAACCTGAGCTGTAGTTCTACTTGAGTGTTTAAAACAGACTTTATTACAGTTGGATGTTTAGAGTTTATGATCTGCATAGAAAGCAATCATGTTAGTAGGGCCTTTGTATTTAAGTACTAGATTCATATTTCAAAAGGCAAAATTGAAAGAGTGTGTGACCCACTCTCATTGAAATTGAAGTGTTTCTCAATTCTTTTGTCTTAACTATTTAATTTCATTGTGATTAATGGCAATTAACAGATTTAAGATATTTATTTAAGAAAAGTTTTATAATACAACACGGGACAATATGATTTATATGGAATATATTAACGACAGTAACACCTGAGAATAAGGTGATCGCTCCCAATCTATTTCTAGAAAAAAAAAATGAAATCATATTATAAAATCCCTAAAAAGGATGGCCCAATTAAGAGAAATTCCTTTCGCCTGTATTTTTAGATATAAAATTTACTGACGATTAACAAATGTATATATTATTAGTTCGATAAATAAATGATTTAATTTATCAAACCTTTTACCAATAATAAACTACTCTACGACTACTACTACTACGACAGTACGAGTATCGCCGATATCGGTCGACTGGGGACCTTCTAGTGTATGTCACACATCTATGGGGTGAGGCCCTCGAGAACAGTGGTGAAGCACTCGCGGTTTTGCTCGATGTCTCGAAGGCTTTTGACAGGGTCTGGCATGCTAGCCTTATCAATAAGCTTCCTTCATATGGTATATCCCCTGGACTGATAGCCTGGATAGAAGACTTTTTGCGGGAACGGTCTCTGCGAGTCGTTATTGATGGCTGCTCGTCGGAGGCTATGGCGATTAATGCCGGAGTTCCGCAAGGGTCTGTTCTATCCGCAACTCTCTTTCTGCTGCACATAAACGACCTGCTCGAGCCCGGTCTCTGGGTATGCAGATGACAGCACAGTTGTGGAGAGATATCTGGCGCGTGTTCAGGCCAGACAGGATCAAGTACAGTCTGCTCGGGAAGTCATGGTAGAGCGAATGAATCTTACATTACAGGCAGTTTCCAACTGGGGCAATACCAATCTTGTGAGATTCAATGCCACCAAAACGCAAGCGTGTCTGTTCTCCGCCAAAAGGAGCCAGTTCACCTTGGCTCCTAAATTTCAGAATGTATCTCTGGAATACACCGACCGTCTCCAGTTATTAGGAGTCGAAATCACGTCAAACCTTAACTTTGGGCGGTTCATTGAGTCTAAGGCTAAAGCCACTGCAAGGAAATTGGGAGTTCTTGCAAAAGTGCGGCGTTACTTTACTCCGGGACAGCTTCTGACCCTATATAAAGCTCAGGTGCGGTCGGCTGTAGAGTACTGCTGCCACATATGGGCTGGAGCTCCTAAATATCAACTGGCAGCCTTGGACTCGGTGGAGAGACGGGCCAAGCGGCTAATCGGTGATCCTGACTTGGTTACTACCAATTTGTCCAGTCTCGAACACAGACGTCGCGTGACCAGTCTCTCGGTGTTCTACAGGTTACATTTTGGAGAGTGTGCGAAGGAATTACATGAGTTAATTCCCCCGTCCCCTTTCCATCATCGGACAACAAGACGCACGGCGGGTCTCCATCCTTTTGTTGTCGATATACCCTGCATTCGGACGAAGCGTTTTGCTTCGTCGTTCATAATGCGTACTGCAAAGGACTGGAATAATTTGCCTGCATCAGTCTTTCCGTCCGATTACAATGTGGGTGTCTTCAAGAGAAGAGTGAATAGGCTTTTTCTAAGCTAGTGTGCCTACCAACAAAAAATACATCGCCACTTACCATCAGGTGGGATTGTAGTTAAATGCTAGCTTATAATGTAAAAAAAAACTCTATTGTAAATATTTCAAATAACTCATAAATATTGTCATATACACATTAAAGAGCAAAATTTTTATTTATTATTGCTACTATTGGAAAACGCTTAAGTGGTAAAGGCTACGACAGATGACAGATTCAATGTCACGAAACAAGCAAACCGGTGAAAGGCAATAGTGGCTACTGTGTGACTTGTCTAGACAAGTTACACAGTAGCCATCGCAGTGTCTAAACATCGCGATCGCCAATCTGCTTGCCAAATGCCATGAGAAACTTCTTACGAGAGATTTCCTACTTCCACTTATCTTCGTCTATTTTTTTTATAGAAAAGGGAGGCAAACGAGCAGGTGGCTCACGTGATGGTAAGTGATTACCGCCGCCAATGAACACACGCAATACCGGAGGCTTAGCAAATGCGTTGCCTCCCTTAGAGTGCCCCCCTCCCCCAGAATTGGTGGAGGGTTGGTGTGTGGGCCACCGGTTATCTGCACTCACCAGACGAAACGCACAAGTTTGTTAGACTTGTACTTCACGCCGGTATTCTGTGAGGTCGTGGTACTGCACCGCTCGAGCCGCCCCATTCGTGCAACAACAGAAGCTGATGCGTGGCTCTGCCACTGTGAAATGTTTAATTTGCCACTAACTTTTGATTTCGATGTAGCGGTGATGCTGAAGGCGCTGACCTCGTTCTTCACCAACATCAGGGAGGCAGATAACGAGGACTCGTGCAGCGAGGACTGACGCGGGGAGCACCCGGTGGGCAACGCGCCCACGCCCCACCCCAACCCTGCACCACCACCATCACCACCTTCACCACCACGCGCGCCCTCACCCTCCTACAACATCTTTATTTTTATATATTAGTGGTACACCACTAAATCCCACATCCCGGTTCCCATCTTCCCTTCCCCCTACCCCCTGCGCGGAAATCGTAGACTATAATTATCATTACGGTAATGCTTAAAGGAGCTAGAGAAAGTTGTATAATATTTTTTAATGCTATAGTTATTTATCGAGGTTTTAAAGTAAAATTAGCTTCAGATTTTTAAAATTCATGCGAGGATGGATTTTTATATAGAATGTTGACCGGTCGTTTAGCGTTCGCGACGGCCGGACGCGGCTGTGAACCGTCGCCGGGGTGCGACTCTGCACACCCCCATTACACGTACGCGTTGTTTACGGACGCAACGCTGGGGTTCGGATTGGAATCCCAGCAAGCTAATTACGTCGCATCGACGTACACTTTGCGTTCAACGCAACACGGCATTTTGACATTTGATGCAAACACGTCACGTCACGTCCACGTCACGTCACGTTAACCAGCGGTCAGTCGACTATTATTGTAATATAAGAAATTATTCGTGTAAGGAGTTAATTTATTACGGCTGTCGGTGTCGCTTCGTCGCCATGATTTTATTGTTTAAAATTGTGAAGTTAAAAGACGGAGCGGGGCGTGCGAACATCGCGCACTAAACGCAAATTCCGTTCGACAAACCGACCTACATCCACGCCTAGTAATTATAGCATACGATAGGTACTACGTACGTATAATAGAGGTAAAGAAGATGCTTGAAACGTATCGCGCCGGAAAGGAGCTCGCTAGCGGTGCGTTACTTTCGCGCGACCACGACGTTGTGACTTCAATTAACATGTTGAATTTTTATATAATGTAATGTATATTCACTTTGTTTTCATTTACATAGATATAGACATCTAATTTACGAACTGAGTAAAGTAAATAAATGTATAAAAAAAATGGAATGGAGACACAATCCTCTTCTGAGTTGTCTTGGTTTTGATACATAGTTATATTTTTGAAAGAATATCGCTTTGCTAAGGTCAAATTCAGTTCATCGGTTTTGTTTCAAATCACCATAAAATTATGATCGCACTCGATTAGATCATTATCTTTGTAACTTTTTAATAATAAAAATATATATTTTATTGTTTAGTTGTAATTATATGATAGCTCCTCAGTTAGCCGTGAAAACTGTCTCAAACCCGTGACGATGTAGCGCGGCGGGCGCTGCCGCCACTGAGCCACTGCCTCCCTTCCCTGTTTCCGCTGCTGAGTTTATTTTTATTATATAACTATAGCTACTCTTGTCAGTTATTATGTATGTTATGTAAATAAACTTTTTATGAAGAAACTTGTTTTTTTTTTAACCACCAACCAAGCTTCCATGAACAAAGGATAAAACTGGCACATGGCCACATAACAAAAATGTTTTTTCTTTTTATCGTTGCTGATATGTCATCCTAACGACTTGTCCTGACTGTAGGCCATAGACCTCTCCCGCACGGAAGGGTTTGCCATAGTCGCCACGCCTGGCAAGCGGATTGGTGATTGCAGTACCACACCGCCTCGCGCCTTAAACGTTGCAGCCTGATATAGATCTTGGTAATTTCGAGATAATTATTCTGCCAGCCATCAGTAACCATTTGTATTCTAAGGGTTGGCCTTATCACCAACTACTGAGAGAAATGGAGAATATACCACATTCTTACGCAATATCCATGGAGCAGTGACAGTTAATGGAAAGTTATATAGTAAAATATAAAATAAATGTATATATCTTCACGCAATTCCCAATACAGGGGTACACAGAGGTCTAGTCAAGACAATAAAGTTCCTTCGACCCACCTTCCACCGAAGATATTTTCGTCCAATGTGATAGGTGGTGAACCCTTTGTGTTTATGTCCAAGCCAACAAAATTATTAGTACATAAGTTCATGAAAAACCCATTGGTACGAGCCTGTCACTTGGGGATTGAACTCGGGTCTCTTGACTCGAAATTCCGACCACCCAACCACTCGTCTACCGTGACTAAGTTAATATATTAATAAACAACAAAGTAGAAATGATTAATGAGATATGCTTGATATAACATTATAGTCCTGGTAATATCTAATGAAATTGGTATATCATTGCAATCTAAAGAATACGCGAATAAATATTTAGTCGGGAAACTAGACAGTGGAGTACCCTCACATAATGGAGGAACGACCTCCAATACTGCGAGGATTCGATGGAAGCAGGTGACTGGGCCGTTCTTCGTAGCAAACTTTATACGACTGTATGTGTACGAGACACGAGACAATCACCTTTTTCTCTTGACTTCTGACTGCAGGCCAATCCTCAAAATGAAACATCCATTGAGCAGATAAAAATTTGGTTAAGAGTTCGTAGTAACATACCCAGCTTTAAACATTTTAAATACAGCATTCGAGTCACCTCTGTTGAACTTTCCTAACATTTCGCTACACCAGTCCACTCTAAGGCGTTTCTATTCTTCGTTCAAAGTATGGGGAATTCATCTAGTGCAACGCTTCCTGACGTCTTAATGTTCGCTTAATACTTTTCTTACTTGACATATACCAATGCCTCTAACTCGCCACTCATTTCTGCCTCCATCATGCGTCGCATAGCAGTCATATTAGTAGCCTGTTAGCTAAGGAGATGATGAACACTTCAGTAAGATTTGCAAGAATTTTACATCTGTAACGTACTGATGTATTTAACGACCCACTTCGGATTATAGTTTACATCAGTATGAATTGATTTGGTCCATTTTAAACACTTCAATAACTGACCACCAAATGGCTTTGCTCAGTTTATCGAATACAGCTAAATCATTAGATTGTCGAAGGACAAAAATCAGAATTAATTTTGACAAAGCTTACAATGACCTGCAGAAACAAAATTTTGACGAAATATTTATAAATATGGACGCAAATATTTTTACAGACCTGCTTATTAAAACAACCTCAAACACTTATTATTATACTACTACTCTTATTATATTACAGACACATCAATTTTGTCTATCTCCAGAAGTTAACGCAATGTTATTTAACCATACATAACAGAAGGTACCTTAAGATGCATAATAAATAGAAACAACATGCAATAGAAATTAAAATTAGACCCTAAAAATGAAATACTAAGTATAACACATATTTCAGAAATTACTGCAACGGACTTATTAAAAAATTGAAACGCAAATATGAACGCAAAAAATTATCAAATCTAAGCCTTTAACACACCTACCTACCTTTTACCAAAATTTGGTAAACAAACAAGTCTCATTTTTTATTAGTGATTTGGTTAATCTTTGTTTTACATTTGGTGTACTTCCGAAGTCCTTAAAAGAATCTATAATTACTCCGGTGTACCAGAGTGGGGACAGAGATGATGTAAACAACAACAGGCCAATATCAGTCTTAACATCAATTTCTAAGATCATTGAAAAACTTATTAACAAAAGATTAATCTCATATTTAAACAAATTTAATATCCTTACGGAGAATTACAACAATTTGGATTTCGTAAAAAGTTATCCACAGAAGACGCTGTTTCCTCCCTAACCTCACTTGTTGTTGATAATTTAGATAAAAGAAAAAGTGCTTAACAATATTCTTGGATCTCAAAAAAGCGTTTGACACAGTTTCGGTCTCCACACTTGTTCACAAACTCGAGAATATTGGAATCCGAGGCATCTCATTGGCGCTTTTACATGATTATTTGAGTGACCGTAGTCAAAGTGTTAAAATAATCGATAACATTAGCGATTATATTAACCTAGCTTATGGCGTACCGCAGGGTAGTGTTCTAGGCCCTACACTTTTCCTGATTTACATGAATGATTTATGTAACTTAAGTTTAGAGTTTGGGAAAATTTTCCCTTATGCCGACGATGCTGCAATTGTGTTTTCGGGTGACTTGTGGGAACAGGTTCGCCAACGTACGGAATCTGGACTAAAAATAGTTGCAAAGCGGTTAAATTCCAACTTTCTGAAACTGAACATCAAGAAAACAAATTACATATGTTTCTCAATTCCGAATTTAACTCAACCAAATTCCGATTTCACAATCAGGATTCACGACTGCGATAACCAAGACTCCAAACTCTGTAACTGTCCAATCATATCAAAAGTTGAAATAATAAAATATTTAGGTATTGTAGTTGACCAAAATTTGTCTTGGTATGCTCACATAAATTTGGTATCATCAGAATGAGAAAACTTATTCGGATTTTTAAAACCTTGCGACATGTAATTTCGAAAGATTTTCTGAATAAAATATACATAGCTTTAGTTCGTCTATTGCATTCCCGTTTAGGGTGGGGCTCTGAAAACTTTTGGAACTTGAAAGAACTCAGATATAACTTTTTAAGGTTATGTTTTCAAAAAGATATAGATTTCCCACCTCAGAATTATACAAAATTAGTAACCTGCTTTCAGTCAGGCAACTTTACATATTACTCTGCATTGTAAAAAAACATAAAACTACATTTGACCCAAGTATATTAAGTAAAAGAAGAAAGGATATAATTTTTTCGTGTCCAACAGCATCGACAAGTTTTGCCAGTAGGCAGTATGAAAGGCAAGATACTTACCTCTACAATAAAATAAATAAATCTCTAACTATCGAGAGTGCAAAAAGAGAGTTGCTGAATGGCTGCAACCATCTTAACAGTGGTAGACCCACACATCAGCTTTTGTTGTTGTATGAATGGGCCGGCTCGACCGGGGAAGTACCACGACCTTACAGAATACCGGCGTGAAGTAGAAGTCTAACAAACTTCTGCGTTTCGTCTGGTGAGTGCAGGTAACCGGTGGCTCACACACGCCCCTCCCCCATTTCTGGGGGGGGGGGGGGGTGCACACTCACACAAAAAAAATCACTTAGCTTTTAGAAGTGCTACAATAATAGTAAACGGTTTGTTAGGTATAAATTTATGTACAGAATACTCGCTCACACGTACAGACAAGGTTCACCCACCCACCTACACACACACACACACACACACACACACACACACACACACACACCCACGCACACACACACACACACGCATTTTTTTATCATTTTTCTAGCACCGGAGAAAATTTCGTCGTTGTCATCAAACCAATCCTGGTACACATTGGCTTTAATACCTAATGTATCCGAGGCGGCGGAGACCACATTAGACGAGAGCGTTTGCTAGTTAGCAACAGCATCACCGTTCTCAAGGTTCAGCGATCGGAGAGTATTACCAATTAACTATAAGTCTCTCGCACTAGTCGACTCTGTAGTTTCCCAAAGTTTAGGCGTTTAGGCTTCGTAATTTGGGATCTCCGAGGAGGGTGTAGGCGGAGTCACAGTTTGGTGATGACGAGCCTGTGGTCAGTAGAGCAGATTGCGTTTGCATCACCCATAACACGAGTTTTGCACTTGGGAAATTGCTGTTTGTCGGACAATCACAAAGTCAATCAGGTGCCAATGATTCGCCCTCGGATGCATCCATGTGGTCTTACCGGGAGCCTGAACAAGGTATTGGTTATAGCAAGTTGGAATTGGGCGCAAAGCGATAGTAGAAGTTGCCCGTTGCTCTTCATGTTCCCTACACCATGTCTTTCCAAGACTTTCGGCCAAGCTTCAAAGTCACGTCCGACTCTCGCGTTAAAGTCGCCACCAAAATAACCTGCTCTGTAGGTGGAATCCTAGTGAGGGTATACGCAGGTGTAAACGCAACGTGGTAACACGGTCCGAGATGTGAATAGGATACTTCTCTAGTTTTCATACAATTTCATTATGATAATTCGACACCAGACCTCTAGACTCTGACGACGGCGTTCCTTTCCAAAAGAAAGTATACCCGCCGATTCGTTCAACCCTCTCCCCCTCGTCAGCCAGGTGCGTTTCACTGAGAGCAGCGATATCCACACCGTAGCGTCGGAGTTCTCAGGACACGAGAGCAGTTTTACGAGGAAGGCACATCTCGCGATCAAGGAGGGTACGCACGTTCCGCGCAGCAAACGTCAGTTTTCGAGTTTAAGATGTTCAGTTTATTCGTTTGTTTCTTACGACTGCGTTTACGCAGTCCTTTAGGACTTAGCCTTTTCTAGGACACTGAATTGAGCTGCTTTGTCACTCAGGGTGCTGCCGAATCACACTGTCAGGCCTGTGCAGTGCAAAGCGATCACTCTGCCTGAGCCGCCAGCGTGCAGGCATCAGACAAAGCCTGGTTGCATCACACACTGACCTCTCTACCTCTGTCCATCGCCACAGGACTTTAATAGTAATCGGAGACCGTGTCAATAGCCAAGTCATTTGCGTAGGAGTTATTATAGTGCACAATACATTAAAAATGTATTATGCATATGCACAATACATAAAAAATTGTTCACGCTAACACAGATGCACTCTTGCCCTGCCACCCTGAGTCTAATGGAATGGGGGACCGCTACAATCGGAGGTAGAAACGTGGCTGTTAGCGAGACCTCTAACGCCGATATAATCTGCTACATTAGTAGGTCTTGTGACTGGCCGGAATTGCCAGCCGGTGCTGGCGGGAGGCTTCCGCCTTATTGGGTGATTGTGAGGGAAAAGGGGAATAGGATACTACTGTCACAGGAGAAGGGTCATGACAGCAGAACCTAGAGCAGTTTGGGGTCGCATATCCGTAGTGATTCCTACAGTGCTGGACAGACACCTGAAGGAAGCACTCTCTGTACTAACTGTCATCGGTTATAAAGCGCATGTAAAGGTAGTTCAGCTCAGAAGGCTAGGCTGGAATTGTTCGGATACTAGATATTTATCATAATATATGGTTAATAAATTTATTAAATAATATTATGGCTAAATGACAATTTTGACAAATGACAAAATTGTATACGACCTCCGTGGACGAGTGGCGTAAACACCGGTTTTCAAGGTGTCGCCATCTAGAGGCTATTCCCGGTCCCGGTGTTCGGTTTGTTATTTCCGATTCCCATACCTCAAGTGCTTTAGCATCTTACATTGGGGTCGGTGCAATGTATGTGATGTTGTCCCTATCTATAAATGTATTATTATTTTTGCGTTAAGCAGTTACAAACATCGGTCCGTCTATCCACACAAATTACTATTAGGTTGAAAAAGAGTTCTGTTATCAAAATTTAAAAGAACTTTTCATTGACAAATTTCTAACTGCCTAGTTCCGAAAACTTTTAGTGATACCCATAAGCAGTATTGTCAGCATAATATTCAACGACTGGGAGCAGCAAAGAATGATACATACATACATACATATAATCACGCCTCTTTCCCGTAGGGGTAGACAGAGACCACTTCTTTCCACTTGCTACGATCCTTACATACTTGTTTCGCTTCGTCCACTCTCATTATTCTCTTCATACATTCTCTTCGATTTAGGGTGCTGTTGACCTGGCCTTTTTTCAGGACGTCCCTGACTTGGTCTCGAAACGTCCGCCTTCTACTTCCTCTTCCCCTTTCTACACTTCCATTCACACAATCATCCTCGACATGGCCAAACCATCTAAGCATACCTTTCTCAATTTTAGTCCCTACATCTTCTTTCAGACCACAAAGTTTCCTTATCTCACTATTCCTTATTCTGTCACTTAGTTTAACTCCTATCATACTTTTTAACGCTCTCATCGTCTCTCATTTCATTAACTCTGTTTTCATGTTTCTTCTGCCATACCCAACATTCCGTATATGAGTGTCGGAACCAACACTCCCTCATGCACAGCCAAACGAGCCTTGTTAGATACCCTCCAACTGCTCATAAAGGAGTGCTGAGTGAAAGCTCCATTCGCCATGTTTCCTGCATTCACTCTTCTTTTAATATCACTCTCATACTTTCTATCACTTGTAAACTTTGAACCCAAATACACAAACTCATTCACCTGTCGAATTTGTTCATCTCCTATCACGATATTGCATGTATTTTCGTCTTCTTTACATTCATCTTTATTCCCTTTCTAACAAAAGCTCCACTCATAGCAGTTACCATCTCCTGCAACTCCTCGGCTGAAGACGCAAGTTATACTTGGTCATCAGCATAGAGAAAATATTTGACGAGTGATTCATTCATTCTCAACCTACTTACATTCTCTTTTAAATCTGTCAAGCAATTGTTCATGAACAGATTAAACAGCCACGGTGACGCTACACATCCCTGTCTTACACCTTTTTCGATGTTAAGCCATCCAGTATATGCCCCGTTTATCCTTACACAAGCACTAGAATCCCTATAAAGATATTGTAATGCTCGTGTGAGGATACTGCTCACACCATTCACGGACAATGCTGCCCAAAATTAATTCCTCACAGATACTTTTCGGCTATGCACCACAAGGAAAAGACCTGATCCGTACACCTCATTCCCTTTCTAAATCCCGCTTGTGCATCCTATACTTTTTCGTCTGTTTCATTCACAGCCCTTTCAATCAACACTTTCGCATACATTTTACCGACGATGCTGCCATTTTCCCGGTGGGCAAGCCTATTTTGCCAGCATAAATTGAAAAGGCGGTACAGCTGGCTAGCTACTAAACCCTGTCTCGGCATCTCGACGGTAATCCTATCATACTCTGCAGCCTAACTTAATCTCATACTTTTTAACGCTTTTATTATTTCATTCATGCTTATCTCACTTTCATCAACATTTATATTTACCATGGAAGGTGCCGGGTGTTGAACCTGCACTTCCTTTCTTTCAAACAAACATTCAAAATACTCTTTCCGTCTCTTTTACACATATTCTTCTCTTTTTATAGCGCTCTCATCTTGACTCCAGATTGTACTCAGCTTCTAGGTAGAAGTTTTTCCTCTGACTGTTTTTATGGATTTCAATCTTCAGTGAAATCTTCAGTGAGCCTCCTATCAAAATCATCCTTTCGTTCTTCTTTCTTTCTAGTCACAACATCTTTCGCTGCTGATTTGAATCTTTTATACTTTTTTCTAGCATCCTTTATCTCGTTATCCATCGCCTTTTGAAGTTTTTGGTTAGTTTTTGTTGCTTACCAACTCTATCACGCTTTCTTCTTTTCTTGCACAGCCCTTTCTACATCTTTATCCATCCAGACATTTTAGTTCTTTCTACCTTTCCTTCTTTTAGTTACCCCGCATACCCCAATAGCAACATTCACGACCTCTTTCTTAAATGCCTGCCAGAAATCTTCACCCCATCCACTTTCTTTCAGTTTCTCTGCATACATGCCTTTCTTTTCTTTTTCTTGTTGATTTTCCAGAGGCCACGCATTCGGGAAAAGCGGTGATGAGGAAGTGGTCATATTCGAGGCCTACACCGCAGTATGCCCGAGAGCACTTTCTTCCTCAGTCTTTCATCCACAATTACAAAATCAATCACACTTTTAGACTCACCCTCATCTCTTGTATACAAATGGATCTTTTTGTGATCAAAAATTGTGTTGGCCACGCACCGATTCCATTCCAATCATACTTCAAGCAGGCTTCCCCCATTTTCATTCACTCTCTCGTCCCCAAACGTACCCAGTACTCCTTCATACCCATCACGCTTTACTCCAACCCACCCAATAAAGTCCCCTAATATCACTATTCGTCCGTATTTATTCAAGATCTCTCTCATACTATCCCAAAATTACTCTCTCTCTCTTTCTCTCTCTCTCTTGTTGGGCTTTTAATGACCCACCGTCGGTCAGATCTGTCGGAGCATAGACCCCAAGGATAAATAAGCGGGTGAGTTAAATTTTTGACCTAATCCAGAGGACTTTTAACCAAGTCTTGGGGTTACACATTCACGCTCCATCACACATTCAACTATTCGAGAGGAAAGAATCACACCAACTCCCTGATAGCCTCGGCTGTTTTGGGGGACTCCCGACCAGTATGCCGTGTAGGAACCATGAACGTGGTATCACACCTTTCCTCTTGGTTTCGTTCACGTACAGGATATCTATGCATTGTTCATCCATCATCTGACATGCTTCATCTACCTTTCCATCCATTCCTCCCTTTACATTCAACGTACATTCAACGTAGCGTAGCGGCTCTCCATGGGCCGCTTTTCGCCCCCGCGAGAAACGAGACGTGATGTGTGGCGAACCACATCGCCAATAAAATTCCCCATTGCGTTCCTACGAATTGGAAGGGAAATGTTTGTCCACTCTAGCAGAGCCCCGCATGCCAGGGTAAGGCAGGCCTAATTCTGGGTCGTCCGGTCCCAGGGCAGTGTGGTACGCTAACTACTATGCTTGCCCCTAGCCATGGATCTATTCGCACGGCAGACGTTGGATTGGCAGAGAGAGTAGGAATAGGGAAAGGGAAAGATAGGTGGTGTGAAAAGGAAGATTGGTATGTTAGAGTGGGAATTAGGAAAGGTAGGATATTACCGCCCAGGAGGGCAAGGGATAGGACAGTAATAGCTAGGGAAGCCAGGGTCGCATACCCGTATACCAGACCACAACTACCGGACAGGTAAGTTGGGATGAGTATCTCATTGCTCCGCTGAAGTATTCTAAATTTGGCTTTGAGTGATTTTATTTTATAAGAAAGGAACAAGAAATCATAGTAAGCGAAAGCGTTCGCAGCGCACTGACCAAATATGTCAACATAGCCACAAGTAGAGACTTAAACCAAATGGGATGAAAAGTCATATGAGAGATGGGAGACAACTCGGAATGAAATGAATTTCAGAAAGCAGGAGGATATTTATATTAGCAGCTTCTACCCACATAAGCCGTATAAATCGCGTTAATTCCTTAAAAGTGTTGATATCACCCATTAGCATCGTATGCGTTCACAATGGAGTGAGTTGATCACTGAAAAATGCTATCTAACCTAATAAAATAGCTCACTTTAGAAGATCTATAAACATACTATGAAGTAATTTAGTTTGCGATAAGAGTACTCCAATAAACAGAAAAAGATAAATAGAAGCGAAGGCAAATAGCAACACCGCCACGGGCATTCCTGTTGCTGCGTATTAAGTGAGAGAATACGATATACATGGCTTCAACCATGACTCCGAAACTAAAATCGCACGAATGTTAATATTTTAGAACCTTGCTAACATATCAAACATGAAAAAAAAAACGAATGTAACAAGGGTATGCTTACAAAACTATCGTCGTTTGATCCTGGTTACTCTCACTAATAAACTTGTTTTCTTACTAAAATAAACATAATATTCATTATAACAACAGTAACAAAATGAAGAAAAAGAAACAAAATAAAAAAAACTACAGCACAAAGCTCAATCAAAAAAGATTAAACTAAAATCAAGGTTATTACCAGTTTCCAGCATTGACATAGAGAAATACTAATGTTTGATTATTATTTTATAATAATAATTAATTATTGTTATTTCTTTCATTCCACTTCCTTATGGAAGTAAACAAAAAATTATTTAATATCAAAATAGTATAATTGTAAAAAATATGCTGGCAATACTAATGCATAAACGTTGAAGTTACTTAATGACGTCATATCATCTAGCGACGCAACGTAATGACGTCAAAAGGATAACGTCGTTGTGACTCATGACTGACTTGACACTGGCAGAATTCCAATAGGAGAAGCCATACACTCACAGAATATAATACGTATGACGTCAATTTATTGAACAAACAATAACAAAGTAATAATCATCAACACTACTGTGATATTTTAAACTGAGCTATATTTATTGCAGAAGGAAAATATTGACGTGCTTATGAGATAATTAGCGATTTAGTATTATAATGTGTTTTGTGAGAAATTTAACTTACATTTTGACCTCAAGTGAAACAAACATGAACTGAAATGTTTACATACGGACGAGAAAAAAAGAATGAATTTAAGTTAATTGATTGTAAAGTCGGCTGGAAAAGTGATGGCTTCCGTTTTTTGGGATGCAGATAGGATGTTGATCATAGATTACCTTCCGAAAGGTCAAACAATTAATAGGAAATACCACGCTAATCTTCTAGATAAGCTTTATCAATGTATTAATTAAAAGTGGTAGAGCCGCGCATCAGCTTTTTTGTTGCATGAATGGGCCAGCTCGACCGGGGAAGTACCACGACCTCACAGAATATCGGCGTAAAGTAGAAGTCTAACAAACGTCTGCGTTTCATCTGGTGAGTGCACCTGCAACCGGAGGCCCACACACCCACCTCCCCCATTTCTGGGGGGGGGGCACTCTAAGGTAGGCAACGCATTTGCAATGCCTCTGGTATTGCGGGTGTTCATGGGCGGCGGTAATCACGTGAGCCACCTGCTCGTTTGCCTTCCTTTTCCATAAAAAAAAATCAGGAAAAGCGACCAGGTTTGGCAAAAAAAAAATTATCTTGATTAATCAAGTATGATTTGCTGCTCCACCCACCTCATTCGCCTGATCTTGCGCCATCAGACTTCCACTTATTCCCTAAGCCCAAAATTTTTTTAGCTTAACAGAAATTTGGCCTAAAATGATGAAGTCATAGCAGAGGAGTATTTTGTAAGCCTTGAAAGAAATCATTTTATGAAAGGCATGACTGCTTTATAACGAATATAGAATAAGTGCGTAGAGGTTCACGGAGACTATGTCGAAAAATAAAACAAATTTTATCACGGAAACTTAAGTGTTTTCTTATTAGGCTAGTCACTTATCATCCCGCCCTCGTATTATAAACAGAATATTCTGACATTAATATAAGATATAAAAAACTTTATGTCTGTCAAGGTGTCATGAGCTAAGTGTATACTTAGCTCTTGATTTACTTTAATAATTTAGACTATTTTTAGGTTTTAAAATTATCGTAAAATGTTGATATAATTTAAATAAATGTAGTATCAATGAAGGATTTCTATGATTTCAGATACAATTTTTGTCAATCGTGGTAATATTGTATTTCGGAGCTTGTCAACTGTCAAGAAATAAGTATTTTTCTTAAATATTTGGAAAAAACTGGGAAGTATTTTAATATTTATGTAGTAATCTATAATTATGTCTGTATTTCAAATATTACTTTAACTTTCAGTGCGCTGTACTATATGCTGTACAATCACTCTGTGGTCCGACCTAACTGATTGGAAGCGACGCAGTAGACCTTAGCAACTTTAAGTTTATTTAAGATATATTAATTAATTTATAAATATCCCTCCTACTAATTCTCAACCGGAATTCCTACAATGTCAAAATTGTTCGGTCGGTAGACTTCTTAAGGGTAAAAGAGGTTTAAATATACATATTAGACGTTGTCATCCCTAGTCAATTTCCGTTTCACAGCCTTCCGTCCCTTCTCACATCAGAGATGTTAATCAAACCAATTTTAAAAATTTTTCGGATCAAATTCATTACTACCACCCTAATTTACCAATACTTAGGAGGAGTCCTGGAGGTGCGAGGATGCAGTTAGCTAAAGCTTTATCAAATGTGATTCAAAATTGTTTTACTAGTTGTCAATAATTATTTTACTTTGCATATTTTCATTTAAAAACGCATCTCATATTTTATTTTCAGATGATATCCTAGCGCCTCACATTGCGGACACCCTTGAAAGCTTACATCAGAAGCATCCTAAGGCCAATTCCTCCTTGCTTCTACCGTCGCCTCCTGATCCTTCTTATCAGTCATTGCAAGTTTCGGAAAAAGATACTTTAGTGCCAATTTTGTCATTCTCAAACGGCTCTGCCGGCGGCATTGACGGAATTAAGCCTCAACATCCCAAAGATCTTGTAAGCGCGTCCGTCGGTGACTCGGGCCGAATTCTTTTGGGCGACATAACAGAATTAAGTAATTTTATGCTTTCTGGCAATGTAAATCCTAATTTTGTTAAAATCATATAGGGAACAAGGTTCTTTTGAAAGTTGACCTTAGGAATGCCTTTAACTCCCTCTAAAGATCAACCCTGCTGAAGGACGTTGCGAAACATACCCCGGAAATTTACCATTACGTTTGGCAATGTTACTGTCAAAACCCTAATCAATTATTTATTTTACGAAAATCACTTAATTGACTCAGCCGTCGGAGTTCAGCAGGGCGATCCACTGGGCCCAGCAGTGTTTAGTTTGGGAATTCAATCGATTTTTTCAAAGTTGAAATCCGAACTCAATGTTTGATACCTCGATGACGGAACCTTAGGAGGAAAACCAGATGACATGCAAAATAACCTTCACAAATTATTCAAAATTTCAAAAACATTGCCCTTGAATTAAATAATACTAAATATGAACTTTTCATTCCTGACCGTTTGTCTTCTCATAGACACAGTTTGTTTCAAAATTTTAACAATATATTTGCGGGCATTACAGTCACTGAGGTGGATCTCTTAACCTCCTTGGAGAGCCGTTATTCATAGAGAGTATGAAACCTCTTTTGAAAATAAAATTTTATAAATTTTTAAAACATGTTAATAAACTGTATATTCTTAATTCTCATAAAGCACTTACTATTTTAAAGTATTGCGTTCTTGTTCCTATATTTACTTATTTACTCCTCTTGAGTCCAGCATGGAAATCTTCTGATTTTTTAAAACAAATTGACCTTTATCTCAAAATAGCTTTGGAAAAACTCTAAATTTATCTTCAGTCTCATCTAGCTGGACTCAAGCTACTTTACCTATTAGGTTTGGAGGGATCGGTATAAGAGAGATTTCAAATATTGCGGTGCCGGCTTTCCTTGCCTGCTCCATTCACAGTGTTCATAATTTGTTTCGTAAAATTCTTAAGAATGATTTGGACTTGACCTTTGCTACCGAGGCAAGATAAGCATGGTCACATCTCTGGCCCAGCGAGGATATTCCACTGGAACCTAACTTACAAAAACGGTGAGATATCCCGTTGGCTCAGTTGGAAAAATTTTACCGCGCCCGCTTTCTAGGTGTTTCGACAAAGGAATCCAGTTACTGGCTACATGCTTTACCATCAAGTAACCTTGATACATTACTGGATAACGAATTAAACATTCGTTATCCAGTAATAGCTGTAGAAATACGTTTGTGAGTCCTTGTAGCAGTAAAGTCGACGAGTTAGGTCTCCTGCCAAAAAAGTGCCGGCAGACTCGTCACGGCTCCTTAAAAGAAATCATCCGAAGGGCTCCGATCAGCAATTCCAAACAAGACGGAAATTATAATGTTTACAAATAAAAGAACGATGAACAGACACAATTTACCCTGGTTATCAGGTGCTGAATTACGCTCACAAACGTGAAATATCTAGGTGTCATACTGGACTCAAACCAAGTAAACTGGAGCTCACTGTGGATGACAAAATCAACAAGGCATGTATTAGGTTTTGGCAATGTAGAATGATCGGCAAGCGCTGGGGGCTTTACGCCCCAGATGGGTGATCTTTGGATCTATAAAATGATCATTCGCCCATTAATTACCTGTGGTGCACTGGCATGGTGGACCCGAACCAAACACAACGGTAAATAAACTTCAACGATGTCACAGAGTTGCCTGCATGGTGACCACCGGCTGCTACTCTACAGGCTGAAACCCTACAGCAGCCTTGGAAGCCCTTCTGAACCTGCCGCCGCTACACCTCTTCGTCCAGCAAGAGGCTGGACTAACCGCGGTTAGGCTGATAGGCTCTGAATCTGTGAAAGGACTGCAGGATACCGCATACGGCTGTTTTAGAGGCTCTCTACACTGAGATTCCGATATTACAAGCTGAGTATGATAGGATCCCAAAAAAATTTATCTTTGACGAGAAATATAAAATTCAATTGCATGAAGACCATAAGTAAGATCCACGAGAGCTGAGAGTGTTCACTGATGGTTCGAAGACTGAAGTGGACCAGCTAGGGTACTTTCTCGGAAGACCTCAACATCAAAATAGGAATTCCATTACCATATTCTTTCAAGCCGAGTGTATGTGCATTATACAAGCAACCATAGCAATCGCCAACGGCAACTTATTTACGAATTATATCGTTGGTTTGGACATAAAGACAGTGACGAGCTCATCAACTGTCACGTTGTCCCGAAAATATCATCGGTGGAAGGTGGGTTGAAGGGGCTTAATTGTCTAGACTAGACCTCTGTCTACCCCAGTGTTTGGAATTGGGTGAAATATTTATTTATTTATTATTTATTTTATTACCACAGGATAAATGAGGTAGATTTATCAAAGTAATCATCCAGTGGATAAAGGGTTACAGCTGTTCTAGAGGTAACGATGCGGCAGACGAACTGGCTAAGGGTGGATCCAGTACACACCCGGTGGGACCTGAACCCCTTATCTTCCTGCCCTTTAGCTTCATTCGATCCCAGGTACGTAACGGTACGAGGCAACAACATGCACGGCTTTGGATGAGCCACCCAGAGCGCAAGCAGGCTAAAGAAGCACAACCGGCAATCAATGGTCGAGTTACGAAAATGCTCCTACGTTTGAATTAGCCCTAAATTCGAAACAACTAGTACATTAACTGGTCATGGTCAATTTAACAAACATCTGTTTAATTTAGGCGTTACTGATAGCCCTCTGTGCCGAGCGTGCATGGAGCCTGAGGAGACGGCGGCACACGTCTTACTGACGTGTCCAACGGTCGCGGGATACAGAGCCAATCATCTCGGTGCACCGAAATCTCTCCCCGAGGTTACCGGTATTTTCAAGGGGCTGCTGGGATTTCTCGAAGAGTTGAGTTGGCTCGAGTAAGCTTAGACAATCCTGCCCATACGCAAAATACGCGCTAGGACGTGGAGTTGCGGAAATTAGCCCGTCTAATCTAACCTAAACCCCACGGTGCTTCGCCTTCGCCGCATGTTGGTAGGGCCCCGAGCACAAATCCGCGGCCCCATTCGCGCTGGCCGTCCAGGGTAGCGACTTCTCATAGTCACAGTAGATCGGGAGCATGGCGAAACGCAATATCAAAACTCCTCTTCCACCGCGATTCCACGTCGCTGTGTAGGGCACGAAAAGCGGTGCGAAGACAATGACGCAAACACCTTCCCCCACAGCCCACCAACACGCGTCCGAAGTGGAGCCCTCGCCCACTTGGAGCGGTCACCTCGGACCGTCCATACCCCGCTAATTAAGGCCGGCCATGTGTTTTCCTCTTGGTTCACCGTAAGTGCCCAATCCACGGTTACTAAGCCCCACCGCCACGACAAGGCGGGAAGGGGGGGGGGTCTTCTTAAACCTACTACTTCCATAACTTACTATAAACGATTATTACAATAGTAGCGATTTTGGATTCATAAAATATATTACAGTTAGACAAGTTGGAAATCAATTACTTATAACGGAATTAACGAAACTTCTAGAATTAACAGATACGATAGCCGAGTAGTTGTGTGAGCGGAATTCTATTCAAGAGACCCGTGATCGATCCTAAGGTGGTAAAATAAATACATAAAATATCTAGAATATAGTAACTAATGTCCATGAAAATAACACATTTATAAAATAATAATTTAATTTAATATGCATGGAATTGATCTGGCACCAAATCGTATATTTGAAAAGTCGTGGTACTACTTCATACAGATTACGATCATTGAAATTGGAAATTATGTGTATCATAGTAGGTAATTCTTAACAATAATATAAAAAAATAACTTACAGTTAATTTTCACGCACGTCCTTTCTTCACAACACTTTCAAAATGTCCACCTTGTCTAATACACTTTATTGCCAGTTGTTGTTTTACATTTTCTCGAAGGCGGCATTATCTTGTTTTAACGTCTTTAGCGGTGCTTCTATCGTTAATGTCCTCTAATAATGCAATACGTTCCCCTAAAAGTCAAAAGGAGTGAAATCCGTTCATCTACACGGCCTACTGAACATTAACTGAGAAATAACAACGCTCTTTGTACTCAGCCTTAAAATGTTGTCTAACATCCCACGTAAAATGCAAAAAATATTGTAATACGTGGAATATTTTTCGTAAATTGATAATCCGGGGTTAATTTTAATTGTACTGGGGGTAAGGTCCGTAGAGTTTCTTGCTAAAAATACTTAAAAATAGAAATCTCCATGTTAATGCAGATAAAAATACTACTACTATTTATTAAATTATTATTTTTTACTAATTAAATTATTGTTATTTTATTACTAATCTTGCGTCAGTCCAAATTACGTTGCGCTGCCAGTTTTCTAATAATCATCGACTGAACCAAGTAGTTAAGCATCATACCTGATGGTGCGTAATCACCATACCTGAAGCGTAATCATCTGGAGTTAACTCCTGACAACGTCTCAGGTGTAATGGGTAACCTTACACCATAACCTTGACGTGTCCGCCAAACGTAAATATGTCTGACATTAAAATGTGGCGATGCTTATCGGGTACTGCCATAGGGATTTTCGTCAAAATAGTTTATTAGTAAGTCAGCTTAATACCGAGTACGTGTGCATATGTTATGTTCCTGTCGATGGCTATATTCTGTCGAAAGATATACAGCATCTAAGTAGCTGAGTAGCGGCTAACATGTCCTGCACTTAACACTGGTTCGCCGAGCTACATTATTCCCACCATTTCAGTGAACTGGCTACTGGTATTCCGAAGAGATCGCGAGGAAAATGGAGAATATTTGCGAAAACACTCAATCCTCGAAACGGTCGGCGCGTGACTAAACTAATTTTGGTTTGTTTGCTTTCTTTACTTTGAATGCGAAGCCGACCAAAAGACAGCGCGGAGTTTTCACTGCGCCGGGTTGTGAGTACCTATGTGCAAAGTTCGTTATAACTTCTCTCTCTTTCCTTTCTTATATAATTTACCATAAAAGGTGCCGAAGGAAAATCTATTCAGATAATCATCATGGTCGATGTTGTTTGTCATTGCAAATTTAAAAGTTATTCTTCGTGGTCTTACTGTCTAAGTTCGTTTGTTTCAACTGTTTAATAAGTGGGAGACAATAATTTATTCTTCTATAATTAATTCGTTTTAATAATTTTGGGATAGGCAAAGTTACGGACTTACTGTTATGTAAGGATGTGCATTGAAATACGTAATGATGATACATGTACATATTTAATATTACTTGTTTTTTGTTTTCTAATGGGTAATATCTGTAACTATCGGTCCGAATTCAAAACAATTCTTTTTCGATAGTTTAAGCATTTCAAAGCACCTCTTTACGACCTATCAAGAGTCCATTTCTGATCATTGGCCTTACCGAAAGATCACAAAGATCGGTCTTCTGCCACCTGCATCCATCGACTTCCCGCAACATTTTACAAGTCTTCACTCCATCATGTGGGGGGTCCCCCTACACTCCGTATGCCTAAAGGAGGATGCCACTCGAAAACAATTTTTCCTCAACGGTTATCGGTACTGTTTGTGGCCGGCCCATTGCCGCTTCAGCGGAGTGAATCATACATTAGCAATATAAGACATACAATATCGAAAAAGGTTTAAGTTCGGAATAAAATTACCTTCGAGACCTTTCTTAGCTATGTATGGTAGGATTATTACCCTTAAAAGGTGATTTGATATTATACCCTGATTTGATATTATTCACCTTGTATGTAAAATCGATCGAATCCAGTCGATTAAAATTATAGTTTACTAACTAAAACAATAAACCTATAAACAAGACAAAAAGTTTTGAGAAATTAGTTTACATGACATAACCGAGTTAAATGATTGCGTTGCGTCGGAAAACTAAAGAGACAGGCGCGGTGGATTTTATTAGTTACAATAGAATGATCAAACAAAGTCATCTGTAGTGAACTTAGGTCATTATTCTACCAAGGCTTTGTTCGAAGATATATCTTGCCCATCCACCCAGTATTTCATGGTACCTACAGACAGTACACAGCTTGAAGTTTTGTACTTAGAACCTTAGCTTCGTTTAGCTCAAACAACATTAATATTTTTTTGCAGTTTTTTAGAAAACAGTCTAAAGCGCGCAGTTAACACAGTGACATAGAAAAGCTATGGTAAAGAAAGACCAAACATTGAGAACTAAGGTAATGTACAATGAGTAATCCCGTTATCTAAATACATATTTTTTGTTCAATGAAATAAATAAATATCTTCACGCAAATAAATAACTTCTCAGTTTCAATTTGTTCAATGAAAAAATTATATTTAAAATATTTTATCTAAATCAATATACACTCATATATAGTCACAATAGCAGAGTAGATGGATGGTCGGAATTTCGAGTCAAGAGACCCGAGTTCGATCCCCAGGTGGCAGGCTCGTACCAATGGGTTTTTCAAAAACTTATGTACGAATTACATCGATTGCTTGGACAGAAACACGGCGACGGACACCACTTGTTACTTTTCCCGAAAATATCTTCGGAGGAAGGAGGGTCAAAGGGGCTTAGTTGTTTAGACTAGACCTCTGTCTACCCCTGAATAGGGAATTGCGTAAAGATATTTAATTTAAAAATTTAAATCAATATGATACAAATATAAAGCCTCCATACACGCGGTCGAGACCTTATATTTGGCATTATATTAATTTCTCTTAAGCTTAGTTCGGGGTAGAAACGATAACATTAATGACCTAAATTATTTTATTTGGCATAAATGTCATATAAAACATTGCCTGGAAAAATAAATAATTTCAAATCAATTCATATCAATGACTGCATTATAGGTACTGTACTACATACATTTAACACTGTATTAAATAATAAAAATTATATAAATATTATAAAAAAAATATTTTAAAATTATTAAAATTATTAATATCAATTATTATTGATATTCTAAAAAATACTTACGTTACATAGGGCTCTCTCGCGGGGGTTTGCGTGTGGGGGTCGGTGTCAATTCATAAATTTGTATTATTTAATTCTTGATAAAATTAATCTCAACGATTTATGAGAGATTAAGATATTAACACTTCCCGTAGATGACGTTGGTTTTTGGAAAGGATTTCGGTAAGGGGCAGGAAATCATGTTATGTACACATATATTATTTACATACATAATATAAGTGTAACTAATATTTAGACAAGATATTTTTTATAAATTACTACGTTTATACAATGCGGATAAACGTAGTAATCTATAAAACTATCTAATATATTAATAATATACATAGTCAGGTCATAAGTATTGTCACACAGTAAAAATTTTTCTTTTAGAATGCTGGCCACAAAAAAGTTTATTGATTTCGAATTTCGAATTGTTCATGAAAATAAAACTACATACTTTTTAGAATTTTACTCATTTTAAAATATGGTGTGGACCCTTAAAGAAGACCGTGTTGCAGTTATTGCGTTGCATCGTTGCGGTTACGCGCCAATTCAAGTTTCTGACATAGTGAAAAAATTTAATATAACCAAAAGATTCGTTTATTGTACCATCAAACGATACAATGAAGACTCTAGTGTAGATGACAGGTCAAGAAGTGGTCGCCCTCGGTCTGTTAGGACTCCAGCAGTGATAAAAACTGTGAAGGCTCGAATTCAAAAAAATCCCTAACGTAAGCAGAAACTGTTGGCCCTTCAGATAGGGTTAAGTAGAACCACGGTGAAAAGGGTGTTAAATGAAGACTAAGGGCTTCGAGGATATCGAAGAAAAATAGGACATTGTTTGAATGCTCGTCTAATGCACCTGAGACTGAAGAGATGCCGCGCTTTGTTTAAGCGGTACGCGGGAAAAAAATATCGGGAAATTCTTTTTTCGGATAAAAATTTTTTTACCGTAGAAGAGAGCTACAACAAACAAAATGATAAGGTGTACGCACACTTTTTTTTAAGTTCATTTTGGTACATAAATAGTTACATAATGAATAAACTTGTTTTAATTATTTTAGGTTAAACATGTGACAGAATTTATGACCTGACTAGGTATATATCTCCATAAAAAATATGATATTCAGTAATGTCCTGCAGCGGACTTTCAACAGGTCGTCGAACACGTACAAACGTAGAGAGTCACGGGCAATAGCTAGAAATACGATAAACGTACTTTAATACGTACGCCTTTCTCACCATTAAAAAAAGTTTTAAGTAAAATCTTTGAACATTTATCACAAAACATTTATCATTAATATTCATAACATAACCTGTATAAATATTCTATTGCAGGCTCCAGCGTGATTCGAACTCGCGGTCTCCGGTATACTAGACACAATTGGAATGGAAAGGTCAGAACACAATTGGAATCCACACAAGTGAAACACAATTTGTTTCACGTTTACAAATCCAAAGTTTTTCAGGAGTTGTTACGTTTTTTCTGTACTTTCGTGATTGAACAATAACGAAGTTTGAAATGCATTTCAAAACATTGTTTCTGTATTTATTTGCTTCTGAATTGAAATGAAAAATGAATTATAAGGAATTTTTATTATTGTGTATAATACAAAAACATATTTTTGTGCTATGTGGTGTCGTCGAGAGAATAACCCTCGGGAAAAGGATAGCTGTTATATCCTTTTCCCAAAGGTTTCATAAAACTATTAGCTTGTATACTCAGAGCTTGTAGAGTGGTAAAAACTTTAACAGTGGTAGAGCCATCATCAGCTTTTGTAGTTGCAGGAATGAGCCGGCTCGACCGGGCAAATACGACCTCACAGAATACCAGTGTGAAGTAGAAGTTTAACAAACTTCTGCGTTTCGTCTGGCGAGTCCTGCACTGATATAAAATTGATAACTGCAAAAAATTTATAATGTTCTTCACGCCATTCCCAATACTGACGGACTCATCGACCACATCCAAATGGCTGCGGATTCCGTGCTACAGCAGATGCCATCCGCAGAGATCGTGGTAGTCGGCGACTTGAACGCCCACCACGCCGAATGGCTACGATCTCGAACCACTGATCATACGGAGAGATCTGTATTTGACTTTGACCTAGCATATGATCTGACACAACTGGTTACTTCGCCAACGCGGATTCCGGACGTGGAGGATCATACACCTTCCCTGCTGGATCTTCTGCTGACCTCTCGTCCGGACGGCTATGTGGTCTCCGTTGTTGCCCCTTTGGGTTCATCGGACCACTGCCTGATTTGGAGTAAAGTGCCCATATGCTGGCCACCACCGTGTGTGACACTACAGGTCGGCGGATTGGGAAGGGATGCGGTCTTTCTTTGCCTCCTACCCATGGGGGCAGGTTTGTTTCTAGCTAGATAGTCCCGACGCCGTTGCAAATTCCGTCGCCGATGTGGTGCTCCAAGGAATGGAACTCTTCGTTTCTTCCTCTGTGGTGCCCATCGGTGGTAGATCAAAGCCTTGGTTTGGTGGTACCTGCAGAATGGCATCTCGCCAAAAGCAGCAGTGCTACCGGGCCAGGGTTAAAGCAAAAACTAGCGTTTTTAAGAAGGAGTATAACTCTGTCACCAGATCCTTCAAAAGAATAATTACTGCAGCAAAGTCCGAGCACATTGGCAGAATTGGCGAGAAACTAGTTCGTCTTCCTTCGGGAACTCGTGCGTTTTGGTCCCTCACCAAGGCTGTCCAAGGGAATTTTAGTTTACTACTAATTTTATCACTACCATCTCTGTACAGGGAGGACAACTCGCTGGCCCATGATGCAAAAGAGAAAGCCGATCTTCTAGGTTTTCTTTTTGCGTCCAACTCGACTCTCGGTGACAGGGGGAACTCACAGCCGACCATCCCGTGCAGTGAGTGCTCTATGCCGGACATCCGGTTCTTTCAGAGCTCAGTGCGAAAAGCACTCCTCAACCTGGACATCCAGAAGTAGCCCGATGGTATCCCCCATATTGTGCTGAGGATGTGTGCTCTCGAGTTGGCACCGGTTCTAACGCGTCTTTTTCGGTACTCCTACTCTGAAGGCGTCGTCTCGATGACATGACAGCTTTGGTGCACCCGCACCCTAAGTAAGGCGACCGCTCAGATCCGGGTAACTACAGACCAATCGCCATCAGTTCCTTGTTCTCCAAAATAATGGAGTCCATTATAAACTGCCAGCTCTTGAGGTACTTAGAGGAGCACCAGTTGATCAGAGATCGACAGTATGGCTTTCATCGGGGTCGCTCGGCTGGTGATCTTCTTGTGGACTCTCATCGATGGACTGAGGCAGTAGAGAGCAAGGGTGAGGCCCTGGTAGTTAGTTTGGACATAGCGAAAGCCTTTGATCAGGTATGTCACAAAGCGCTTCTCTCAAAGCTTCATATGGGCTTCCCGAGAAATTTTGCAATTGGGTCACTAGTTTTCTCACAGACCGGAACATCAAGGTCGTAGTTGATGGTGCATGCACGGACTCCAAATCTGTGAACGCTGGTGTCCCACAAGTCTGTGTGATATCGCCAACCCTGTTTCTTCTGCATATCAATGATTTGTTACATATTAGTAACATCCATTACTATGCAGATGACAGCACTGGTGATGCCCTATATACCGGCCGTGCCAATATTTCTCGAGAACACGTCGACGAGTACCGGAACAAACTAGTGTCTGAAGTCGAGATTTTGTTAGACAAAATCTCGGACTGGGGCCGACTTAATTTTGTCCAGTTCAACCCTATAAAGACACAAGTTTGCTCGTTTACCGCTAAAAAGAAACCCTTCGTCGTATCACCTCGTTTTGAGAGCACTCCCTAGTTGCCTCAGCCAGCATCGGAATCCTTAGCGTCGACATATCGGCAACATTCAGTTTCGCGATCACTTGGAAGGGAAGGCCAAATTGGCCTCGATAAAGCTTGGCGTGCTCAGTAGAGCACGACAGTACTTCATGCCGGCCCACCGCTTGCAACTTTATGAAGCTCAGGTTCGGCCGCACATGGAGTACTGTTGTCATCTATGGACGGGGCACTCCAGTGTCAGCTCCTTCCATATGACCGTATCCAAAGAAGAGCGGCTCGAATTGTCGACGACCATACTCTATCCGATCGGCTAGATCCCCTGGCTTTGCGAAGAGATGTTGCATCTCTTTGCATTTTCTACAAGATCTACTACGGGGAGTGCTCCGAGGAATCGTTCGGATTAATCCCAGCCGCTGAATTTCACCATCGTACGTTACGGCATAATCAAAAATTTCATTAACACCACCTTGATGCGTAGCATTCCACCACAGTGCATTTTTCGCAGAATTTTCTGCCATGCACTTGCACTTTGTGAAATGAGCTGCCATCAGCGATTTTTTCAGACCGATACGACTTAGGAACCTTCAAGAAAAGAGCCTAGATAGATAGATACCTTTCTCAAAGATAGAGCCTAGATACCTTTCTCAAAGGCCGGCAACGCATCCGCTTTTCCTCCGGTATTGCAGATGTTCATGGGCGGCGGTAATCACTTACCATCACGTGTGCCACCTGCTAATTTGCCTCCCTTTTCTATAAAAAAAATTGAAAGAAAAGTTCAGAAAATATCGAAGCAATAGTAAGAGTGGTGACGCGCTGGTGACTGGTCCAACGACTATCTTGCGATGTGTCTCACAATCGTAATGCAGTCCCCATAACGATAATGGAATGCTACATAGAACACCATCAAACTCATTCTTTCCAAAACGATCTATCAAACCCGAACTTAGTGCTAACTAAGCTTTCTCAAATCATTTAATTTCTGGCTCGCTAAACCTTATAAAGTAGACCATATACTATGCAGTTTGGCGGAAAGAAATATTAAGAGTGTGTTACTAACCGTTATGACTCTGAGGCAGAGAATAAAATCTTAAACGAACAGGTTAAGTCAGCATTTGTATATTTCCAAGCAAAATTCGATTTCAAAAAGCTGCATAATTTCATTGAACTCCTCAGACAGATTGGCAACGGCTCTTCCCCAGTAGTCGCGTTTGGTCACATCATCTTGAACTTGAATTTTGATCTGCTTGAGCTCTTTAAAACACATAGAAATGTTAAAGTGTTAAATATTTTTATTTTTGACTTGTAAAACGTTTTGAAGATGATTTAGGTAACTTTGGAACGTTTTTAGTCACCTTGCTACGAAAGCTACTTATGGATACAAAACTTATAACAAGATTTTAATAAGTTTTGTGAACTATATAAAACTTTTGTACTAATTATATCGATGACTTGGACACTAAAACGGTGACGGGCTCACCACTTATCACCCCTTTATTGGGAATGGCGTGAAGATATTTATTTATTTATAATACTTCTAATTGTAATAATGCCTCCTATCCAAGTACTCAGTCAGTCCAAGACTTGATTAAAAATAATTTGTTCACGTATAAATTTTTTTATTAAATCCAAATTATGAAATAGTAATAATGAAAAGTCCACGTTGTTTTTTATATTATAATATATATCATATAATATATATCATCGCTGTTTTAGGTTATGAGCTTTTGATATTCGATAAAGGTGTTGATGAGCAAAGTAGAGATTAGAGGAAGACAAGCTTGATTTTCCAGCAAGAATTGTTTAGTGCTTTTGTTTTTTTATATTTTTAACAAAACATGCGTATCGAAACTTATTTAAGCTAGCTTATCACAATGACTTTATTATAATGGGTACTTTTAGGGGAGGCCTATTCAGCAGTGAACTCTTAATAGGTTTGTAAAGATGAAGAAGTTTTTCGTTTATTAAACATTAAGCTGATTACCGAATGATATATGTGTATATATATATATATATATATATATATATATATATATATATATATGTATATATATATATATATATATATATATATATATATATATATATATATATATATATATATATATATATATATATATATATATATATATATATATATATACTGAGAAAGGGTGTCACTCAAATATCATGAGGCGAAAAACATTTTGAGACTTTTCTCCTTGAATAATGTTTATCCATGATCGATGGGATCTTTTCAGCATAAATTTATAATGGTGTTCCAAAAATTAATACCAATTTATAGCTTTCGGTGAATTATTGTAGCATTCGTACTATTTTGGGCTAAGAACGCGCGAAGTCTATCATGACAAACATCCAAACTTTCGGATTTATAATAGCAGAAAAAATACACCTACAGTAAAAAACAAACAATCTTCAAGCCATTCCCAATAGAGCAGTAGACATATTCTAGACAATTAAGACCTTTCACTGAAGACTTTCTTGGGACTTTCTCCAGACAGAGTGGTGAGCCTGTCGCCGTCTTTACGTCCAAGCCAACAATATAATCGTATAGAAGTTTTTTTTTGTAAAACCCATTGGTCATCCTGTCACCTGGGGATCGAACTCAGGTCTCTTGACTCTAGATCCGATCACAAAATATTTCAGTGTCACTACCGACTAGGCTATCGAGTAAAACAATATATAATCTGAACCAAGTACATTATAACGCTTTGTAATATATTGTAGTTAGATCCCACCGTACTATTGCCCCCATTGGGATTCGAACCCATCTTTAGCATAGTATCGGGATCACTGGGCTATCGGCGTGTCATCATAATTTTTTCAAAAGAAATTTCAATTAAAATTTCGATTCATAGTGAAAGATTAAAATAATTTACTATGACAAACTCCACAGGCGACTAGCTCGAGCGTGTGGCGCAGGTCGCGCTCGTCAACGCAGCCGACGTAGGCAATGCGCACCAGCGACGGCAGCAGCTCGAGCGTGCGCTGCAACGGGAACGCCGCGACACGCCAATACTGGATACTTAGCGCAACTGTTACGTGCACAACCCTAAATGTTATTATGTAACCCTTCTATATAAATATATAACTGTCTTATTGAATTGCAATACTGAATTGAAAAGTAATAATTAATTTCTGATAATTGTTTAAAAAATTTATAATGTTCTTCACGCCATTCCCAATACTGGGATAGACACAAGTCTAGACAGTTGAATCCTTTGGACCCACTTTCCATCGAAGACATTTTTTTGGGATTACATTACCGGTGGTGAGCCCGTCGCTGTCTTTAGGTCCAAGCTAACGATACGAATGGTACATAAGTTTTTAAAAAACCTTTTTTTTATTGCTTCCACCGGGGGATTGAACTCGGGTCTCTTCATTCGAATTCCGATCACCAAGCCATTCGGCTGTCGGGAATTATATTTTCTTTATCTTGTTCAACGAAGATACAAGCATTCAGTAGGTACAGGCTAACAAAAGAATATATAGAGAGTAATACTGATTAACTTCTAGTTTCCCCTCTTAAGTTTTGAATACTGGCAATGCTAACCCAGGGTGCTGGCGTAGTGACAGGCCAAAAGGCGCACAAAACTATTGCTGTCAAACTCTTCGCCACCCAGCCGAATGCCCTGATGCATGTGTGCCTCCCGGAGTGGGACACTTGGGCTCAAGAAGCGCCGCGCGAGATCATAGTTCCGTACGCGGTCTATTAATTAGAAAATATTTGATTTTGAAGCCTGTAATGTTGGTTTAGAACTGTTGGCTTTTTAAGAAGCTCATGGAAAGGTTTTCAGCAAACAGTGGTAGAGCCACGCATCAGCTTTTGTTGTTGCATGAATGGGACGGCTCGACCGGGGAAGTACCACAACCTCGCAGAATACCGGCGTGATGTAGAAGTCTAACAAACTTCTGCGTTTCGTCTGGTGAGTGCAGGTCCACACACCCCCCTCCCCTAATTCTGGGGGGGGGGCACTCTAAGGCCGGCAACACATCTGCTTTGGCGGTGGCAATCACTTACTATCACGTGAGCCACCTGCTCGTTTGCCTCCCTATTCTATAAAAAAAAAACAATAACTTGTGTGCGTATCTTGTAGGTCTGATAACTGATGAAAGTTAATGGCAACCTAAAACAGGCAAACGCTTATCCACCTCTCTTAAATTAGAATATGTATAATATTACCAACAGAAGCTGTGGAAGATGTAGGTCACATGGAGCCGTGCCTTGTGGACATCTTAAGAGTTTGGGTAATACGGCATGTACTTTAAAGTGAATTTGTCACAGACTGAAACGATGAACACTAAATGTGTAATGCTAAAATTACTTCAGTAACAAACTTAGCTTACTGGCGATCGATGGTGCAGTCTCATCAATTTTTTGGTAATAATTCTTTTTGTAACGATATTTCGTTTACATACACACCGGTTTCTGATATCCCTGGCACGATTCTCGGACGGCTTAATGCAGAAACCCACTTTTTCTACATCGTCTCAGGTCAGGGTGTTTGTGGTACGCTGTTTTCGATTCCACAAAGACAAGTGCTTTAGCAATTTATTTTAAGATCTTAGCAATGAAAATTTTGTATGATGCACATTATGCATGATATAAGAGCCTTTCACACAATTACTGTGAGATTGGTTTCGTCTATGAATTTAATAATTATAAAACTACTATATGTAAATCTTACAGAAAACCATAACCAAGTAAAGATCTGGACATGCGATAGTGACGCGTCGCCACGCAAAGTCCGGGATTCCTTTTCCGCCTCCACCGAGAGATGGATCTGCTCGACCTGGGCTGTGCTGCTCGCCGCATATAAGCTAAATATTGTACGAAATTACTTCTTCTTCTTCTTTAAGTCTATCAAGAGTCCACTGCTGAACATAGGCCTTCCCCAAAACTTTCCACAGTGAACGGCCCTTAGCCACCTACATCCATCGACTTCCCGCAAATTACAATTGAACAAAATTTTCCAAGCCATAATAAAGAAGTATGAGACGACCTCCGTGGACGAGTGGCGTACACACCGGTTACTATGGTGTCCCCAACTCTAAGGTCCCGATGGTTCAATTCCCGATGGGATCAATGTAGAAAATACTTTTTCTACATTTTCTCGGGCACCATCGTTGTTTCTGATTACATAATAAAAGTGTCTACTTTAAGATTGGAGCAATGTATATGATGTTGTTCCTATATATGTATGTTTTTAGTATTTCAGGGTTTGCAAACTAGTACTTTACAATTGGTGTCGATTTAAGAATGTGGTAAATTCTCTTTCTTCCCGGGGATGTTTTAACATGCGGCTTAAGAAAAAGCGAATATAATAATTAAAAAGGCAGATAGCTTTAAAATTAAATTAAGCAATATTAAAAACAAATTAAGACCAAAATTAAGCAGACGGCGTCTATAAGCACAAAAACAATTAATATGCCTATGCATTATTACTATAGATGCTTGGTAGCAGCGTTCTGACTCAAATAAGGTAAATAAATAAAAAACCCTTTCAAGGCTCTATTAAGGTTGAAAGAATATGTTACATAAATTGAACATAGTTAAACCTATACTGATTTGATGATCTCCGTGGACGAGTGGCTAAACACTGGTTTTCATGGTGTCCTCAGCTCTAAGGGTTGGATTCCCAGACGTGTCCATGAAGAAAACACCTTTTCTACATTTTCCTGGGTGTGGGTGTTTGTGGTACCTTCGGTGTTTCTGATTCCAGATTACAAGTGCTACAATGTGCAATATATGTGATGTTGTCCCTATTTATCTATCTACATATATGTATGGAAACCTGTAACCGAAAGTGCGGCCTCCTGACGACCGGCAACAGGGAGACGAGGGCACCACCCGTGCCATCCGCAATGTGTCCGTACTCTAAAGCAAGCACGCGCAGGTTTCTCAACTCGCCTACACTTCTCAAGAAACACTGATCTGACTTTGGCCGCGGAGTATACTCACCACTCCCTACAAAGTAAATAAGTTCGTCTACATGAGAAGAATTAGTTTTAGAATGCTTAATGATGAGCGCAGATTTATAAGAGATTATAAGAGATTACTGAACTGCGGTTCGATTCCTTACGAAGTCTATTTTTGTATATTTTTGTATGAATTATTAGTTTACCTTACCTTAAAAGGTTAAAAATATTGGTTGTTATGTTTTGATGTGTTTTTTGGTCGCGTCTCTGACACTGCATCTAGCCCTACCTCCTTTGCATGGGCTAAATTGTATATTTTTAGTATTATATATGGTATGGCCGTAAGAATTTACGACAAGGTGTATTGGCTACCGACAGGGTTTTTGATACTAGGACCGCCAATCCACTGGAATCACCACCTATTACATTGTCCCAAAAATATCTACGGTGAAAGGTGAGGCGAAATGACTAATTACGTCTAGACCTCTGTCTACCCCAGTATGGGAAATGGCCTGCAGATATATACCGTATCATTGATAATAAAATGATTATTAAGGGAAAGCTTAAGTTTTGTAGGTACTACAGCCTGTAAGTTTCCAGCCTTTTTAGCGCAATTGACTACTATTGACATGTACTTGTCGCCGTGGATTCAACATATTTATACCATACATTAATAGAGAATTGCAAAACTAAATAAAAGGCGGTACCTTTATTAAAAATGATGATGCCTTACTTCTATTTACCTGACGATAAGGAATATGCTTACAATAAATATGTTATTATTTAAATTTACGCGGGTTCCAAAAATAACACAACAAAGCAAAGTATAAATTGATTAGTTAAATGTTTACCTTAATTTAAATTAAATTTTCACATACACACCATTTTATGAAGCGCTTTAGTAATGGTCTTAATTCGCACTTATATTAATTATTTAAAAAAATATCTTCACTAATAATCGTTCCCAATACATAGGTAGACATAGGTCTAGTCTAGACAATTAAGTCCCTTTGACCCACCTTCCACCGAAGATATTTTCGGGGCAACGTGAGCCCGTCGCCGTCTTTGTGTCCAAGCCAACGATGTAAATTGTACCTAAGTTTTTGAAAAACCCATAGATACGAGCCTGCCACCTGGGGATCGAACTCGGGTCTCTGACTCGAAATTCGGACCAACCAACCACTCGGCTATCGTGACTAAAATAACCAACATTTTTTATTTTATAGGGTTATTTATTTAATTAATTACTTTTTTAGAGTTATTAATTGTTAATAGTACGTTTAGAGCTTTTACTACAATTATATTACGGTAAGACTGTTATGTCGCTATTACAAACACAGAACTCAGCCCTGTGACTTTTATTATCAGCTCAGCTTCCTTGCACGCTTTTACCTATACATCACATCGTCTGATCATGAAGCAGTAACAAACGGATCCAACGAAGTATACACAATCAAACAAAAGAAATTTAGAAACGGTTTAAAAAATACATACAATTGAAATATGAACTTCTACCTTTTTTGAAGCCGGTTAAAAAAGAAAAAATTTAAAGATTTTATATGGTCATTTAATTATAGGGTAATTTTATTTTACACCGTTTCCGATGATAGTAGATTTATTTTAAAATGCGATAACTATCCCTTCAAAAAATATGCTACAATAAATCCCATCCCTTTATTTCATATTACGTAAATATCATAAAAAAATAAAAAAGAAAATTTAGAGAGGATAATAACCAACGGCTTGACTTGAGTCCCTTGGGATAGAGGTGTGGGACGCTACTTGCGTCGATACATTAGCGGTCTCTTACATCAGACGGTAAGGGCCGGGGCGGCATCACAGGAATCGGGTAAATGGCGTAAATATGAGTCTTTAAAAAATGTTCCATTTGCCCTAGAGACGATCGGTCGGTGGGGTCCCCGCGCGATGCAGGTTCTAAAGTAGTTGTATCCGCGACTGGTCGTTGCCGCTGGTGACAAGAGGGCTGGTTCTTTTCTCGCTCAACGGTTAAGTCTAGCCATTCAACGTGGAAATGCAGCCAGCGTTCTTGGTACCATGCCACGAGAAGGGCTCTACGATTATAATACTTTTTAATTAATACTACATAATTTTGTTTCTATAAATAAAGTCATTCAAATCAAAAATTCAAAAAAAAAAACAATTGATATTTCTTTTGGATTTACTAACAGGTACAAAATGAAAAATATCTGATACAGAGACATACGGAGAATCATTTGGCATCGCCATCGCCATATCCCCTCTCATTCTCACTCGCACTGTGCGCGTCAGCGAGAATCGCAGTGGCTGTCGAATTATTAACCAACCGATATTGAAAATTAGGCAGATTTTTTCGAGCTTCATCGACAGTTTCACGAAGTCTTTCGGCTCCAATTGGTGTCGATTTCTTGTTCTCCTCTTCACAATACTTCACCAATTGCACCATGTCTCTGTCAGTTAGGGGAACAATCATATCAGCAGCCTTTTCCTGGTGTCTCTTCAAGTCGCGATCAATTCTTATAAGTTTTTCTTTATTGGTGTTGGTGCGCCAGGGTCTTTTCGGATCTGCAGTAGGCGGTTCTTCGACGGGTTCCTTTTTAATCCTGCAAACGGTAGTGACACATTGCAGTGTTAGGTATGTGTAAGGTTTTGTTTAAATTATCGTTTTTACGACCGAATCTTTGCGGTTTCGTCTATTTAATATGGACTCTCGGACCGGAGGACCAATTACTGAGTGTATACATAATGTTTATTTCATAACGCAAGTTGGGTTTCATAAGCTTTATATTCTTAAATGTACAAAAGATACAATCTTACTGAACGCAACGTTCACTTCATAGTCTATGCATTCTGTATTCTTTCAAACAAAATTTACATTAACTCTGTTATTATTTAAAAAACTCTGTAAAGTCAAAGTTCTAGTCACTTGGTTCTACCATGTGAATAATTTTCCCGTAATTGTCCGGGAATTGATACTTTGAAAACCGGTTCGTACGCCATTTGTCAACGGAGGTCTTCAAAAATTAATACGAAATGTAGTAGAATAGTCTAATATTACAATTTTAATGTTATCTTTAATGTTGTGTTTTTATGTTTAATAATATTTCACAAGAAAAACATTACACATTTAATCTTTACAATTATTGTTAATGTATACCGTTTATCTTCACTCAATAGTTCGCGTAGCTTTCTCTCGTTGTTTTCCAGTAAATCTTTATCAGGTATGTACGGATTCTCGTACTGCACCACGGCCACTGTATCCTGAGCTTCATCTTCCAGTCCATTAGCATATTTTTGGCGAAACTCTTTCAGTAGTTCATGACACCGCTCTGGTATTCTATCCTCGGGTACTTCGAGGTCATGTAATAGCTTTGCCAATCTGGATTTTTCCTCGTCAGTCGTCATCGAAATTCAGTGTTTGAGTTCAGCGTAGACGTCAGACAACGTTGCCATAGTTGTGTTGCCATGGTAACACTCATGACTATAAATCATGGAGTAAATTAAGAAAAAACGACACGAACAAAGAATATACTAATGTAACAACGTTTTACTTATAAACTATAGTCTGTTCAGTTATGTTAACATATTACCTGGCTATTTAGTTCGCTAACCTGAGTTCTGTGTCGTTTACCTTATACGGTTATATTAAAATATTTGATAGATAATGAGATACGCTTTAGTTTTTTTAACTGCATTGTATTAGCAGAGTAAAAATAATTTACAGAGTACTTTCCAGAGCGCTTAGGTTTACTCGAATTTGTACTGAGTCTATCATAGGATAAATAGCTTTCAATAGCGACGTACGAAATCTTAGGGAAAAACTAAGCAAACTCGAATTTTCCTTTAAATTTAATTACCAGATAAACAGCAAGGCACGATTTTATGACAGGCAAATATATATATAAATATATATATATATATATATATATATATATATATATATATATATATATATATATATATATATATATATATATATATATATATATATATATATATATATATATATATATATTGCGTCTTCGGTAAGTTATTTTATTATTTCACTTGAGGTAAATATTTGTGTGATGAATATCCCATGTTATCCCAAATAAGATATGGTGTAAGATGGGCCAAAAGGACTTAATTGTGTAGATTTCTGTCTGCCCTAGTATACGAGTATAAAATATATCTTCACGTATATTCGTATTTTATGCAATAGAGGCATTTCGGGACAATAGACAGTTCCGCGCAAAAAAATAACTTACCGAAGACGCAACAACTTTATTTTAATTTTGCAAAAGATATATTATATTTAAAAAAATATTCGAGTGTAAAAAAGACTTTATTTATAGTTTACGGGTAATCGCACCAATTCATTTATTTAACCGATTCCGAGCTGAATATTTTTATATCCGTTTGTTCTTCATTCATTCCCGTATATATATATATATATATGGGGTATAATATATGGGATATTCAAGGTACGCCCGACGATCTCTTGACCAATGATGGATGTGAGAATCTTTTTGTTATATAAAAATAAATATAAAGCAATAGTTCCGAGACATTACTGCTATTAAAGAGTGTCTTAATTTCCTTGCACAAACTGAAATTTTAGAATAGAGTCCACTTCAAATAGCATAGTCTGGCAATAGTAGTAGCGCAATAAGTTATATTGTATATAAAAACCTGTAGTATCACTCACCAGTTATATAGCTGTAGTTAACGAGTATCGGATTCTCGTCGGGCCGAACGAATTGCCAGAGGAACAAGTACTTGAGCGAGTGGGAGTTGAAGCAAGCCAATTGTTGGATCAAACGCACACCCTCCAATCTCGTGCAACGCAAGTTCTCGAAGGAAACGAGCTGCAGACCGTCTTGAAAACTAATAATTTGTGATTACTATTACTTTTAATAATAAATAAATATCTTCACGCTATTCCCAATACCGGGGTAGACAGAGGTCTAGACAATTAAGCCCTTTCGACCCACCACCTACCGAAGATATTTTTAGGAAAACGTGACAGGTGATGAACTCGTCACCGTGTTAATGTCCAACGATGTAAATCGGAAAAAGTTTAAAAAAACGATTGGTACGAGACTTGGGGATCGAAATCGGGTCTTGATTGGGTTTCGATCACGCAACCACTAAGCTACCGTGACAACTAAATCTACTAATCGTGAGTACGATTGTTATTGATTTCATATAACCATTTAATGTCTTACCTGTAGTTAAGGTAAGGTACCTTAATAAGGTAATTTACCTTAATTACATTATTTATTATCTTAATTACATTTATTACCTTTGACCAATGTGCATATAAATTATTAATTCTGACTAAAACTATAAACATATATTTCCAACGGTCAAAAAAATTGTTTTCTTAATGTCACTATACAAAGAACCCGCATCACATGCAACATCGAAACCAACTTCCATGCGGTTTTCATTAAAAAAATTACGGAACTAATTTAAGAGTGATTCATGAAGGTATAAATTTTATTCAGTTTTCTTTATTGTAAATTGGCTATGATATGGTGATGATAAATTTTACTTCAACCCACATTCTACGATGCATCAGACCCATAAGTCACTACAACGGAAAATAAACGTATTAAAAGCTCTGCTACCCGCGACTGCTGCTGCGATATGCTACGTGCGACGAGACAGGTCACGAAAAAACTTATGCACGATTTTAAATCTTATTAAAAAAAAAACACATATCAAAGTCACAAAGTCACGATAGCCGAGTTGTTGGGTGGTCGGAATTTCGAGTCGAGAGACTCGAGTTCGATCCCCAGGTGGCAGTACCAATGAGTTTTTCAAAAACTTATGTACGAATTTCATCGTTGGCTTGGACATAAAGGCGGCGACGGGCTCACCACCTGTCACGTTGTCCCGAATATATCTTCGGTGGAAGGTGGGTCAAAGGGACTTAATTGTCTAGACTTGACCTCTGTCTACCCCTGTATTGGGAATTGCATGAAGATATTTATATTTATTTATTTTACATATCAAATAAAATTCACAGGTCAAGAACGTTTAGATTAGACACTAAGGAGCCAAGTGTCTAATGCAGCTGTTGCTAATCTCTTTGCTGGGCGTGGCGATTGTGGAAAATACATACATACATAGGGACACGTCATATATATTGTTCTGATCTCAAAGTAAGTAGCTAAAGCACTTGCGGCCTGTAATCGAAAATAACCAAGGTACCACAAAAAAACTCAAGAAAATGTAAAAAAAAGTGGTTCTCTACATTGACAGGTCCAGAAATTGAACCCTGGTTCCCTCCCCGCAGTCTGGTCGATGGAGGTCGTCAGTTCTTAAAGAGGCTTATGTAATGCAGAGAGCCATATACAGTCTGCAATATACTTAGACTGTAATGTGCTACCGGTTGAGGTAAGATAAAGTAAGATAATCCATATGTGTTAAATAGTCTTCATTTACAAAACCACATACCTTAAGACATTCAAGAGTAAGCGGAAAAAAGTTTTCCTCTTAAAAAAATCCATGAGATCGATGTTTATAAGTTGATCACACAGAATCAGCCGATCTAACTGTGTCTGCTCCGTCTCCATTTTCTAATTGACAATAATTGTATATTTAATACTACGTATTATTTTTACAAGACAGTAAATGCATCTACACTATAGTACGAGTATACAGTTTGCTGCCCTTAAGGCAAACCTCCGAGTAGTGGAGTGCAACTTTTATAAGAATATTTACAGTATGGCAGCGGTGTCAAGGCCTGATCTTATAATTTGCCGCATTATGATATGACCAGCCGTTTTGCGTTGTAGGCAATTGTTACTGGCCATATACATCGTAGGCCGATTTTAACACTTCGTTTCACACTTTTACGTTTGGCAATAAAGCTCTTGACGTATTGTATCAGAAAAAACGCAGATACTTCAAACATCCAGACCCGAGACAATAAATGATTTTCTGCATAGACCACGGGAATTCAAACCTGGGACTTGAGAGCTAGAGACACTTTGAGAACTGCGAAACCACTCGAGCACGGAGGTTGTCACACATTTGTGTTGGCATTATGAAATACGGAACGAAAGGTTAAAAGGATAGCATTTCATGAATTGACCAGCCATATCATGATGCGGGAGGGACGGGTGATAAACCATTTAAAATATTGTTTCTTTAAATAGAGTCTCAGCAGAAATACAGGAAACCATTCACTTTTGTGTGGCTAGTTTGAAAAATTGCAAATTTTCATGTTCGACACTACTGACGACTGGCTAGTAGTAATAATGACAGATTATTAAATTAAAAAAAATACCTTTAGTGTAATTTCCAAAGACCTATGGAACTGTTTTAGATAGGTTGACGGCGGACGTTTGAGTGCGGTATGTAACCGCCAAGTGTGGACTCCGAGTGGCGTTGGTAAACACAGGTTTGGATATTGATAGGTGAAGAGAACCTCCTCGCAGTGCAATTGGCCAAGGAAATAGCGCTGCACGTCCTCGATAGACCAGAACCGTGTGTCGACAGCCCTAGTTAAATAGAAACATCAACAAATAATACTTGATACTACTAATTAACAGTGGTAAAGCCACGCATCAGCTTTTTAACAGTGGTAGAGCCATGCATCAGCTTTTTAACAGTGGTAGAGCCATGCATCAGCTTTTGTTGTTGCATGAATGGGCCAGCTCGACCGGGGAAGTACCACGACCAAAGTCAAACAAACTTCTGCGGCCCACACATCCCCCTCTCCCAATTCTGGGGGGAGGGGGGCGGGGCACTCTTAGGCTAGGAACGCATCTGCTATGCCTCTGGTATTGCAGTACGGCGGTAATCACTTACCATCACGTGAGCCACCAGCTCGTTTGCCTCCCTTTTCTATAAAAAAGAAACTTAACTTGCGTCAAGCTCATGATGTAGAAACTGTAATTTAATGGTCGTTTTGGATCATGTTGAATGACAGCAGTAACAAGGGTACATCATTACAAGGGCTTCTATAAAAGAATGCGCGAAACGCCAAACCAAAGCCAATTTGGATCTACGCCCTTAGACAAAACTACCTCTATTATATTATGACCTGTCGGTCAGACCGAATATTGCAAAACAATAATTATGAGCAGTGTTGCGATTGAGCAGTGAGTATCTAGTCATGCTGGATGACAACGTTTCTGCAATCCTCTTCGGCTGACTCTGTTTGCAGGTGTTCACGGAGCGAAGAAGCTATTTTATTTACAAATATCTTCACGCCATTCTCAAGACTGGCGTAGACAAAAGTCTAAACAATTAAGTCGTTTGACCCAGCTTCCACCGAAGATATTTTTGGACAACGTGAGATGCTCCTGTCGCCGTCTGTATGTCCAAGCCAACGATATCAATCGTACATAAGTTTTTGAAAAACCCATTGGTGCGAGCCTACCATCTGGGGATCGAATTCGGGCCTCTTGACTAGAATAACGATGTCTTAACCACTCGGCTATCGTGACGCTGATAATGGCAACACTTTTGTGAAGTTATTAGAGGAGACATTTGATTGATGTTATTTACAGGTCTTTTTCTTTTTATTTATTTAGGGGCTTTGCACTTTTTATATATGCCAGCCCCACAATACACTGATGAAATTTAAAAACAAACAACTATTATAAAAATTAAATACCATAACCGAGAGATTGAATCATTGATGCAGCATGGCCATGGCAACTATGCTTTTCGCTGCTTCAGAGCTTGTTAATACACCGTTACAAGCCAATAGAATAAAAAAAGCTAAAATGGTGTGGTGACGTCACCTCAACACATAGTCGGCTAGCTGCAAGCCGTCGTTGCTTTCCACGTAGTGCAGCCAGATGAATGGATTCTGCCGCCAGTCCTCGAGGGCAAGGAGTCCGGGTTGGAGGCGGTACTTACGCACTTCATAAGACTCGAAGCCATCAAGCAATCTCGAGCATTCGCAGTAATCTGCATGAGTTAGTCAATAGCATCAGACATTGCTTTTTTAGTAAAATATAGATTTTACGTTATTAGGGAATAACTAAATTTTCATTATTTCGATTAAATTCCGAATACAAAATAACAATACGTTATTTATTAGATGGGAACCACTCGCTGTGCCACAAACGATTGCACTGTTTGCAAATTTTTGCAAGAGTTTGCAATGTAAACGAACGCGGAATATCGTTTTAGTTTTTGTCTTAAAATTAGATTTTTTATTTGATCATTAAATTGATCTCTTCATCTTCACAAAGGTATTCAAATAAATACATATATACATATACACGTGTAGCCGATTTAGTTCTTCCGACCCACATTTTAACGAACTAAAATTCGTTGAAACTAAATTGGAAACATGTTACGTTTTCCCAAATAAATTTGGGAAAACGTAACATGTCGTGTCTAGTATAGTATAGTAGCTGTCGTCATCTTTATGTACAAGCCAACGATATCAATGGTACATAAGTTTTCAAAAACAACTCATACGTTGCTATTGAAACAAATCATTTCAATGGGTGCCACTACTGGTTTGGCGGCAATTTCAAACGAGAACACATAATGCGTGTAAACATGTAGACAATATGTTCCTCACGATAAACATTTGTTTTATATTTTAATAGTTAGTAGACATGGCGTTTTTAGAACCCTACCTACAAATCTAAAACTAGAATAATTACAGAATGTTTGTTTTTCCACAAGGATTTATAAAGATATTTCATACGCGTGATTATTTCGTGGTAATATAGGAGCAATCTAGTATATACATTATCTATAATGCAAACAAAATTGTGAATATTTTACCTTCATTGTCCATTAAAGAACAAGTACGAATTTATAGGTAAGCTATTATTTACACGCGAAATTTTTGTCCTCTAATAAACAAAACAAAGAGTATGTAATCGCTACGTTATAATGTCATGCAAGTAATCATAGATAATACGTATATGTATAACTAAAGAAATTAATAAAATGATAATGAGGTCAAAGGTAATGGTAATGAAACAAAATTTTATCTTTGCCAATAGAATATCATACATAGACAAAGAGTAAATAATCATAATTAGATATTAATAAGTATCATTACCTACTCTTTGGTCAAGAGTGACTGGACCGTTTTTCTAACCTCATTTGTTGAATTTATCAGAGTGAGTGTTGCCAATCGTACGATAATTATCGCAAACGTACGATATACGAACTTTAATGCGACCCCCACATGTGCTAACTTGGAAGTATATTAAAATGCAGCATGTGTTGTAAAAGAATTACAGTTCTTAACTAATGTACAAAAGGCTAGCCATGTTTATTTTAGTTACTTCCATAGTATAATGTCATATAGTATTCTGCTATGGGGTTATGCAGCGTTATGCAGCACATGATTTTTGAAGTAAAACTTCTTTATGCACCGTTGGCTTGCGCAATAAGCTGGTGAATGTGTGACAAGAGCACTGAGGTTCATCTACACACCTTACGGCATAACCACATATTCCATTGTCACCACCTGGATGGTTGGCATTCCACCACAGTGCGTTTTTCGCGGATTTTTCTGCCACGCACTAGCCCTTTATATAATTTGCCAAATAAAAATAATTTGAAAAATTTCTTTGTGAAAGGTCGGAAACGCATCTGCTATTCCTCCGGTACTGAAGGTGTTCCTGGGCGACGGTGATCACTTACCATCACGTAAGCCAGATGGCTTACGTGATGGTAAGTGATAGATGCTCGTATATTTATTTATTTTATAATTCTTTAAAAAAATAGGAAGTGTGATCCGATGTGCGAATGGAAGTTCGGAGGAGAGATATAAGTTAGTGAAGATGGAAATATATATATATATATATATATATATGTATATATATATATATGTATATATATATATATGTATATATATATATATGTATATATATATATATGTATATATATATATATGTATATATATATATATGTATATATATATATATGTATATATATATATATGTATATATATATATATGTATATATATATATATGTATATATATATATGTATATATATATATGTATATATATATATATATAAATATATATATATATATATAAATATATATATATATATATATATATATGTATATATATATATAAGATGGAAATATATATATATATATGTATATATATATATATGTATATATATATATATGTATATATATATATATGTATATATATATATATATATATATATATATAAATATATATATATATATATATATATATATATATATATATATATATATATATATATATATATATATATATATTTATATATATATATATATATATATATATATATATATATATAAGATGGAAATATATATATATATATATATATATATATATATATATACATATATATATATATATATATATATATATATATATATATATATATATATATATATATAGTATAAATATAGAAGTTTATTAGTTTGTAATGGATAAAAATTCCGGTACATAATGGTTCACTAACGTATAACATACATTCTTGTATTGATATATGTGCATCAATAAAACGAAGCAATTAATATTCACTCGAGAATAAAGGTGAGACAAGGTCTTTCGACCTACCTTTCACGTGTTATTCTGATATATAAACTACAATATTATAATAAATTTCATCAAAGTAATTTGCGTAAAAACGTCACGGAATCCATCCTCACAAACTTTCGCATTTATAATATTAAGTAGGAAGTAGGATAAAAGTCATACTAGAGTGAAAGGGTAGTGACCTTTAATTTTTGTTTATTTGTAAAAATAAAAGTACTTTAAATCAGTATCATAAGTTATATGCCCTTCGATCCTTCTTTAATATAATAACTTATATTATAATAACTTTAAGAACAGTATTTAAAAATGTAAACATTTGTTAAGGCCTGTTGGCGAGTTTGATCGCCAGTGCGTTTTAGCGTAATAGATATTTTCAAAATCATACGGAGTGAAATCATTTTATTCGCTAATCCTCTTCCATGTGTAAATCGCGTAGAATATATCCAGGAAACGTCCGTGACAGTGCCTTCGGGCAATAAATTGGTCGATATATCTGACAGATCTCCGAATAATAATTTTTAAAAAAGCTAACGCATCGGATTCAGTTTTGACCTCCACTTCTGAAAACTATTCTTTTGATATTACTCCGGTACCAGTATAATCATACCAGTAATATATGAACTAAAGTTATTTCTTTAAATTAATTGAAGGTTTCATTTTTTGTAAGTATAGTGAATACGTTCGCTTTACTAATGGTTGAATTTGTCGTCAACGGAATTTGACCATTTTAAAAATTGGTCATTTTCTAGGTTTTCACCAAAGTATATATATGATAATCACATAAGTATGAGTAGAATAGAATAGTAGGTATTCATCATTAATAATAACCTCAGAATACAGAACCGTATTTTACCTGAAAATGTAACCATTTGTTAAATTTTTCATGAAATGGAGTTTCTAGTTACTATAATTTTTTCCTTTAGCTCGTTCCGTACTCAAATATTAAAAAAATATTCCGAAGGACATCATTACAGGGTATTGAGGAGTTAAACTTTTTACATTATAACTTATAACAAAACTATGGGATAGTGAAAATGAAATAAGACATGTATTTGGAATTTTGATATATTTGAAAAAATATACAAAGAATTAATATTATACTTATTACGCTCTGTACAATTTTAGCATAATTAAATGATACTAATAAATGCGTTAAAGAAAATTAAATACTAAAATCATTCCAAATGTAGTTTGTGTAGATATATATACTATAAATTCCGAAACATAAATGGGTGACCCGTATTTAAATTTAGCATTACTATGACGGTTAAGTCTACATCGGAACGGTTATTATGTACAAAATGAGAGATTTACTAACATTCACTTAGGTATTTTAAAGTCTCATCCAGGGACTTGGGCACATCGCAACGTTCATAGTACAAAGATAATAGTGAAGCATAAGAGCCTTTGATATCTATGACTGAAGCCTAAAGATTTCCCGATCGTAAAACAACTATACTAAGTTCTGGTGTTACGTAATCTAAACACTCGTGCCATTTAACATTAACACTAAATATAACAAGTTTCATTGAGAACACATAACTTATATGTTATCTTAATAGTGTGACCCATGTACTTATTGGCTAAACAGTTAGCTACTGTAAAGTTTAAACAAAACATCGAAGTTATTATATAAGTGGTAGTAGGAAGCCACAATTAATTTCTAACAATAATATACATACAATCATAGCTTTACCAGTCTCACATTAAAATTTTAATTGTATTGATATAGGCATTGGTAGAATTTTGTGCCAGTCTTTATTAATATGTTACATATTCATGCGTTCAAGGAGTGTTCACTTAATTGCAGGTGTATTTTTTTATTTTGAATTTCTAGTATATACGAGCTATTCATTGTTTAAATTTACTTAAATTTATGTATAACTGCTATGTATGTCATAGCATAAAAAAAAAAACAAGATTTTAAAAACGAAGATTAGAAAAAGGACACTAACTTGTTATTTACTGGATGACTGACTATATTTCAAAGTTTCATTTCAATCTGATGTGAATTATTTTGCAAAGGTTATTTTGCGTTTAAATTCATAAAAAGTTGTAAAATAAATAATAACTTCTCAACATAGAAAGTAGGAAAATTTTGATGTGAAAAGGATTGAAAGAACTGTTTTTTTAATTACTACATCAAACATCTTCATTCATTTCATTATAGGTTCTGTATTTATCTAAATACAAAATGCACATATATATATATATATATATATATATATATATATATATATATATATATATATATATATATATATATATATATATATATATATATATATATATATATATATATATAGTATAAATATAGAAGTTTATTAGTTTGTAATGGATAAAAATTCCGGTACATAATGGTTCACTAACGTATAACATACATTCTTGTATTGATATATGTGCATCAATAAAACGAAGCAATTAATATTCACTCGAGAATAAAGGTGAGACAAGGTCTTTCGACCTACCTTTCACGTGTTATTCTGATATATAAACTACAATATTATAATAAATTTCATCAAAGTAATTTGCGTAAAAACGTCACGGAATCCATCCTCACAAACTTTCGCATTTATAATATTAAGTAGGAAGTAGGATAAAAGTCATACTAGAGTGAAAGGGTAGTGACCTTTTAATTTTTGTTTATTTGTAAAAATAAAAAGTACTTTAAATCAGTATCATAAGTTATATGCCCTTCGATCCTTCTTTAATATAATAACTTATATTATAATAACTTTAAGAACAGTATTTAAAAATGTAAACATTTGTTAAGGCCTGTTGGCGAGTTTGATCGCCAGTGCGTTTTAGCGTAATAGATATTTTCAAAATCATACGGAGTGAAATCATTTTATTCGCTAATCCTCTTCCATGTGTAAATCGCGTAGAATATATCCAGGAAACGTCCGTGACAGTGCCTTCGGGCAATAAATTGGTCGATATATCTGACAGATCTCCGAATAATAATTTTTAAAAAGCTAACGCATCGGATTCAGTTTTGACCTCCACTTCTGAAAACTATTCTTTGATATTACTCCGGTACCAGTATAATCATACCAGTAATATATGAACTAAAGTTATTTCTTTAAATTAATTGAAGATTTCATTTTTGTAAGTATAGTGAATACGTTCGCTTTACTAATGGTTGAATTTGTCGTCAACGGAATTTGACCATTTTAAAATTGGTCATTTTCTAGGTTTTCACCAAAGTATATATATGATAATCACATAAGTATGAGTAGAATAGAATAGTAGGTATTCATCATTAATAATAACCTCAGAATACAGAACCGTATTTTACCTGAAAATGTAACCATTTGTTAAATTTTTCATGAAATGGAGTTTCTAGTTACTATAATTTTTTCCTTTAGCTCGTTCCGTACTCAAATATTAAAAAAATATTCCGAAGGACATCATTACAGGGTATTGAGGAGTTAAACTTTTTACATTATAACTTATAACAAAACTATGGGATAGTGAAAAATGAAATAAGACATGTATTTGGAATTTTGATATATTTGAAAAAATATACAAAGAATTAATATTATACTTATTACGCTCTGTACAATTTTAGCATAATTAAATGATACTAATAAATGCGTTAAAGAAAATTAAATACTAAAATCATTCCAAATGTAGTTTGTGTAGATATATATACTATAAATTCCGAAACATAAATGGGTGACCCGTATTTAAATTTAGCATTACTATGACGGTTAAGTCTACATCGGAACGGTTATTATGTACAAAATGAGAGATTTACTAACATTCACTTAGGTATTTTAAAGTCTCATCCAGGGACTTGGGCACATCGCAACGTTCATAGTACAAAGATAATAGTGAAGCATAAGAGCCTTTGATATCTATGACAGAAGCCTAAAGATTTCCCGATCGTAAAACAACTATACTAAGTTCTGGTGTTACGTAATCTAAACACTCGTGCCATTTAACATTAACACTAAATATAACAAGTTTCATTGAGAACACATAACTTATATGTTATCTTAGTAGTGTGACCCATGTACTTATTGGCTAAACAGTTAGCTACTGTAAAGTTTAAACAAAACATCGAAGTTATTATATAAGTGGTAGTAGGAAGCCACAATTAATTTCTAACAATAATATACATACAATCATAGCTTTACCAGTCTCACATTAAAATTTTAATTGTATTGATATAGGCATTGGTAGAATTTTTTGCCAGTCTTTATTAATATGTTACATATTCATGCGTTCAAGGAGTGTTCACTTAATTGCAGGTGTATTTTTTTAATTTGGAATTTCTAGTACATACGAGCTATTCATTGTTTAAATTTACTTAAATTTATGTATAACTGCTATGTATGTCATAGCATAAAAAAAACAAGATTTTAAAAACGAAGATTAGAAAAAGGACACTAACTTGTTATTTACTGGATGACTGACTATATTTCAAAGTTTCATTTCAATCTGATGTGAATTATTTTGCAAAGGTTATTTTGCGTTTATATTCTTAAAAAGTTGTAAAATAAATAATAACTTCTCAACATAGAAAGTAGGAAAATTTTGATGTGAAAAGGATTGAAAGAACTGTTTTTTTAATTACTACATCAAACATCTTCATTCATTTCATTATAGGTTCTGTATTTATCTAAATACAAAAATGCACATTTATTACATGTATTCAACTATAAGAGCAAATTTGGTGCACATATAGATATACACACAAGTAAATCAAATATCGGAACATATGTATATACCTACTTACGCTAAGCAGCCACTATTACAAGGGTATTTGACTTATATTCTGTTCACATAGTTTTAAGTAATTAAAAAAATATTTGGCATTATTAACTATTGACTTTAGGATAATTCCTCTAAAAATATCAATGGTTATGTTTTAATATCTCAAATATTTCCTTAATTACCAGAAAAAAGGCTAAATACCCAAATCGTATGATTACTTTTCTATTATTAATCTACACGATTTCGAAATTGATTTACAAAAAACGACACAAACAATTACTTTAACACTAACATGAAAATTTAGAATAACTCTTCTACGCTGTTACCAACTTTAAGAAGTTATGTTATGAGATGCATCACAGCTAAACTGGATGAGTTGTTAAATGAATGATATGAGATATTTAATGAATATTTGATATGAAATTCTTCATGTGATAGTGAAGAAATTCATATTCAATCATAGATTACAATTAGCTATGAAAGAAAAAACTGCCTATCTATGCCTATCTACCTCATTTTTTTGCAATAACTGGTGTTCTGTTCTCATTGTTATATCATCAAACCATTAAATGCATTTCGAAGAGATCGATTAAATGTGAGACGTTTATAATATATATTACGAATTATAAAATCAAGTTGGTCTTAACATGTTTAAATTTCACTTGACTAAACACACGTGTTAGACGGATATAGTTTCCGGACGACGTTTTATTGTCAATTATGGAAATATATTTCAGTCTTGAATGATTGTTATAATTAATAGAAAATATTACCTGGATGGATATTATTAGCATTCAACTAAACCCTATCTGACAATAACTTAACCCTTCCTACTTAGTTTCGTAAAATCTTTACGGTGCACAAACCTCAAGTGAATATTTTATTAATTAGAGAATCAGTGTATGTAAAATAGAAAAAAAATATCCACGATTTCATTTGGGTTCTTTTCGTTTATAAAATTCCTTATACAAAGAATGTAACTTGCCATGTAAAATTACACAAAATAGAAACATATATTTATCTCTGTCCTATACAATGTCTGCTTAAATGATACAAAACATGTGGTGTATTTCAGTTGTCATCAGACTCTTAACAAAATCAATTACAATGTTTATTGAAAGCCATGATTACCACGAAATTAGGCTCTTTCGAAGTTCAAATACACTATACTAAAGAAAATTTTGAGATCAATATAACAACTGCCATATTTATTACTATGGATTATTACTATGGTGTAATGGCATTTTTAGATTTGAATATAAGAATGGAATGAACTACCCGATAAAAACTAATAATATTTCTAAGTAATTGTTTATAACATGCCCAAAATTTTAAGCCCCTGTATCAATGACACAAAATGTGCCAATAGTTTTCCTTTCCCGTGAAAAATATGAAAAATACGGAATGAAAAAACAGCAACATACTTTAATATGGCACAGCCCATTTTACACAATCAACACAGTGCATAAAAACAGAATCCTTAGAGTTAGTATAGAGCTCTAAAATCTAGATGTCATTAAAGTCATTATTAATTACCATTACATTACAGACACACATTCAAATATATATAACTCCTACCTAAGTTATGATTGAGGTGTTATAGCTGCTTCCCCACATAAGACATTAAAATTTAATACATGAAATCACATTTTAATATACCTAGTAAGTTTTTACTGTAGCACAGGAAGTTGATACAAGTGCATATATAAATTAACCGTAACAATTAAGCCTAACGGATTTGCCTAATCGTTCTGATTTTTAAATGATACGCATTTAAAATTTGGTAAGTTAAAGGCTACACTCTCCTCCTATTTGTTGACAATTTGTTTAAAATCTGGAAGCACACTGGTAGTTAAACATAAGATAATGTCATAAGGTTTCAGTTTTTGGTATTATGGCTGGCTTTGGTCAGACACTTCAGTCATATTTAAGTTTCCCGCCAAAAAATTATCCGATAACCTTTTCCCAATTCCATCTAGGTCTATGTAAAAAATTATCAGAATCAGTGTAGCAGTTTATGCGTGAAAAGATAACAAACAAATTCAGCCACATGAGAAACCGTCACAGTTGTGCGACATAATAAAGAGACTTCTTCTATATACTACAAAAGTTAGGGAATAAATAATCTATAGGTAAATCTTTAGCCTTACTGTTTGTAGGTTGCTCAGTTTAAACATAAAAAGTATAAAATCATATTGAATGGTACAATCATGACTTAGGCAACGTAACATTATGCTCTAAGACATAAGAGAGAAGCTCTGACCAAAGTCAACATGATCCTGTATGAAACAGAAATGTAGAAACTGTGCGGACCAAGCATGCGGTGTTACAGCAAAAGGAACTCGGCTAACACTGTTGTTTACATCTCTGTTAATAATTAGCTAGGAACATATAATATAATTGATAAAATCCAACCCATTTCATACATTAACTTCGTAAGGCCCACTTTCATTTATTCGTCGAATATAAGTTATGCATTATTTGATAATAGTTTTTACATGTTTTTTTTATAATTTTAATCATTGTATATTTAAGAGACTAGCAAAATCCGACAGACGTTCTGTCTTAGCTGCAGTACCATATAGTGGCAGGCTTATAGGTAGAATCTCAGAAGATCCTAGGATAAAACAGGTTTCGTTGTGCCATCATTCATTCCTAATTCAAAGATTTAAAAATCAAATGACAAGGGCAGGAATTAAAAGTTTGTTATGACAATAATAATAAGCCGGCTTAAATATGTAAAGAAATCACAACAGTAAAACTAAAGTAAAATATATCCTTTTGAAGTCCTTATGGCTGTAAAGTTGTAGGTAAAGGGTTTGGTTTGATGATGTCCTGAGAAGTCATAAATAATTATGAGAGTCCCACAACTAGCTTTCGCTCGATTAAAACTCTGCTATAGTGCGGTGGTGGTCTCATGTTCTCAAAACTCGCCCATGTCAGATGATTTTTACATTAATTATAAATTTAATAACACATAAATAGTACAAAAAGCACAAACACCATCAAGTGGACCCGCGAAAACGATTTGTTCATACACACTTCAGTATACCATTCGTTAATAGCACCGCCAATAGTACTTACTGTTCACAACTGTAAACATTTAATACATATATTTTGGTCACACACAGAACTGTGTTCTGTGGTTGTACAGAATCGTTATAAAATTGTTTAAAATTTAACTAACCTTCAAAAACAGCGGCGGACTCGCAATAGTGACGAAAACAAAATATCACGTCAATCAAACTCTTTGAAACAATAGAAAGTCACATTGTACGCACATTTTAGATTAGAGAGCTTCCTCTCTATCAGTCTTTACACTACAAAATACGAGGCGCAAATCAATATACACGATGCGAACCACTAATTAAAACTTTTAGACTGTCTAGGAGTGTTTGCAGTTCACCTAGTCACTGGCACTCAAGCAGTAGGCTGTGCTGTAGAAGAGAGCGAGTGAGAGGACAAATGTGTCGAGTCGCTCCTTCTTGGCGGTGCCGGCGGTGGTCGTTTCTTAACTGGTTTTGGTTCCTCCCTTGGTGGTGCTTCCCTGCCACTATACATGTTCTCATAAAATGGCTCCTCAACAGATCCATAGTGCTCCTGAACCCACATAGAAACACTAGCTTCTTTGTAGTCCTCGGATAGAGGGTACTCGCGGAATCCGAGAACCTCGTGAGGTGTTGTTGCCGGTTCTAGTTTACACTTCTGCGCCACTTGCCACTTCTTCCTCATAACACGCTGGAGATCTTTGAGAAACTCCTTCGGTGGATTACTGTTGGAGTCGGCAAGTTTCTTTGGTGAAGATAGCCGCGTGCTCTCGTTCCGTTTCGGCGGGAGCGGCTTCCTCGGGGATGATGGTGAAGTCTCCGTTATATTAAACGATATCTTTTTGTTTTTCTTTCCTTCTGAACACGTGGGTAAATCGTCTGCGAAGTTCACCTTTTTCACCGTACCTGTGCGCTCTTTCCTCGGGTCTGTAAGCTTCTTCTGTATCGAGGGACTGCTCAATTTCTTCGACTGCAATTCCACGAGACAGGCACCGTACGCAGCCGTTTGGCCGTAGATACTCTTGTCCGAATGTAGTGACGATGTTCTAGAAGCTTCAGAGTGTACGCTGTCCAGTGATGGTTGTCTGGGAAATGAGCGAGTTTGCTCCGAGTTTCGCGAGTTTCGTGACTGCCCTGCTCTTGCTGCTTGCTCAATTTGTGCCGCTGTTAATTGGTTGACAATACCGTGGACTCTGCCTGTATTGGCTTCTATGGTATGCTCTGGTGGTGGTGGTGGTAAACTAAGTTGCGATCCACAGATGTCTTCTATAGTGTCTAATGGAGGTGGTGGTGGTGGAAGAGAGTCTAAGCTAAGGGTAGAGCTGAACATGCCGTCTGGGACATCTACCGGAGGTGGTGGGGGTAAATCTTCAACATTGGTGACTTCCTTTCTTTGAACCTTGTCGTAAATGGCGGTGTAGCCGTAGAGTGAAGAAGAAGTTTCTACGCTAGAACGATAGACGTCGCGCGGAATGCTTTCGTAATGGCTGTATGTCGGCTGAGGTTCGTGGCGCACTGGGCTTATACTTGAATTAATATGGCCGCCACTTGTAGTGCCATAGATCGTGTTTTCGGTTGAATCTGTAGATATATAAAAAAATCTTGTCAGAATCCTTAGAGCAGAGATTCCAATATATAAATTTAGATACAAAAAATATTTCTAGTCCTAAAGCCCCAGTTAGTTAAATGGCACAAACTAAATAATAGCATTTTGAACAGTCCTAGGCAGGTGCAGTTTCAATTTTATCCCACGTTTTAAAGGGGGGTTTAAAATCACATTCAATGATTCATTGACAAACATAGGCGACTTTTAAACAGAGATTAGAGAGTAAGGAAAAGGTATATTAATTGCTACGAATTAAGACAGAAGAGTATAAATAGTATAATTTTTAAGAAATATTCAAGAGAAATTTATACATATAACAGTACCCCGGGGAAAAGCAGTAACTCTTATCCTGACCTGTCTTTAGATTCGAAATATTTTTACAGATTTTTGGATAAATACCGGCATGATGTCGCTTCAAAGTGGAGTCGTCACGCGGTCGGGGTCGTCTCGTGAGCGTTCCGCAGTCGCCGCGCTCGTCGTCGCCTGCGGTCGAACCCGTCTCAGCCATTTCCTTTAGTTGTCTCGTCATCCAAGTCAGTGGGATGTTCGGTTTCATAGACGGCTTACGTTTTATCGTACCTACAGAGTGGTTATTACAATTAATAAGTAAACTAGAAATAAAAACACTATATAAATATAAAATATGGTCACAATTGAAATTAGGTTGTGGAAATGTATAATATAATGAATACTTGTCAATTATATTTGTCTACTTGGTTTCAACATATAGCGGAGAAACACAAACAAGTTATTCATGAGGAGGGCATCATACACATCTATCTTTATAATTTGGCTATTGTATTGACCCTCACCTAAAAATGTGACCCAGAATATTATGAATAATTAACTATCACTCACCCATAGGAAATTCGCAGTCGAATGCACTTTCTGATGCCGTGCCTCCATCAGAGAGACAGCCACTGGAACTAGAAGAAGAGGCTCGGGAATGCCTGTAAATTAAATTCATACTATGCACAGGATTGTTGAGAATATAACTCCACCATTGTTGCTTTCTTTCTGTGTCACTTTGCAGAGTTTGGTAACAATCACATCAAAAACTACTAGCTTTTATATGCTTTTGATTCTACATTAATCGATGCACATACAAAATTACAATACGTGTAATAAATAAGCTTTGTAGTTTGAAATTATTATATAATAGGTGTATACTTCGAAGACAAGGATTTAGAAAGCTTGATGGTGAGGGTAAACATTTAAAATATGAGTTTTGAGAATTGGGTATTTTTATATTAGTACAAGGGTACATTATAAAAATACCCAATTTGCGTTGGACCGAGTTATAAACATTATAATACGCGAATATTTTGATATAAAAATAAAATAAAATAAATGATATGTGACATGTGATGAGCCTATCACTGGTTTGTACCTACATAATTTTCCAAAAAAAAAACCCCGGTAATAGTTCCCTACCCAGTCTCTTGGTTGAAAACCATTTCAGTAAAATGATTTCATATTCATTCATAGCTCACTTTTACCATCCATTAGCATTCAACACTCAACATGCGTACAGACAGACAAGTAAAGCTGATATGTACGTATTCACCATGCTTTGAAAAATTACATTTAGTGTAAATATAACTCGCATAGCTTTGCATTAAAAACGAAAAAGCTCGCTACGCTCAGCACATTCATTCAAAATTAATTGTAACACGATATGGCCTAATATAGAATAAAATTCGCTAGCTAAAAAAAATTTATTATGTAACAAATGACATTCAATACAAAAATATATAACATTTGCTTTAAATAATAAAATATGACAACGCCTACCTTCCGCTGATTATGTCGGAGTTGGCAACACTGACGTTGCTAGATGTTGATTGCGCTGGACTATTCACACCCACTGTCACGTTTCCGTTTGTCTTTGTAGGTATTGATGATATCTAAAGAATTATAGAATTTTATAAAAAAACCTTGAATACACTTACAATCTTACATAATAATAATAATAAATAAATATCTTCACGCAATTCCCAATACAGGGGTAGACAGAGGTCAAGTCTAGACAATTAAGTCCCTTTGACCCACCTTCCACCGAAGATATTTTCGGGACAACGTGACAGGTGGTGAGCCCGTCGCCGCCTTTATGTCCAAGCCAACGACGAAATTCGTACATAAGTTTTTGAAAAACTCATTGGTACTGCCACCTGGGGATCGAACTCGGGTCTCTCGACTCGAAATTCCGACCACCCAACAACTCGGCTATCGTGACTTAGTTACAATCTTACATTACATACATATAAATTCCACACAAATAAAGATTCATGTAACCATCCATAACTCGAGTACAAACATTCATATTTATCTTACAAATGTTTTGTTCGTTAGTTCCCTAGCAGGAATCGAACCCTTAGCTTCGAAGGGAGGATCATTACCAATCAGGCTATCGAGTTGACATTAGCAGTATAGCAAGTTTAAATAAGAAAAATAAATATTTGTAAAAGTAATAGTGTAAAGGTTAATTCACTGCAATAGACTATATTTGTTTTCATTTTTTAGAATTAATTGAAAGTAACAAATACTAACAGAGCAGGAGCGCGCATGAGCTAGATGATCCAAGTCTTCTTGTGTGAGCTCCTCAACCAGTGAACGATAATTTTCCAAAAGCTGCCGCCCATGCTGCAAAAGAAGACGTCGTTAAGATATTAGTTGGGCTATCAATTATGAACCTGTATAAATATGGTCAAATATTCAATATATTTTTCAGATTGTTATTGGGTCTATTGTTGAACTGAACTGAAATCTGAACTATGTAGTGAATGCTAAAATTCATCATATATGATGGCCCCTTCAAAACTAGGGTTGCTGATTAGAATTCCGCTAGAGGCAAACATTTGATTTGATGAATGTGAATCTTTGTACTCGAATTATGCTCGTTTGATGTTAGGTATATAGAAAAATACATAATATCGTTGATTTGAACAAAAATAAAACTCCGGCGAAACGTGGATCGGAAAGACTACTCCAGAATTGATAAAATGCGCGATGAAAAATATTATTGTCGTTTGTTGGAGACATGCACAGATGCTGCTGCTATGAAAAAAAAATTCTTGTATACGGAGTAAAATACGACAATAATCGAATTGCGGGCCGACCTTGAATCGTGTTTGCACTCTGCACCCCCATCCGTTAGGCGTTTAAACTCTTTAAAAGACCTTTCTAATTTAATAGTAATTTTATAAGGTCTTTACAAAAGTAAACAAGAAATGTTTCAATCTTTTGAAAAGTTGTTAAAAGTCAACATCAAGTTACGAATAAATTTTTAATTTCAGTATTAAAGTTTTCGCAAATCATATTTCATAAATGAGTTACAGTCAGTTAGGGAAGGGCAAGTAAAACGAGGGGTACAAGAGCAGGGGTATCGCTTGGCTGCACGGGGTCGCTCCCGTAATTTGTAATTAGGCCGATCGATATGGACGTCGCCACATCTGACTAAATGCACATCGAAATATTTATGATCTAACATTTTCATTTCGATGATATGTTGATCTCGATGATACCTTGATAACCAACCTCCATGTCCGGCGGATGACCATGTCATATCTCATTTTCTTTGCATCTTCTCACCCGAGTCAAAGTCACGATAGCCGAGTGGTTGGGTGGTCGGAATTTCGGAAGAGACCCGAGTTCGATCCTCAGGTGGCAGACTCGTACATTCGTTTTTTCAAAAACTATCGTTTATTCAAAAACTAATGTACGAATTATATCGTAGGCTTGGGCATAAAGACAGCGACGAGCTCACCACCCGTCACGTTGTCCCGAAAATATCTTCGGTGGAAGGTAGGTCGAAGGGACTTAATTGTCTAGACTGGACCTCTGTCTATCCCTGTATTGGGGATTGCGTGAAGATATTTTATTTATTTATCTTCTCATCCCGTCATTTCGAATCACCTTTCACATGTCGACTTTTCTATGTCCATGCCAACGATATAAATAGTAAAACGGCGATATTGGCCTATCACCTGATGATCTTGACTCGAATTCTTTCTAGAGGCTTAGGTGACTTTTTTCATATTTTATCGTATGAGTAACTTTTGATTGATAATTGAAAAATCAGGCCTTTTCTACTTTCACTTGTTATCTCGTTTCAAAAAGTATTATTCCATTATTTTTAACGTGCGAAGTTAATTCTATATTTAAGTATGCCGCGATACAAGAAATTTGGCTGAGGCAACATAGACTACATAATTTATTTTAAAACGATTTAACTGTTTCCATTATTTTTAAACAATATTGCAAGGAATATCTTGCGTAAAACAGCTAGTTTTCGCTAGTTAGTCGCGATACTATAAATTTGGCCTAGGTTAAATAGACAATATATTTTTAAAGTATAATTCTGGCAACCCTAGGTATTTTAGATATTTTATTACCATCATAGTTTTACAAGAATACAAAAAGGACTCAGATTTTTTAATCAAATCGCAACCGGCTGAAATCTTACCTTCGCTATCCTCATGGCGGTCAGCCATCTTTCCAGAGTCCGCTGGTCGTCAGCACACAGGAACTTGATGAACTTAACACTCTTCGGTTGCTGAAGTCGCGGGTGTTTGATCGCGAAACAGTACTCAGTCGGGGATTTGTACTTCTTCCTCCAATTCAACCCTATGTACACCTCGTTAGTGTCGAAAGTCGCCAAGCAGACCAGCTCCTTCAGCGTCTTCACTTTATCTTTCGGTGAATAGTACAGCCCTATCGTACGAAGAAATTCATAATTATAAACGCGCAAATTCATCATTAAATTTCGCAAAGAAATCGCACAGCCTTCTATCGTGTGGCCACACTACGCTCAGCTGATTCACGTTCAACGGGTAGTTTATAAAAGTATTGCGAAATTTTTAAAACTACCCGCATTTTGTGAAAAAAAAGTAAATACAATGTAAAACGCAAGTCAGCTACTAACCAGACGGTCGAAGAACGAATCGATACTTCTTCCACTCTTTTTTTGCGTCACTCTTCAAGTAAAGCGGGCCTTCCATTTGAGGAACAGGGTGACCGGAGACGGAAGAAATGGATGCGTTGCCGCTACTCTGTCCAAAGAATTCGTCGAGGATCACTTGTCTTGAGTGGTCATCGTGTTCGCCAGACCAACCTGGAAATGAAACATTAATGATAAAATAATGAATTATGTTCACGTAGTTCCCAATACTTGGGTAGCCAGAGGACTAGACAATTTAGTCCTTTCAACCCTCATTTCCCGCGTTTAAATTGTACTCCCCATTACATATATATCCAAATATATATATATATATATATATATATATATATATAAAATACAGTAGTGTAAAATGTACACTATCGTATCCTACTAAGACATATTAGTACGTCGGAATGTCATAATGTAGCTGTAGCATTATAAAACATATAGTATGAGTAATGAAACAAAGATTCATAGATGACGCTCACGCAGATAAACTCGATACAACGCGAGTGTTACAAGTTCATATGTTACTGACATAATTTATAAAGAAATTTAAAGTTGATTTACCTCGGTCGTCCTCGTTTAGAAGAAACTTCTCGGGAGTTTGGAACATCGATATTTTCTCAGGTCGCTCCGCAAAGAGGATCTTGTTCTTTGATTCTCTCGTCCACAGCATCAGATTGTCCACCAGCATCTCATGGTCTTCATATACACGTTCTAATAAAAAAAAATATTTATTAAATGCATTCAAGTCTCTGTCTGCAAGTCATCTGGGTAAGTACACAATCACTGCATTACAGGTTACAATAATTATCGGCTTTGTGATATTGTTCTCAGGAATAATAATACACTTATAACCTTCGAAACTTTTATAGGATATCGTTTTTATTGGAGAAGAAGAAAAAACTATCTAAGACAGAATGTTTCCACTTGTAAATGTAAATAAATACATATATAGATAGGGTGAACATCACATACATAGCTCCGATCTTAATGTAAAATGCTAAAACACTTGTGGTATGGGAATCGGAAATAACGAAGGCACTTCCACTATCAATGTATATTTCAAACTATTCCACAATAATTGTTACACTGCTGATTGGAGACGGGAAAAGTAAGAGTGGGGTAGAGTCTTAAAGTACTGGCTCTTAAGACTCCTGGGCAGAGAAAGAGTATTACGTAGTACTTTGTCGTCTTTAGTACCGTCTTTAATACGAAGTACTTCGTTTTCTCATTCCAAAATGAAGCTAAACTGTTACTTTTTGAAATTAGAGTCAGGGTAACTCGGAGTAATTTAAATATTTTAACAATTGTAATACAGAGGTATTTTATTCTTATGCTATATATAATGTGTATGCTATAAGTTTTAAACGATTTCATACATGTTCTTATAAAATGCCAATTTGTCTACAGCTTTGTCAACAAAGAAATAAATTTTACTTTCATAGTTATAAGAAAGTCACGATAGCCGAGTGGTTGGGTGGTCGGAATTTCGAGTCGAGACACCCGAGTTCGGTCCCCAGATGGCAGGACCAATGAGTTTTTCAAAAAACTTATGTACGAATTTCATCGTTGGCTTGGACAAAAAGGCGGCGACGGGCTCACCACCTGTCACATTGTCCCGAAAATATCTTCGGTGGAAGGTGGGTCAGAGGGACTTAATTGTCTAGACTTGACCTCTGTCTACCCCTGTATTGGGAATTGCGTGAAGATATTTATTTATATATATATTTATATTTACACATAGTTATAAGACGCAAATCTTAGGCATATTTTGTTTTAATTTAAAGCCTTTAATAGTTTTTTTTTTGTTTCCCGCATACACAACAAATATAAAAACATATTTTCTAACATTCACTGCAATGACGATGCTTGTGTAATGTTTATTTTAGACGTACAAATAAACATTCGTCAATTAGTTTCTCAAGTTAACTCAATTATTATTTGATATACAATTATATACAATATAGATAATTTAAATATCAAAGTAAGTACTGTAAGTACTTTAGCTTTTAGCACATTAACTTCAGGATATAGTGAATTACGGGGGAACATTTAAAAATAGCAGTAAACTTTGATCACTCTACGAGGTCACAATCACCGTCCATAGTAAGTAGTAATCATTAAAATAGTGAATAGTGAATAAGCAATCTTGAAAAAGTGAAATGAAGAAATAAAAGAAATAATTTTAAACCTTACCCATATGCAAGTCAGGCAAATGCTCAACAATTGCCCATTTTGGCTCCATAGTGACATGGTTCTTGTCGGCCAACAGCCGTGTTACGTAGCCGCAGCTCATCTTCTCATCAACGAGGAGACTCTTCGAGGACCCGTCCGTGGAGAAGGCCTTGATGAATAACTTCTTCACGTTCGCCTCGCGCATCCGTTCCAACGCCAGCTTGATCTTATCAGCTTTCTGTTGAAAAATTTCGCCCTGGAATGGAGGCTTTAGAATGAAGCTCTAGCTAGAGATCCCAACACTGGGTTCCACATCAAAGTATATTGTATTCCACTAAAATTTCTATCAAAGAAAATACCAGCCAATTGCGGTTTGTATGTATTAAGCAATCAAGACAAGCGGAGTTGGTGTGAGCAGTGCTGATTATTAAGTAATCATTATTACTCTGTAGTCATATAAGTCACGATAGCCGAGTGGTTGGGTGATCGGAATTTCGAGTCGATAGACCCGAGTTCGATCCCCAGGTGGCAGGCTCGTACCAATGGGTTTTTCTAAAACTTATGTACGAATTACATCGTTGGCTTGGACATAAAGCGGCGACGGGCTCACCACCTGTCACGTTGTCCCGAACATATATTCGGTGGAAGGTGGGTCGAAGGGACTTAATTGTCTAGACTAGACCTCTGTCTACCCCTGTATTAGGAATTGCGTGAAGATATTTATTTATTTATATAACTATCCTATATAGATAGTAGACGTCTACACAGCTATATTTACTAACGTTCGTATCACTTCGTTTGCACACACGTTCTGGACTATATAAATATTTCTTTACTAAACTAACACCCTAGAAAACCTCTGTCTACCCCTGTATTGGGAATTGCGTGAAGATATCATTTTTATTATTACTCTGTGTTGCATCTCATAACTGGTCTATGGGATTTGTATTCGTATGGATATCTTATTGTACTTCAACCGCTTGAGTTTAATTTCTTAGCTATCACTGCCACTTAGCTGTACAAGAGTTGGTAAGATATTTAATGGAGAAAGCCATTGTATAATTAATGTAATTGGCTTTATATACATCTCCCATAGACGCAATAAATTTGCAAGGATGCGATACATCTATTTTTTATTAAACGCCACTTATGATATCATTTTAGAAAAAATAAAACTTACCTTCTGATTCTGATGCAGATTTAGTTTTAATGCTTTACATTTGGCACTGGCGCTGCTGGATGCCGAAGACTCGCTCGAGAGCATCGATACCTGTAAGTTACACTTATATGAGCCTGAATGAACGAGCTTAACTCGGTGAGAAACAAATAGTGAAAATATATAAGAAAAATGAAATTATGCATAAACAAAAAGAAATACAATTTTAATAAATAATGATTCAGTTTTATTTATATTCTCATGAATAACATTTATCTAGACACATGTAATTCATGAGAACACTATAAAACAAACATTGGTGAAATAATGAGACTAGTTTCCGAGTATATAAAATAGATGGCGCTAAAATACACTTTCAATCAATACTGAAATAGTTTCTTTCTAGCGATGGTGTTTATAGTTTTAACAACACAATTCATTTGTGGACCTACCAGCTATTATCTCGAAAACGTTTTCTTGAGAGACCATTACATCAATAAGCGAGAAAATATTCATAGAAAAGCTCTCATTAAAAACTACAAAAGATAAAAACTTCTTTCATATGAACTCAAAAAAAGGCAGTCGAAATGTTCGAGCTAGTTTCAAGCGATCTTCCATTTGCGGAATGATTGTAAAATAATTAATAGTAGTTAATTTAAATCTTAGATTTAGTGTAATAAGGTCTTCTAAAAGTACACTGAAGGATACAGGCCTTTCGTAACGGAGGGTTTGCCATAATTACCGCATATATATATATATATATATATATATATATATATATATATATATATATATATATATATATATATATATATATATATATATATATATATATATATATATATATATATATATATATATATATATATATATATATATATATATATATATATATATATATATATATATATATATATATATATATATATATATATATATATATATATATATATATATATATATATATATATATATATATATATATATATATATATATATATATATATATATATATATATATATATATATATATATATATATATATATATATATATATATATATATATATATATATATATATATATATATATATATATATATATATATATATATATATATATATATATATATATATATATATATATATATATATATATATATATATATATATATATATATATATATATATATATATATATATATATATATATATATATATATATATATATATATATATATATATATATATATATATATATATATATATATATATATATATATATATATATATATATATATATATATATATATATATATATATATATATATATATATATATATATATATATATATATATATATATATATATATATATATATATATATATATATATATATATATATATATATATATATATATATATATATATATATATATATATATATATATATATATATATATATATATATATATATATATATATATATATATATATATATATATATATATATATATATATATATATATATATATATATATATATATATATATATATATATATATATATATATATATATATATATATATATATATATATATATATATATATATATATATATATATATATATATATATATATATATATATATATATATATATATATATATATATATATATATATATATATATATATATATATATATATATATATATATATATATATATATATATATATATATATATATATATATATATATATATATATATATATATATATATATATATATATATATATATATATATATATATATATATATATATATATATATATATATATATATATATATATATATATATATATATATATATATATATATATATATATATATATATATATATATATATATATATATATATATATATATATATATATATATATATATATATATATATATATATATATATATATATATATATATATATATATATATATATATATATATATATATATATATATATATATATATATATATATATATATATATATATATATATATATATATATATATATATATATATATATATATATATATATATATATATATATATATATATATATATATATATATATATATATATATATATATATATATATATATATATATATATATATATATATATATATATATATATATATATATATATATATATATATATATATATATATATATATATATATATATATATATATATATATATATATATATATATATATATATATATATATATATATATATATATATATATATATATATATATATATATATATATATATATATATATATATATATATATATATATATATATATATATATATATATATATATATATATATATATATATATATATATATATATATATATATATATATATATATATATATATATATATATATATATATATATATATATATATATATATATATATATATATATATATATATATATATATATATATATATATATATATATATATATATATATATATATATATATATATATATATATATATATATATATATATATATATATATATATATATATATATATATATATATATATATATATATATATATATATATATATATATATATATATATATATATATATATGTATTTACATATATAATTATCAAACAACATTCAGGTAACACAATAATCGAATAATTTACTTATCGATATCGATAAGAATATACAATCGTTAATCGATACTTATTTTTTATACCACCGTGTCATAATGCTGTTCTTATGACGAAGAAACAGGCGTAAGAAAACCCATACATATCCTCTTTTTTGATCAGTGTTTTTTTTAAAGATACAAAAATAACATATTTTTCTAGAAATAGCTTGGTAGCGATCACCTCACAAGGGTTTACTGTCATTAATATATTCATTTATATTATAATAGCCCACCCTACAAAGTTTTTTAAGTTTATTCCCTTCCCTTCATAGAAAGAGTGTGGTTTCAACGTCGCTACTATTAATAATGGTTGATAGTAATGAAAAATAGATTATTAGTTATCATTATTAAAAATGTAAGAAATCGAGGCCTCAGCCTGTAGTATATTTATGCAGAGCAACTTACAGTATCACTAAATGCGGAGTCATTATCGGGTGAGTCTGTTCGCGCTATAGCTGGGGCTCCATCGTTACACTCTTTGCTGCACTCTGGTCTCGGAGGGCAGCTCTCACCGCCCTCACTCCTCTCTTTGGACACTGACGAGTATTCTGTTTGGATAAAAATAATTACCTATTAAGAGATAACAATCGTAATTACATTATATTATTTTTGGCGGTGGTTTGGTGTCTTACGCTGCTGACGTGTCTACTGATGATTTAATATGATTTTTTTTATGTATTTATTTATTTACTAGAAAGTAACCTTTAGACTATGGGTATTATGATAATTTTGGTCTGCTATATTTAGAATGGCTTTTACCATTGTCGATTCTTACGACACATGCGAAGAGGAAGAAGATTGTATATTCTTACGCAGTATCCTCGTAAATTATATATATGTATTTACATATATAATTATCAAACAACATTCAGGTAACACAATAATAGGATAAACATTTCTAACTGTCAATGTATTAATAGTTAACACTTTATTCTCCTTACAGCATGGCTTAGTATAAAAGAACACTTAATCGTCGAAAGAACACTTACCCTCGTTGAAGAAGCGCACCTTACGTCGGTGAGTAAACGACAGAAATCGACTTGATAGCATCATCGGAATATTAGTGATAAACAACATACGTTTACTTTAACCGATATATGTGCAAGACAAGGAACCGTTCGACAAACTTGTTAACGCAACGACGGTCACGTTGACTGGTACTATTGTAAGCATATCGCCGGGCCGTCTAGTGTGGGTACCAGGTGATAAAAATATCAATACGATTAGGTCTTCTACCCGCGGTCAAAATAAAAATATAATAGCCAAACATGTGATTAAAAATATAACTTTTTCTTTTTATTTACTGATCATCTTAAATACAAAACCTTTTGGCAAATTTTCATAAAAAAAATATTCATTTCTTAATATGATATTCGTGTTAACAAAGATAATACCATGAAATTTTTAAACACGATGAGTAAATTTCGTATTTAAAAGTATAACTATTTATTAAAATTAACTTTAGTGATTTCGATATGATATTTTTATTTCTAGATGAATCGGTACGAGTAGTTTAAAATATGAAATATTCCTCCAATAAAAAAATAAGTCACGATAGCAAGAAAGAAAGCCTACAGGAGCTACTATTCACTTAAAACCGTAACGTCGGTAATAATAAAAAATAGGTGAGATAAGGTAAGTCTTATTGCCGATATTATCTGCACACACCACACTACGCCGCTATGGTGTTAATAAATTCCCTAAGCATAAATAATTTAAAAACATAGTTAGAGGCATAACAATCATGTTATCGATTACGGGATTCGATCGACCGAAACCTGTAGTAGGTACTCGCCTTTTAGTTATGTCGACATCGGTGACAATACCATTTAAAAACGTATTTCTTTTTAGTCAAGGACGATCGATTAAATACAATTCTCTTTCTGTCGAGAATGGATATTATTGTTACTTGAGCAAACCACCTTAGTAGCCGATGTTTGTATTTCAAAAACACAAGTTGGCATTTATAAAACATTGTTTATGTTTTTAAAGGAAGTTGTGTTGTTCTTAGTAAGCAGATTATGATCTATTGAATAACTTATTTCAGTACCAGTCGGTATCCGGGTATAACAGGCATAGAATTACAAAACAATAGGAGTATTATACTTGCCGACAAATAAAACAAAGCAATTGCCCTCGGTACTAAAGTCTCGGTGATTTTGTCACAAAACCTCTAAAATTATACACGGTATTACAAAATTTTATTTTGTTTTAAAAGTAAGCTCTGTAGGACATCAACCTTGTAACACAACTGGCAAACTAATTGATATTATATAACTCATTGCGTTGTCGTTCGGATAATATTTTACTTCAGAGAAAGAAATACATTATCCCCGGGGTTTTTAACTAAGAAAATATTTTTTGTTGGTGTATAGTAAAACACGTATTACCCAACGAAATGTTCGGACTAAATATGTGGGTTGGTATTGTCGAGATCTTGATTAGTAAATAAATAAATATAAATATCTTCAAGCAATTCCCAATACAGGGGTAGACTGAGGTCTAGTCTAGACAATTAAGTCCCTTTGACCCACCTTCCACCGAAGATATTTTCGGGACAACGTGACAGGTGGTGAGCCCGTCGCCGCCTTTTATGTCCAAGCCAACGATATTAATTCGTACATAAGTTTTTAGAAAAACTCATTGGTACGGCCACTTGAGGATCGAACTCGGGTCTCTTGACTCGAAATTCCAACCACCCAAACACTCGAATATCGTGACTTCATCTTGATTAGTGTTATTATTTTTAGATTTCTACAACTAAAAAAATTCAAACTCGTCATTTAGCAATACAAATACATAGTGTATAAACACTTGAAAAGATAGAACTACCACTGCCAGGGCCCACTAATCTTTATATTAAAATAAATCCTAAGCCATGAGGTTCGTCCATGTAGATCACCGATATACATAACAGACTAATGAAATGTCGAATTTAATAAAGATATAATTTAAAATTGTTTGCAAATTTATTTATTTATTTTATAATTTTGCAAATTTCAAACTCGCTTATCTTAAGTTAATTATAATATTAACTGGGTCAAAATATACTGACCGTATTTATGAAGTCTCCAGACCGTATTTATGAAGTCTCTAGTATATGCATACGAGTACATATAAAATTTTATGTACTCAATGTATCTTATTGTACTCTTCAAGTCACAGGAAGTTAACAGTGTTTATGGGTAACCGTCATCGATTGAAGTGTTTTAGGTGTAAACACATAAAGACAGTTCGCCAAATAAATCCAATGTAAAGACTCACCGGCAGATACCCTGGACAATTCCTCGTCATATTCAGAGTCCAGAGCACACAGCTCCCCAAGAATGGCGTCGAGATCTGCATCTTGTGTCTCTTCCAGGTTGGCCATGGAGAAACGGTAACTGTCGATGCGGGGTGCGACGATCTCAAGCGGCCTCAGCGCCGACGAAGGATCATTTGACGCGTTCAAACCCTAGAATTGAAACAAATATCTCGTATATAGTATAGTAACTTAATAATTTATGAAATATAGTATTGGAATCTATCGGTAACAGTTATCATTTATCAAAATATAACCTTAACGAAATTGTTATCTCTTAGTAACAGGAGATTATGTACCAATACCTCGTATATATAGTTGCCCGCTTCTTGTTCAGGTCTGCTCATGAGGAAAGTATTTTTTACACACATATATACGAGTATATGTGATGTTTAGGTTAGAACCTGGGTTATTTCATATTGAAGATTAGAAGACGATTTACTTAAGCATATTTTAAAATCACGATAGCCGAGTTGTTGAGTGGTCGGAATTTCGAGTCAAGAGACTTCGTCCGAGTTCGATCCCCAGGTGGCAGTACCAATGAGTTTTTCAAAAACTTATGTATGAATTTCATCGTTTGCTTGGACATAAAGACGGCGACGGGCTCACCACATGTCACGTTGTCCCGAAAATATCTTCGGTGGAAGGTGGGTCAAACGGACTTAAATGTCTAGACTTGACCTCTGTCTACCCCTGTATTGGGAATTGCGTGAAGATATTTATATTTATTTATTGTTTTATATTTTAAAATACACAGATATAACGAAAAACTTAAACGCTTTTACCATTTATCGTCATTTTTTATATTTTAAAAATCACGATAGCCGAGTTGTTGAGTGGTCGGAATTTCGAGTCAAGAGAGTTCGTCCGAGTTCGATCCCCAGGTGGCAGTACCAATGAGTTTTTCAAAACTTATGTATGAATTTCATCGTTGGCTTGGACATAAAGACGGCGACGGGCTCACCACCTGTCACGTTGTCCCGAAAATATCTTCGGTGGAAGGTGGGTCAAACGGACTTAAATGTCTAGACTTGACTGATGTCTACCCCTGTATTGGGAATTGCGTGAAGATATTTATATTTATTATTTTATAATTTTGCAAATTTCAAACTCGTCATTTAGCAATACAAATACATAGTGTATAAACACTTGAAAAGATAGAACTACCACTGCCAGGGCCCACTAATCTTTATATTAAAATAAATCCTAAGCCATGAGGTTCGTCCATGTAGATCACCGATATACATAACAGACTAATGAAATGTCGAATTTAATAAAGATATAATTTAAAATTGTTTGCAAATTTATTTATTTATTTTATAATTTTGCAAATTTCAAACTCGCTTATCTTAAGTTAATTATAATATTAACTGGGTCAAAGTATACTGACCGTATTTATGAAGTCTCTAGTATATGCATACGAGTACATACAAAATTTTATGTACTCAATGTATCTTATTGTACTCTTCAAGTCACAGGAAGTTAACAGTGTTTATGGGTAACCGTCATCGATTGAAGTGTTTCAGGTGTACACATAAAGACAGTTCGCCAAATAAATCCAATGTAAAGACTCACCGGCAGATACCCTGGACAATTCCTCGTCATATTCAGAGTCCAGAGCACACAGCTCCCCAAGAATGGCGTCGAGATCTGCATCTTGTGTCTCTTCCAGGTTGGCCATGGAGAAACGGTAACTGTCGATGCGGGGTGCGACGATCTCAAGCGGCCTCAGCGCCGACGAAGGATCATTTGACGCGTTCAAACCCTAGAATTGAAACAAATATCTCGTTGTATATAGTATAGTAACTTAATAATTTATGAAATATAACATTGGAATCTATCGGTAACAGTTATCATTTATCAAAATATAACCTTAACGAAATTGTTATCTCTTAGTAACAGGAGATTATGTACCAATACCTCGTATATATAGTTGCCCGCTTCTTGTTCAGGTATCTTACGGTTTGCTCATGAGGAAAGTATTTTTTACCCACATATATACGAGTATATGTGATGTTTAGGTTAGAACCTGGGTTATTTCATATTGAAGATTAGAAGACGATTTACTTAAGCATATTTTAAAATCACGATCGCCGAGTTGTTGAGTGGTCGGAATTTCGAGTCAAGAGAGTTCGTCCGAGTTCGATCCCCAGGTGGCAGTACCAATGAGTTTTTCAAAAACTTATGTATGAATTTCATCGTTTGCTTGGACATAAAGACGGCGACGGGCTCACCACATGTCACGTTGTCCCGAAAATATCTTCGGTGGAAGGTGGGTCAAAGGGACTTAAATGTCTAGACTTGACTGATGTCTACCCCTGTATTGGGAATTGCGTGAAGATATTTATATTTATTATTTTATAATTTTTTCATACCCTCACGGCAAACATCCGAATACCGGATGATGTCCGCACCTTTTGTTCACATCGTCTTAATAACAAATATCTTCACGCCATTTCCAATACAGGGGTAGACAGAGGTCTAGTCTAGACAATTAAGTCCCTTTGACCCACCTTCCACCGAAGATATTTTCGGGACAACGTGACAGGTGGTGAGCCCGTCGCCGCCTTTTAGTTATGTCGACATCGGTGACAATACCATTTAAAAACGTATTTCTTTTTAGTCAAGGACGATCGATTAAATACAATTCTCTTTCTGTCGAGAATGGATATTATTGTTACTTGAGCAAACCACCTTAGTAGCCGATGTTTGTATTTCAAAAACACAAGTTGGCATTTATAAAACATTGTTTATGTTTTTAAAGGAAGTTGTGTTGTTCTTAGTAAGCAGATTATGATCTATTGAATAACTTATTTCAGTACCAGTCGGTATCCGGGTATAACAGGCATAGAATTACAAAACAATAGGAGTATTATACTTGCCGACAAATAAAACAAAGCAATTGCCCTCGGTACTAAAGTCTCGGTGATTTTGTCACAAAACCTCTAAAATTATACACGGTATTACAAAATTTTATTTTGTTTTAAAAGTAAGCTCTGTAGGACAGCAACCTTGTAACACAACTGGCAAACTAATTGATATTATATAACTCATTGCGCTGTCGTTCGGATAACATTTTACTTCAGAGAAAGAAATACATTATCCCCGGGGTTTTTAACTAAGAAAATATTTTTTGTTGGTGTATAGTAAAACACGTATTACCCAACGAAATGTTCGGACTAAATATGTGGGTTGCTATTGTCGAGATCTTGATAAATAAATATAAATATCTTCACGCAATTCCCAATACAGGGGTAGACTGAGGTCTAGTCTAGACAATTAAGTCCCTTTGACCCACCTTCCACCGAAGATATTTTCGGGACAATGTGACAGGTGGTGAGCCCGTCGCCGCCTTTTAGTTATGTCGACATCGGTGACAATACCATTTAAAACGTATTTCTTTTTAGTCAAGGACGATCGATTAAATACAATTCTCTTTCTGTCGAGAATGGATATTATTGTTACTTGAGCAAACCACCTTAGTAGCCGATGTTTGTATTTCAAAAACACAAGTTGGCATTTATAAAACATTGTTTATGTTTTTAAAGGAAGTTGTGTTGTTCTTAGTAAGCAGATTATGATCTATTGAATAACTTATTTCAGTACCAGTCGGTATCCGGGTATAACAGGCATAGAATTACAAAACAATAGGAGTATTATACTTGCCGACAAATAAAACAAAGCAATTGCCCTCGGTACTAAAGTCTCGGTGATTTTGTCACAAAACCTCTAAAATTATACACGGTATTACAAAATTTTATTTTGTTTTAAAAGTAAGCTCTGTAGGACAGCAACCTTGTAACACAACTGGCAAACTAATTGATATTATATAACTCATTGCGCTGTCGTTCGGATAATATTTTACTTCAGAGAAGAAATACATTATCCCCGGGTTTTTAACTAAGAAAATATTTTTGTTGGTGTATAGTAAAACACGTATTACCCAACGAAATGTTCCGGACTAAATATGTGGGTTGCTATTGTCGAGATCTTGATAAATAAATATAAATATCTTCACGCCATTTCCAATACAGGGGTAGACAGAGGTCTAGACAATTAAGTAGTTTCCACCCACCTTTCACCGAAGATATTTTTGGGACTATGTGACAAGCGGTGAGCCCGTCGCCATCTCGATGTTCAAGCCAACGATATTATTCGTACATCAGTTATTTGAAAAAAATATCGATTTGGGTCTCTCGACTCGAAATTCCGACCACTTTACCACTCGGCTCTCGTATCTTTTTATCCTATTGTTAAGGTTTTATAATAAGAATGTTCTTCAGTGTATAATTAAACAACATGTCAAGGTGTTGTAATGAAGTATAAACATACGAGGTGAAATTAACGCATTATGTATGAGTGGGGCAGTAGAGTATGGAGGTGAGAAAACTTATTTGTTTCTAATAATTTATCCGTCTACACCATGAGTCACGACAGTAAAGTAGTTCTGAGGATAAATATCTTCACGCAGTTCCCAATAAAGGGGTAGATAGAGGTCTAGTCTAGACAATTAAGTCCCTTTGACCCACCTTCCACCGAAGATTATTTTCGGGACAATGTGACAGGTGGTGAGCCCGTCGCCGTCTTTATGTCCACGCCAATGATATAATTCGAACATAAGTTTTTGAACAACCCATTGATACGAGCCTGCCACCTGGGGATTGAACTTGGGTCTTTTTGACTCGAAATTCCGACCACCCAACCACTCGGCCATCATCTTCTGAGGATCAGCTTCAAAATAACAAGATTCGAATCTGGTCGACGAATTGTAAGTGGAATGGCGATAATCTTACTTGATCCCGAACCGTAGGTGCTTTGATGAAGTTACCTTTCATCAGGCATCTTAATTCTGTCCTGACATTTTTCTTTTCATTTTGATGATGGTTTGATAGTCATGTATTTACAAGGCTTTACTCTAAGTTGCCTCTTATTGTATCTACCCACCAGAAGAAAGTGGGTATTCAATTCTTACACTAATACCATGGAGCAGTATAAATTTATTATAATTGAGTTATAAATATTATCACATGGCAAAGACGATTCCCACATGTGGCGCGTAAATTACGCGGATAGTAAATTATTCCTGATTTTACAAATATTTAAATGTGTATTGTTTATTTAAGTATTAGTTGCTAACATATTGTTAAATAAAAAAATAGTTTTGACATAGGTTTCCCAGGAAATGACTAAAACAAAAGATTATTTTATGCACATGGATATTTTATATATAAATTTATACTGAAAATATCTGAAGATGTTGGTATAGATAAAGTTAGAAAAACTCTACGACACATATCTTAACCTCATTCTCATCTCATCATACAGGAGTAAAACAAGTCTAGATAAAGTCCTGCCACCGAAGAGATTTTTTGAGACAACGGGACTGATTGTGAGGCGTCTGATAAAACTCATTGGTACGAGACTTGGGGATCGAACTCTGGTCTCTTGACTCGAATTCCGAGCACCCTACCACGTGCTACCGGCTATCGTGGCATAAAAAAAAACTGAATTCAATTTTTCAAACCCCCCAAGGGCTGAAAAATTCATTTCCCTCCTGATTAAGATTATAGTATCAACATATTAATACCAGCTAAAAATAAATAAATAATATAAATATTTTCTCGCAATTCCCAATACAGGGGTAGACAGAAGTCTAGTCTAGACAATTAAGTCCCTTCGATCCACCTTCCACCGAAGATATTTACGGGACAACGTGACAGGTGGTGAGCCCGTCGCCGCCTTTATGTCCAAGCCAACGATGTAATTCGTAAATAAGTTTTTGAAAAACCCATTGGTACGAGCCTGCCACCTGGGGATCGAACTCGGGTCTCTCGACTCAAGTTCCGACCACCCAACCACTCGGCTATCGTGACTTAAAATAAATAACTTGTGAATTAGTACATTTGTTTTTCTAAATTATGTTTTAATATATTATCTTAAATTATTTGGCTCTAAAGTAAATTAAAGCTGCTGTAGCTTATAGCAACAATAAATGTTACATCATAGGTAATTAAATAAGTAATAAGTATGTCTGGAATATTAATCCAAGGTCTTAAGAGCGAGTCATGCATATAAATGTAATGGGTGGCCCTTTATGATTACGAATTAATTATCTGGCCACTTACAAGTCGACTCGACATCCCAAAACGTAAACGGGAATGCATTGTCTTGGCGACAGAATACTGTCTTGGCTTCTTGTGCACGCTACTAGTGATGCTTTTCGACTGTTTTTGAACATTGTCGGTTACTGCTGGGTCCCGCGGAATACTGTTTGCTTCTGCGTACTTTATCAGAATTATAAAGTTTCAGTACCCACTATGTACTTTGCAACTTTTAATTAAGTCAGGTTAAGCTACATCTATTTAATGTATAAATTTTATGTAAAGAATCATTTGCGGTTATCATGCATTCGATCGTCTTAGTTGTTTCAAAGAAACTTAAGTCGAGATAACAAGTACTAAGTTTGAGTCTATTTCCCGCGAAATAAAATATTGGAATAAGTTTAAAAGTTTTACGTATTTATAAAGATATAAAAATAATGATAAGCCAACTTAGCGTTCGTCGGGCAATGTATTTGACGAAGTAGGTTAGTTGATACACTACACGAGAAGTAAATAAAGTTGTAAAGCGCGTTACTTACTGTCACCGACATGTCCAAAGTTTGTTCAATGCTCTTGCTCTCGACCGGTGAATTATTCACGCATCGGGACCTACTGCTGCCCAGGCGGAAACTTCTGTTCAGAGTGGAGAGGAATCCACCGCGATGCCATTTACTGGTTTCTAGTCGCACGTCCATCCTTCCGTTTACATCGCATTGATGACTCACCGTCCACAAAGTGTGCCAAAAGGCCGGTCAAATCCTTGACAAATATCCTCGCTAATCAGTCATTTTCGCACAAATTAGTTGGCGTTGTTTTACACTAGTAGTAGAGCGAATGCATGAACCGAAGTGGAAGCGAAAACTTGTTATAAGTATCCTGTGCAATTTGAGTTATCCCACTCGCGGCGTTCCGAGTCTGCGCGGTTTACGACTACGATAATTGTATAAACACTGACTGGTGACCTCGCCCATTCACTTCGTTCGATGACAATATTTGCAAAACTTTCGTTTTTACAATCGATTCAAGTGTAACAGAACAAAGAAGTTGCGGCCTTAAACGTCGAAACGATGGTAGCGTTCGCCGTCTTGTGTACAACTAAACCAAACTGGATAACTTGCATTACAAAATGAACGGCGCGGGCGAGCGGTAGTGCAGGCTAAAGGGGAGAGGGGTAAGAGGAGGCGGAGAGTGCGGCAAAAGCTGTCCCCACGGCCGGGCGCGTTCCACTGCGGGCTACGGACTCTTTCGTGATCGTGCACGTGTTATTCCCAAATGATAACCATTCCAACAGCTTAAGAATTCCGCATAGTTAAGCTCTTATGAGATATGTAAATCTTTAACATGCCAGTTAAATTGACTCAAGCTGCTCTTTTATAGCATTTAGATCAAGAAAGTAAAAATGCTTCGCCTACTTATATTTAGGAAATAAGTAAGTAAGGGCTAAGGGTAAATGTTACGTCATATGAAATAAGTAAAATTAATAAATTAAAATTTTAAATCCTAAGGAATTGAGTGTATTTATAATAATTAACAGGAAACAATCTAAAAACAAATTTATTCAGCAATCAATGCATCAATTGAATTTGCCTATTCCTGTTTTAGATCAATCCTTAAAAAAAAAATACAAGACACGTTTATGATACGCTAAGTTACGTATATGTATACGTATACGTAAAATATAATACAAATAATTAATTTTGATAATATACATATTTTATTTACAGTTACTCTAAATTTAGAGGAGTTATAACCCAGCGGGAGTAGTATCCAATGTGCAATTAACCGTGCGTACATAATTTGAAGTGTCGTGCACGCTAAACAGAATAAATATAACATTGCTGCGCGAAATAATAAGACGGCGTCGTTAACGTGTTAGGCGAAAGTAGCTTTTATTTGCTTAGCTTAGTTCCTGGCAGCGAGTAACTTCCCCTCAAAGCGAGCCCTCATTCGTGTCACTGTTAGTGCCATACTACAATTGCTCCCCGCACCCACAGCGGCTGACACATCATTCGACAGCCAGAAATTAAAACGTATGCTTTAATCGATAGACTCACATTATGTTATAGACTGATATTATATTATAGTGTTATATTTTTTATCTCGACAAAGAAAGAAAGATCAGTTAAAATAAAAGCCCCTCGATTTTACTTGCACAGAGTCTAATAGAATATTGTTTTTACTGTCGAAATAGTTCCTAATAATTTAATTTTTATATTCAACTATTTCGAACATTAATATTTATCAGTGGGTTTTGTACGATAAGCAAATCTTATGAAATGTCGCGCTTTTAAACAGAGAAATAAGAAGACTAGCTAAATTGTTAGGGGCTGGATCAGCCAGAATTGTTTTTAAAATACTTTAACGAAATAAGATAAAGTTGGGCCGAAGCCCTAAACCAATAAAAAAGTTTTCTATTAAATTAAACTTACACAAGTATGATACTAAACTAATAATTATTAACGATATGAACTTATTGAGACAAAGAATTATTATTAAAAGGAACATTATGGGAAAAACAAAAAGTATTAATTTATTACTTAATATTATAATTATACTTATACTATACTTCATATTTACATAAATAAAAACAAAGCCCACCCATGCATCGCTCTTGGCTTAAAAGAGCCTATTATTACATTTTCTTCGCATTGCCACGTTGTATGACAAGTGAAATATGTTATACCAAAAGCGATTCGAGGTTCGAACAATTTACATTATTAATTTTTACCAGCCAACTAAACGGTTTGTGATGCTTCGGCTAAGGTTCAGCCGATGTTTTTGGCTATTGACCTATTAATGTATTAAAGCGTTGTATGTTATTAATACAAATATATACAAATTATATAAGTATAATACAAAATAAAATTGCAAACACCAGTTGTTTGCAAAATAGTACTCCGATTTCCACACTTTGTGTTTATGTCGCAACATTTTATCGCGTGAAAATAATTCCATCGTAAGTTCTCTTAGATATTTTAGTAATATGCTTACATTTTATAACAGGATTATTAGTCCGATAAAATTACTTAAAACTTAAATTTCTATTTAGAAAAAGAAAGTCACGGTAGCCGAGAATTTCAAAGTCAAGAGACCCGAGTTCGATCCCCAGGTGGCAGGCTCGTACCAATAGATTTTTCAAAAAATTATGTTCGAATTATATCGTTGGCTTGGACGTAAAGACTGCCACGGGCTCACCATCTGTCACGTTGTCCCGAAAATATCTTCGGTAGAAGGTGGGTCAAAGAGATTTAATTGTCTAGACTAAACCTCTGTCTACCCAACTCTGTGGGGTTCATTAAATATTGGTTTAAATTAAAAATTAAACACGCAACGAACTTTGCAAATTCGCTCACTTGATAAATAAAAAAAATAAAATAAAAATATACATTACCATGGTCTTATTAATAGAAGAATCGGTGTGATTGTGTGAAATTCGATTAATTACACGTTTTAATTTGTTTCTGCTTCAGGTGGCCGGGCCGCGGTGTCCATGAAAACATTTTTTCGATCAAGGTTCAGTCACACGTGTTATTTACTTGCGTCCATTATGCGACGATTATTATGTAACACCCGAGTTTGAAGTTTTTGCATAATCAATGACCATGGCCATGGCAACGCTTTGTGATAGAGAAAAAAAATCAATTCAGGATAATAAGCAATTTTTAAATAGATATCTTAAAAATTAACTGATCGGAAATATCACTATACGCTTAAAGAGAGAATAAAAATTATAAATGTATCTGTGTCTGTATCTATAAGTAAACTGTGTGAATGTAACTGTACTATAATCTGTAGTGGTCACAGATCTAGTTAGTCTATTCAAGACTTGGTCTAAAGGTCTAGATACCAGGCCATAAACACCAAAAAAATAGGCAGTTAGTATATTATAGTAGGAGTACATTCTTTCCGCACTTTACTAGTGCTTATTTGTCAGTCAAAGTATTTATTTAGGACTATACAAGATATAATTTTGAATTCATGTATAATCAATGAACATGGCCGTGTGGCAAACAAAAAACCAAAACTAAACGAGAATATATCTTATATTCAGGATTCCTAAACTTATCTTTCGGATAAATCCACAATTATTTTTATGGTTAAATATTATGTTCGATTTCCAGTCGAGTCAATGTAAAAAAACACTTTCAAAATTTTATCGGGTTTGGCTGTTTGTGGTTTCTTCGTTGTTTCTGATTCTATAATACAAGTGCTTTAGCTGCTTACTTTGACATCAGAGCAATTTTTGTTCAGTTGGCCCTATCTATGTTTGTACCGAAATCCGATTAATTAAAAAAAATGTTACACGTATATTAGTTTGTATAATAGTAATTTTTCACCTCAAATTTACTAAATTTATTAAAAACTCTCTCCTGTTTATACATTAGAAATATACTTACTGATTTGTAATTTATTATTCTAAATGTAAACTACTATTATCTAGGACATGGGTGATTGACCTGTGCAGTTTGTAACCGAATTAGACGACGTTACCATATGGAACGTCTTTCCTTACGTACAGCGCGATAAGTTAACTAAGTTATCAGTATTCTATTCCAGTCTCAGGAAATATACAAATTAACGTCGGCTTGTATTCCTACACTTCCGGCATGACGTAGCTTCTACGGCCCGTATCTCGTTCCATATGCCGCGCAAGAAAAAGGTAATAAGCAAAAAATTTACAACAGGTGTTTTTGGAGAACACCTGCGCATAAACCCAATCCGGGCGGACAGATGGACCGACGGAGAGACGGTCGAAGATCGCTATAGATAATGACTGTAATTCCAATTCGTTGCATGGGGAATTGTTGACATTGTGCCTATTATATAATTTTCATAGTACATACTGGTTTTATCTTTTGAATGGTATTTAAATGCATGCGTTGAAACACCTGCGGCTGTAATTAAAACTAAACCAGATTCATAACAAAATTAATCAATTAGTACAGATTTTTTTTATAAATTAATTACTTAATAATTAAATAAAAATAATAAATAAATATCTTCACGCAATTCCCAATACAGGGGTAGACAGAGGCCAAGTCTAGACAATTAAGTCCCTTTGACCCACCTTCCACCGAAGATATTTTCGGGACAACGTGACAGGTGGTGAGCCCGTCGCCGCCTTTTATGTCCAAGCCAACGATGAAATTCGTACATAAGTTTTTGAAAAACTCATTGGTACTGCCACCTGGGGATCGAACTCGGGTCTCTCGACTCGAAATTCCGACCACCCAACAACTCGGCTATCGTGACTTTTTAATAATTGCTAAGTATAAATTCTAAAACCTTACTTAGTGAGAGTCTGGTGCCTGATGTAAGTTCAGATAACTTGAGTTACAGGTCACCGGGGCTCCCCGCACAGACTTCGGAATTTTTAGCACTGGTACAAGTTTGATAGCCTAGAAAAATTTTCTAGAAACTAGATAAATTTGCCACAGCATATAAACCAAGTTTCTTAAAACATTACCTTCTAAACAATGTAAATTATATTCAAACTTCATAAAATTTAAATATAAATAAACTTAGCTACCGTCACACGTAAAAGTCACGATAGCCGAGTGGTAGGGTGATCGGAATTTCGAGTCGAAAAGACTCTAGTTCGATCCCCAGGTGGCAGGCGTGTACCAATGGGTTTTTCGAAAACTTATGTACGAATATGGACATAAAGACAGCTACGGGCTAGACGGGCCGAAAATATCTTCGGTGGGAGGTGGGTCCAAGGTAACTTAATTGTCTAGACTAGACCTCTGTCTACCCCTGTATTGGGAATTGCGAGAAGATATCTATGTTATTTATTTTAGCTACTAAAGTGCATATAAAGGGAAAATGTCAAACAAGATAAGATCAGCGCATAATATTGTGTTAATGCGTGTGTGTGCGTTTGTTTTTGTGTGTTTTATGATGTCACTTGAGTTTGTGCAAGGTTATGGAAAAGATACTAGTAGAATTGGGACTTGCAAATTGATTGTATACATTAATTATAGCCTGGAAGATAGTAGATTTTATGTCTGTTCATAAGTGAGTGTTTTCAGGTACTTAGAAATAAAAGGGGTAGTCTAGTCTAGACAAATAAGTCCCTTCGAAACACCTTTCACCGAAGATATTTTCGGGACAACGTGACAGGTAGTGAGCTCGTCACCGTTTTACGTCCAAGCCAACGATAGGAATCGTACATAAGTTTTGAAAAACTCATTGGTACTGCCACCTGGGGATCGAACTCAGGTCGCTCGACTCAAATTCTGATCACCTAACCACTCGGCTATCGTGACTATTATTATATGTTATATATATTAGGCATTTAGATAACGTATATTTGCAGCAGTGGGTACAGAGCGGGTATTTTCAAAGTTTTTTGTTTAATATATTGTAGAGGTATGGACCGAGCTAGCAAAAGTTGTGTAAAAGAGATGTATTAAATAGTTTTATAGGACATACGGTTCTCTTTCCTTCCCAGTGTTGATGGAGATCAATGGTCGGCAGATTTAAAAAAATAGTTCATAAATAAAATAGATATAAAAATAGCGTGCTTCATCACGTAATACGCAATAACTAGTGAGAAAATATTAACGCCTTCTCTTTTAGTATCTTTTAATTTTATTTTTCTAAGAACAGTCAATTTATGATAACACTTTTATTAAAAATTAAAAAAAATAAATATCTTCACGCAATTCCCAATACAGGGGTAGACAGAGGTCAAGTCTAGACAATTAAGTCCTTTTGACCCACCTTCCACCGAAGATATTTTCGGGACAACGTGACAGGTAGTGAGCCCGTCGCCGCCTTTTATGTCCAAGCCAACGATGAAATTCGTACATAAGTTTTTGAAAAACTCATTGGTACTGCCACCTGGGGATCGAACTCGGGTCTCTCGTCTTAAATATAAATAAACTTAGCTACCGTCACACGTAAAAGTCACGATAGCCGAGTTGTTGGGTGGTCGGAATTTCGAGTCGTAAAGACTCTAGTTCGATCCCCAGGTGGCAGGCGTGTACCAATGGGTTTTTCAAAAAACTTATGTACGAATATGGACATAAAGACAGCGATGGGCTAGACGGGCCAAAAATATCTTCGGTGGGAGGTGGATCGAAGGGACTTAATTGTCTAGACTAGACCTCTGTCTACCCCTGTATTGGGAATTGCGAGAAGATATCTATGTTATTTATTTTAGCTACTAAAGTGCATATAAAGGGAAAATGTCAAACAAGATAAGATCAGCGCATAATATTGTGTTAATGCGTGTGTGTGCGTTTGTTTTTGTGTGTGTTTATGATGTCACTTGAGTTTGTGCAAGGTTATGGAAAAGATACTAGTAGAATTGGGACTTGCAAGTTGATTGTATACATTAATTATAGCCTGGAAGATAGTAGATTTTCTGTCTGTTCATAAGTGAGTGTTTTCAGGTACTTAGAAATAAAAATGGTAGTCTAGTCTAGACAAATAAGTCCCTTCGAAACACCTTCCACCGAAGATATTTTGGGACAACGTGACAGGTAGTGAGCTCGTCACCGTTTTTACGTCCAAGCCAACGATAGGAATCGTACATAAGTTTTGAAAAAACCCAGTGGTACGAGCCTACCACCTGGGCATCGAACTCAGGTCGCTCGACTCAAATTCTGATCACCTAACCACTCGGCTATCGTGACTATTATTATATGTTATATATATTAGGCATTTAGATAACGTATATTTGCAGCAGTGGGTACAGAGCGGGTATTTTCAAAGTTTTTTGTTTAATATATTGTAGAGGTATGGACCGAGCTAGCAAAAGTTGTGTAAAAGAGATGTATTAAATAGTTTTATAGGACATACGGTTCTCTTTCCTTCCCAGTGTTGATGGAGATCAATGGTCGGCAGATTTAAAAAAATAGTTCATAAATAAAATAGATATAAAAATAGCGTGCTTCATCACGTAATACGCAATAACTAGTGAGAAAATATTAACGCCTTCTCTTTTAGTATCTTTTAATTTTATTTTTCTAAGAACAGTCAATTTATGATAACACTTTTATTAAAAATTAAAAAAAATAAATATCTTCACGCAATTCCCAATACAGGGGTAGACAGAGGTCAAGTCTAGACAATTAAGTCCCTTTGACCCACCTTCCACCGAAGATATTTTCGGGACAACGTGACAGGTGGTGAGCCTGTCGCCGCCCTTATGTCCAAGCCAACGATAAAATTTGTACATAAGTTTTTGAAAAACTCATTGGTACTGCCACCTGGGGATCGAACTCGGGTCTGTCGACTCGAAATTCCGACCACCCAACAACTCGGCTATCGTGACTTTTATTATATGTTATATATATTAGGCATTTAGATAACGTATATTTGCAGCAGTGGGTACAGAGCGGGTATTTTCAAAGTTTTTTGTTTAATATATTGTAGAGGTATGGACCGAGCTAGCAAAAGTTGTGTAAAAGAGATGTATTAAATAGTTTTATAGGACATACGGTTCTCTTTCCTTCCCAGTGTTGATGGAGATCAATGGTCGGCAGATTTAAAAAAATTGTTCATAAATAAAATAGATATAAAAATAGCGTGCTTCATCACGTAATACGCAATAACTAGTGAGAAAATATTAACGCCTTCTCTTTTAGTATCTTTTAATTTTATTTTTCTAAGAACAGTCAATTTATGATAACACTTTTATTAATATTACTTTTTAAATTTTTCCTATAATATAAATTTTTCCTAAGAAATAACTTTTTAAAATTATTAAGTAATTAATTGGTTTTTATACGCGAATATCTTTTACTGGCTTTCCAACTACGATTTTGCCTGTGTGGTAAATTATGTAAATAAAGTATACTACATACCTCAATGACTTAACCAAAAGCTTACTTAACCCCCGTCGTAATATCACAACCCCCCTCCCTCGCTTGGCGAATCTGAATACCCCGCAAGGATGATGCGTGAAAATAAGTATGTACATCTAATATGTAAACGATGTATTAATTTAGTAAAAGAAAAATAACAAAGTTAATTATTCAACAACAATTGTTACATTAAGAAAAACTACACAGTGCAAATAAAAAGCTTTCAAACAACACTGTTTAGTCTACCTTGTTATGTTGTTGCCAGTTTGTTTAGACGTTGTGTCTCATTAGAAGCACTCTCCCGCGAGATAATTTAAAATTGTTTTGTCCTTATTTGATTAGATCTAATTTCTTTCGAAGATGGGCTCACCACCTGTCACGATGTCCCGAAAATATCTTCGGTGGAAGGTGGGTTGAAGGGACTTAATTGTCTAGACTAGACCTCTGCCTACCCCTGTATTGGGAACTGCGTGAAGATATTTATTTATGTACTTTATTTATTTTATTTCTTTCCTTTCTTCCTATGTTTAATCTAAATTATAACATGGATCAAAGTAAACATAAACACAAACTTTTTTTATTTTTTAGATCGTTTTTCAATGTAATACGTTGAAAAGAAAGCTTACTGTAATCGTGTGTCGTAGACACTGTGTTGTTGGGTGTTTGGAATCCGAGTCAAGAGAACGATCCCTAGTTCGATGCCCAGGTGGTAGGATCGTACTAATGGGTTTAATTGAAAACTTATGTACGATTTATATTTAGCTTGGACCTAAGGACGGTGACGGGCTAGCGTTGTTCCAAAAATTTCCTTAAGGATAGGTGGATCGAAAGGACTTAATTGCCTAGATCTCTGTCTACACTGTATTGAAAAAGACGTGTATATGAATAATGGTGGGAATATACGAAGTAGATATTGCTCATATCTTTACATTTTTAAACTCGAAGACACTGCTCAACCTCTTATCGCTACTGTTTAACGAAAAGAGTAGAACAGAGAATGTTTGCGTTTTTTTAAAATGTGTCGGTATTTTTTAATCACGACGGTATTCGGCGATTCTATCATTAATATATCAGAAGACTTGTGTTCGAATGCTAGGAGGAAGGTACGTACCGTATCAAAGAGAATCTTTTTAAAATATACGGTTCGCTTCGTTGTGAGACGGCGTCAGGCTCACCATGTATCACTTTGTCCCAAATAAGCAGCGGTGGACTGTTAGCCGACTAAACTGTCTTTGCCAGGGGTAGTCTTCCCATTATTGGGAATAAGGTCATTAGCTTTATCGTAATAGTGTAAAAGTCACAGAGTGCTACAGGTGCAATTTCGACTCATTATAATCGTATACAAAACCGTTATTTCGAACTCTATCCGCGGTTAAAACATAGCGTGCCATATAAACAATTCGCGCCAAGCGACCGGTTACATAGCTGCATTCTAAACAAAACAGTTAAAGTTAAAACAAGTATTTCAAAAGTCTACGCCAAGTCCGTCTAGTTGTTACGGGCCATCGCTCAAACAGTAGATGAAGCTATTGAAAGATCCAAGCCAGCAGCTTAATGGTTTTAATTTTGTTTATGCTTATGAGATACGAGTCCAATATAACCCGCTTCCAGTCTCCAGAAAAAAAAGGTTTAATGTTTTTAAAGTTATTTTTATTAAAAATTTCACTCACCTCAACTCATTACTGATACCGAAATATGAACTTTAAAAACAAATTTAGAATGCTTTCTCAATAAAGTAAAAACTCAAATTTTTATTTAAATAATATATACTATATTTAAATAAAAATTATGTACCCGTGATAATTGACCATACTGGCTATTTTTATTCAAAGCTCATTTTATTACTGCTTAATTCAACTTCTAAACATGTACCTAATGTCTCCAATTTTGGTTTCGCTCTGAGACATTCTCTAAAAATTCCAGAGAATTTCTATTTCTTTTTATTAAATTCTTTATTCAGCTACTTTGGTCTAGACCGCACATTCTCATAATGTAAAAATAAACTCTTAATAAGAATTATTTTAAGTATTTTCTCTTGTACAGTGTTCACGATTTAGTTAGTAAAATTCTTAAGAATATTTCAAATCCCGTTGACTCAGAACGTGTAGAATGCAAAACGTGCTGCTTTGAGAATATTTTCGTGCATTCCTTATCTCATCTATTTATCAAATCTTAATTATATATAACACTGGCAAAATAAAAAAAAATTATTCAAAAACTACTATATCGATGTAAACTATCATCTATGCATCAAATAATTTCACAAAGTGATTTATTTGACGATTCTCAAAACACTTAGCATTAAAGCTTCAATGAACACTGAAGTGAAGAAAAAGAAGTTTGTAAACATAACAACCGTTTGCGAGTGCATAACATACTAATCAATGTTGAAAATTATAAATTATGTGGAATATATTATCGACCATAAGAGGCGATGTGGCGCCACCTACGATTTCGAGTAATTCAATCAATTTAAAACGATGGCGCAACGATGCACCTGTCGGCCAGACACATGGCTTACAATTTCGCCACCTCAAAAACACAGTTCGCGGGTCTGTACACCGTTAATTTGGCACACTTATGCCATTAAACGTATCATGATGATGGTCTTGTAGTCCCGAGGATAATTTCACCGTATTGAATTGTTTTATCACATTTCTTTGACTCTTCTGTCTCTCTCTTAAGTAATAGTTATAAATATTATAAAATAAATCGACGACTTAGTAATCCATACCAATTGATCAATTATAATAATATGAATTATGTATAATAATGTTTTATACTTTCATCTATTTTGTTTTAAATATATTCTACGGCACAACTTGTTATGGTAATGGCTCTGAATGGTGTTAAAGTGATGTATTTATAATGGTACCCATAGAAACAAACGCGCATCTGGTGTGTTAGACTAAAAAATTCAAATAGGGTAACCAAGAAGTAGAAAATTATAAAAAATAAAAAATCACCCACTCTCACTCAGATTTATCGACATAAAATAGTTTACTATTTAGGGTAAAAAACACGTACATACTTCCACTTATTATTTTTATAAATAATGTTTGATTTATAAGCAAAGAAAATGTCTAATATCTTGGAAGTTGAAATATAAAAATAATCTTCACGCAATTCCCAGTACAGGGGTAAACAGAGGTTTAGTCTAGACAATTTAGTCCCTTTGACCCATCTTCCACCGAAGATATTTTTGGAACAACGTGACAGGTGGTGAGCCCATCGCCGTCTTTATGTTTAAGCCAACGATTTAATTCGTACATTCGTACATAAGTTTTTGAAAAACCCTGGCATAAGGTACGAGCCAGCCACCTTGGGATGGAACTCGGGTCTCATGACTCGAAATTCCGTCAACCCTACCACTCGGCAATCGTGACTTATCTAAATTTTAACATAATATTAATTTCACAACTATATTAATCATAATCACGTAACACAACATAAAGAATGGCGACGGACTTCTAGAAAGTATCTGGAAGAAGACGCATAATCACTCATATGCTCATCAGGATACACGTAGGAGTTGAATACCGCAGTGCAATTACTAATGAAATCTTTAGGCACTACTCAGCAGTCTGCGGAATTTACGTCCGACAAATTCAACCATCATTAGCGCCTCCTTTATCTAATAGTAGAAAATGTTGGCACGGGGAGAAAAAGTATGGTAGACAAAGTTAGTAAGTACGAATATATTAATGAAACAAATGAAGCAAAAAATAAACATTCTCGTTGGCTACAGAACACCCCTTCCCTGGTCGATAAATACTACTGTATGTACTTTTTATAGTCACGTTAGCCGAGTGGTTGAGTGATCGAAATTCGAGTCAAGAGACCCAAGTTCGATCCCCAAGTCTCGTAACAATGGGTTTTTTTGGAAAAAAAAATGGGCTTGGACGTTTAGACGGCGACGGGCTTACCACCTGTTCCGCTATCCCAAAAATGTCTTACTTGTCTAGACCTCCGTCTATCCCTGAATGGCGTGAAGATATTTTTCCTAAGTACTTTTAATTTTCCTCCGAATCCTTTGAATAGTACACTTATTATTTATATTTTCATTTAGGACAGTCCCGTGTAGCCATGGATTTCATACACCCAAGTCACACCCGCACTGTGGCCCTTCATATAATATTTAATTACTTAACAATATCGCCCATTGTAGTGCGTCTCTGCTTCCAATTTAAGGCTATATACTCACGAGGCTGTTAGAACCTGTTCTCTATTATTCTATCATTATTATCTCTATTATTATTAACGGAGTTATTACTTTGAAACGGTAAAGAAATAAATGAACATCTTCACACAATTCCCAATAAGGACTCAATAAGGACCAATAAGAGACTCAATTATCTAGACTAGACCTCTGTCTACCCCTGGTAAACAGAGGTTTAGTCTAGACAATTTAGTCCCTTTGACCCATCTTCCACCGAAGATATTTTCGGGACAACATGACAGGTGGTGAGTCCGCCGTCGTCTTTATGTCCACGCCAACGATATAATTCGTACATAAGTTTTTGAAAAACCCTGGCATAAGGTACGAGCCAGCCACCTTGGGATGGAACTCGGGTCTCATGACTCGAAATTCCGTCAACCCTACCACTCGGCAATCGTGACTTATCTAAATTTTAACATAATATTAATTTAACAACTATATTAATCATAATCACGTAACACAACATAAAGAATGGCGACGGACTTCTAGAAAGTATCTGGAAGAAGACGCATAATCACTCATATGCTCATCAGGATACACGTAGGAGTTGAATACCGCAGTGCAATTACTAATGAAATCTTTAGGCACTACTCAGCAGTCTGCGGAATTTACGTCCGACAAATTCAACCATCATTAGCGCCTCCTTTGTTATCTAATAGTAGAAAATGTTGGCACGGGGAGAAAAAGTATGGTAGACAAAGTTAGTACGAATATATTAATGAAAGTACGAATATATTAATGAAAGAAATGAAGCAAAAAATAAACATTCTCGTTGGCTACAGAACACCCCTTCCCTGGTCGATAAATACTACTGTATGTACTTTTTATAGTCACGTTAGCCGAGTGGTTGAGTGATCGAAATTCGATTCAAGAGACCCAAGTTCGATCCCCAAGTCTCGTAACAATGGGTTTTTTTGGAAAAAAAAAATGGGCTTGGACGTTTAGACGGCGACGGGCTTACCACCTGTCCCGCTATCCCAAAAATGTCTTACTTGTCTAGACCTCCGTCTATCCCTGAATGGCGTGAAGATATTTTTCCTAAGTACTTTTAATTTTCCTCCGAATCCTTTGAATAGTACACTTATTATTAATATTTTCATTTAGGACAGTCCCGTGTAGCCATGGATTTCATACACCCAATTCACACCCGCACTGTGGCCCTTCATATAATATTTAATTACTTAACAATGTCGCCCATTGTAGTGCGTCTCTGCTTCCAATTTAAGGCTATATACTCACGAGGCTGTTAGAACCTGTTCTCTATTATTCTATCATTATTATCTCTATTATTATTAACGGAGTTATTACTTTGAAACGGTAAAGAAATAAATGAACATCTTCACACAATTCCCAATAAGGACTCAATAAGGACCAATGAGAGACTCAATTATCTAGACTAGACCTCTGTCTACCCCTGGTATACAGAGGTCTAGTCTAGATAATTGAGTCCCTTCGACCCAACTTCCACCGAAGATATTTTCGGGACAACATGACAGGTGGTGAGTCCGCCGTCGTCTTTATGTCCACGCCAACGATATAATTCGTACATAAGTTTTTGAAAAACCCATTGGTACGAACCCATTGGTACGAAATTCCGACCACCCAACCACTCGGCTAAATAAAAAGTCACGAAGGCCGATATCGTGACTTATTATATACTCACGAGGCGGTATGTAGCTGTACATGTCGCGGCAAGCAGTTCGGAGTTTGTATTTTAGCACGATGATATTTTTATATATGTATAAGTTATTATGGTCTCTCCCGTAAAGAGGATTAGCCATAATCGCCACGCTTAGCAAGCGATTTGGCAATCGCACCACCGGTCACCGTAGAGAACGGTATGCTTAGTTTTAGTGTGATATTTTCAAGGCTTTTCCATTTAAACGCCTATTTCGTCAACTAAGGGAACAAAGAGCTGGCATCTCCTAATGCCGTCACCACGCAGCAGTCGCCATTTTAAAACCACTAAATCAGTTTAATTATAGCAAGTTCTCCGTTTGAATGTTTAATCAATTACTATAAGTAATCAGATTATACCCAACTTTCATGATAATTATAACTTTGAACAATTAAAATTTGATGTTCGATATAATATAATATATTCGGGAGTCTCTGTCTGAACGGACCTTAAATTATGTAGACATATCGCCTGCTAAGATGCACCAAGCCTAGCTCTCCATTGGTGAAGCGAGGCTGGACTACGGCCTGACTTGTAGGACTGGTTGGTTTGTGTTGGCTGTATAACAGATGCAGAGCCGCAGTTGTTACACGAATGTGACGGGACGAACGGGCTATGGCCGTAGTTTTTTTTTTAATTTAGAAGTATTTTACGCTTATACATTTTCGATTATAGCTACTCAGAAATGTTGCACTATACTTCTGACGCGGTAATTAATTATCATCAGGTGAGTAGATTCCTCGTTTATTCGCCCTTTGCCATAGACAGTTAGAAGATTCCGCCACAGCCTTACATCCTTCATTTATCATTGTGATTTTGGGAATTGAATGCGGCGACAAGTATGCTCGTTATCGCCTATATGAGATGTGAATTGATTAGATAAATTTATTGTATCATAATGAAATCTTTCAAGGTTTAGCTTGTATTACTATCATACCCTTGGTTTCAGAGACTTGGGTTCGAATCCCAGTCGATACAAAAACTTGTATACATGTAAATTACAGTGTACCGTATCTTGTGGTGTTGGTCTCTATAATACTAAAGACGTTTCTTTTCCGACTATGTTGTCATCGTGGGTGGAATATAAAAATGCTTCGTTTACATAAAAAAGCTGTGTTTTTGCACACAATTACGGTACTATACCTTTAGCGGTTGACAGGCGATATAGTTCGGAAGTAGAGACCGTTGGTAGAATATGTTTTGAATAAATAAATAAATATCTTAACGCGACTTCCAATACAGGGGTAGACGACCCACCTTCCACTGAACTTCGGGACAACGTGACAGGTGGTGAGCCAATGATATGATTCGTACGTAAATTTAAAAAAAACACACTTTGGTACGTCCCTGCCACCTGGGGATCGAACTCTCTTGACTCGAAATTGCGACTACCCAGCCACTCGGCTATCGTGACTTATAAGATATAATATGTTTTGAAATATATTATTTAACAGTGGTGGAGCCACGCATCAGCTTTTGTTGTTGCATGAATGGGCCGGCTCGACCCAGGAAGTACCACGACCTCACAGAATTCCGGCGTGAAGTAGAAGTCTAATAAACGTTTCGTCTGGTGAGTGCAGGTAACCGGTGGCCCACACACCCTCTTTCCCCCAATCGAGGGGGCACTCTAAGGCCGGCAACGCATCTGCTATGCTTCTGGTATTGCGGGTGTTCAAGGGCGGCGGTAATCACTGACCATCACGTGAGCCACCTGCTCGTGTGCCTCCCTTCTCTATAAAAAAGTAAAAATATGAAAACCGACGTAGCTAGTGATGAATACTGCTTAGTATGTACGAAGCCTAAAACGCATGATAGGTGCGGGCGTGTAATGAGCTGGACAGTAGGGGCGATTGAAACGGGAGAATGAACGAGTTTGCTTATATGGTTGTGTTTGTTCGGCTTCGCTCCAAAACTAAATTAAATTTGGTCGATTTTCTGCATAGGTATTTTGGTCGCATCATCGATCGCAAAGGGTTTGTTTGTAATCGATTTCAAAGTACAAAGTGAAACATTCTAAGATTAGAAATTATAGAAAAAAAAATAATATTATAATTATTTTTCTATACTGCTTTAAATTTACGCGAAACTATAATGGATATTGATATTATTAGAAAAGTGGTGTCTATCATATTAATGGCTTCGCCCTAAGCAATTTATCATCATAGTTTGTCATCTTCTTTCTACCCTTTGATGACGCACGATGCCAAGCCCATATTAGTACTATGTGGCCTTGAAACCGAAAGGTTAAAGACTTTATATAGACTTATCTAGTGTTTATGCATACTAACATCTTACGGACACCTTAAAGAAATAATAAATAAATAAATAAATAACTTCACAGCAGCCAGCAAGTTCAGCAGCCTACCCATAGTTTTGGATGAAGACAACATTGTAACTACAAAAAGTAAGTACATGATATAGTCACGATAGCCGAATGATTGGGTTGTCGGATATTTGAGTCAAGAGACCCGACAAGAGTTCGATCCCCAGGTGGCAGGCTCGTACCAATGGGTTTTTCAAAAAACTTATGTACGAATTATGTCGTTGGTTTGGACATAAAGACGGCGACGGGCTCACCACCTGTCACGTTGTTTAGAAATATCTGCGGTGGAAGGTGGGTCAAAGGGATTTAATTGTCTAGACTAGAGACCTCTGTCTACCTCTGTATTGGGAATTGCGTGAAGATATTTTATTTATTTTAATATTAAGTACATTTGTATGTAATAACCGCGCTTTCCTGTGCCCATAAGCAGTCTTCGTATTTCCACATTCAAAAAGAGGGCTGGACCGTGATCGTGAGTTAGGCTCACGTATCTACTTTCTTTGGTGCATTATAAATAGGCGTACCGAGGTTTGGTGCACGTGCCACGTAGGGGCTGCACACATCATATGGAAGCATACAAACTCAGTGTATTATGTTGTATAAATATTATCCGATTTATGATAATATTATCATATAATTAACGGAGGTGTACACGTGATTTTTTTTTTTGGAGACGTCAACAATAAAACTAAAGTCAAACGATTTTAAATTTGCAAAGTTCTTTCTATAACTAGTAAGAAAGTGTAAAACTATGATGATGATCATACTACAATATGTTATATAATTACAAAATAAATATTAAATAATTACGTATTAGAACGTTAAAACACTGTCACATTTATAGAAATACATACATCTATTCAATATGCAAAGGCCCTTGCTAATGCTTCTCGTTCAGAGCAAGTTTTTTTTCGTGGCAATGAGCCTGGGTAGCAGCTGCAAAAGATTTTACATTCAGAAAAACTCTTGGAAAAAACCTAATGTTTCGCCGCACGCCGCATTATTACCGTTCTGTACGCATCTGTTATATATATTATCTCATCGGCGAACTAGAAGCGGATATTGCCCATTTTTTATTTCATCTCACTTCTAAAATTAAGCAAACTAACATTAGTATGGGACGACAGTTTAAGATTGCATTTCGTCTTTATTATAAACAACGGCTTCATTATAAATAAAATTTGTACTTTGCAGTTCGTAACGAATATTTAATTATATAATGGAAGTTAAAATACTTAATATATATTTTAAAACAGCTTTTTTCAGATAAAAATGGCACAATAGTATCTTAAATTAAATAATAATTTAATTAATTAATAGTAATTTAGTAATTTATTTATAGTTAATTCTGTTTAATTTTTTTTTAATGTGGTTATAATCATTTTTATGTAATAAATTTTAATTAATAGGTTTACCTGATAGCAAGAGACTATCGACGACCATGTACACTCATTACTCTAGACGGGCTGCAGGTGCCTTGCTAACTTTTAAGAAAGGAACTGGGAAATATTAAAAGATTGACAGGAGGGTTAGAGGAGTATGGACCTCCGGATAACACACTCACCGGATGAAATGCAGAAGCACAAGATTCTTATACTTCATGACGGTAATGTAAAAGTACGAGTACAAATCGATAAGTTCTTATACGGCACACAGAATTTTAAATAATACATGAGGAAGATGTTGATCTTTTGTACTTATTTCTTGTACAGGATAAGAAGAACTTTTATTTTGTACCAAAGTAAATTAAGTTATTGTTCAAAATAGAAACTTTAGAACGGGCATTTCATTATATTGCAATCTGTTCTATATTCTGAAACCTTACAAATAAATAGAGGCTTGAGTTGCACCGGGACGTAAATAGGATGGCATTAAGGCCACCTGTAGACTCCAGGCTGCGTCCCTTGATAATTTAATATAGTTTAAAACTTTGTCTATTTCATTTAGGCTTCAATGCTATTGTTAACTTGATGATATCGAAATTCAGAAAGTTCAAAAATTAAACTTTGAAAGAACATGATCGCTAGGATAGGATAAACAATAATAATTTATTTTTATTTCGAAGATGTATGAAACCCTTCAACGCAAACTGAAACCTCATTGTGGACTTTCCAAAGACTCGGTATATGCATATATCTCTTAGTGTAGTAACTTGTGGCATTAAGTTGGGGGATAATAAAGATGCAGCATCTGAGAAATTTGAACCATTCCTGCATCTATAAGTTGTGTTATTGAATACGAAATATCACTTTGTATTCACCGATATCCTCGCGCGTATAATATCTTCATTATTATTTTATACTTAATTCCGTTAGAAAAACAATATGAAATAGATAGGAAGTATTCCATTGCTATAAATTATGAAGAATTAAGTGCGTAAACTTCCTAAATAGTAGTGCTCATGGCTCTACCTCTCGCATATGGCATTGCACCTGCCGGCCGGCTGCGTTTACACGTGGGTTTGCCGCGTGCACGCCCGGTCTGAACGTGTGCTTTAAAGATTTTTAAGTGCCACATTCAATACAGTTATCCCCAACTCATCTAAATGAGTTTATAATTCGTCTGTTCATATATCTTCACATTTTATCTAATAATTATTTTGCATATTAATCCATGACATGCCAAGCTATGGCGGAGGTGAAAATTGTTGTAAACTTGTTGATTGATGTAACATAGCTTAAATTTCTATAAATATGTATAAACAAAGGCAATATTGTTATGAACCTGCGCAACAATTTGTGTTTTTTTTGTAAATATTTTATGTAGTTACCAATGTAGTACGTGTATAGATACATTACAATATAATTTGTATTGAGCTTGAATGAAATAAAAAAAATACACAGCGTCTGTTAGCCTTCTTGATTTTCAAGTCGTCTTCTTCTTTGATACAGATATTCTTCTTACATTAAAACTAAATGGGGTATTTAACTAGCAGAAAACATTTTTTCTCTCCTTTTAAACTAACAATTATTGCAAGCACATATATTACTCGTCAAAGGATTATCTATGTTAGACGATTCTCAGTTAAAGATACAACGGTTCGGTTACAAACGAACAATTAGCTATTCAATCTTAGTAGCCAGAGATGACAGTACTTCGACTGAAGTGGTTAAAAGCTGGATTAGCCAACAGCCATTTAACGACAATTGTCCTGTCAACACGTTTTCTTCTAGGTATAGTACAATGATAAATCTCAGATATAGTACAATGATAAATCTATGTACAGTACTAACTGCAGTGAGAACAGTGAGCTCTCCCAACCACTCGTTGAGGAGCGCCTCCGGGTCTTCGGCGGCGCCCGCTCCCGCCTCCTCCACCAGCGCCATCTGCAATAAGAAACTGCTCAGTACAGATTGTTCACATTGAATAAGCCGACGATTCATCGTAAATAGAATAATTGAATAAAAGTAATTAATAGTACATGTATTTAATTAAATTATTTATTAACACGCATACATAAAGTTAAATCAATTGTATTTCAGCAATTAAGGTTACCTAGTCACGATAGCCGGGTGGTGGGTGACCTGAATTTGAGTTAAGAGACCCGAGTTAGGTTCCCTGGTGGTAGGCTCTTACCAATGGGTTTTTCTTCAAAACTAATGTACTATTTATATGTCCTGTATACCTGTTACATTGTCCCAAAGAAAATTCTTCGGTGGAAGGTGAGTCGAGGACTTAACTGTCTAGACCTCTTTCTAGTATTGAAGAAGGCGTGAAGATATACACACAAGTATTTAGTCTTACAGAATGAATTACACACAGGTTGAATTAGATATAAAAACTAGGGGACCGTTCGTAAACCAACTTAAGCACATTCAAAAATTTCTTTTTTCGGGTTACGTTTAGGGGTTCGGTAAAATACACACACACAGAAGAATTATAATTAAATATTTATATTTATTTATCTATCTTCACGCACTGTCACTGACTTGGGGGTAGCCAGAGAGAATAGGTCGCTAATAGTAAAGTTGTAAAATTAGACAATTCTACTTAGTTAATTCGAAAGCTTAAGTAATAAGTTCCGCATCTAATAATGTTATCTCCGATTCGATCTTTACAAACTCAGCGGTCATACGTCCCAAGGGTGCTTTCACAATAAAGACATAAACATTTGTCCGTAGCGCATTGTCCAGGAAGAAATTTCTTTTACTATTTGTGATTGTATGCTTCAAGCGGCGAAGAACAAGGCAATGGCGTTAAACCTTTCCATTATTGTTACGAAATTCAAACAGTACAAAATAATAAATCCGCACTAAACGCTTTATGTCTTTGTTACAGTAAATATGGATAAATTTACAAATATATTTCGCTTTGTATGTTTTGTTATTTGATGAAGTTGATGAGGAAAGGACATTTTACATGGAGTATCTATCTACAATACTTATGAAGATATGTTCAGGCGTTTAGCATTGCGGTGTTTAATACTGTTAACATAAAAAGCATTTAGAATTAAATAATTGTATGATTGATGATTTTTATTTTACTTACGTACATTGACACATGATGCTCTGTAAAATCCTTCATCTTAAGGGAAATTTACCATGATAAGCTTAGCTCGGTTTTGACCTGCTTCTGTATATTGGTCTAAATGTTATAAATATTTATTTACAGAAAAAATTATGTTAATATTTACAATACTTATTAACTAAAAACTATTATAATCGTAGAGCCCTACTCCTCGTGGCATGGTACCAAGAACGCTGGCTGCATTTCCACGTTGAATGGCTAGACTTAACCGCTGAGCGAGAAAAGAACCAGCCCTCTTGTCACCAGCGGCAACGATAAGTCGCGGATACAATTCCTTTAGAAACTGCATCGCGCGTGGACCCCACGGACCAATTGTCTCTACGGCAAATGGAACAAATATATAGTCTTCTTTCAAAGACTCATATTTACGCCATTTACCCGATGGAAACAAGAGCCCTTCGGATGACTTCATTCAAGGAACCGTGACGAGACAGTCTGCCGGCACTTTTTTGGCATGAAAGTCCGTGGAGGCCTAACTCGTCGACGTCGCTGCCACAAGGACATCGATGTGGTTGACAAATCGATGCTCCCAATCGTATTCCTACAGCTATACGTAAACTTTCGTTATCTAGTTATATAGGTCTTATAGTTTGTTTTACATATATTTCATATTTTATAATTTACATTGTTCTTTTATTGAGTCTCTTTGATTATTCATGTTGAATTTTATTTTTATTATTTGATTATGTATTTATATTTTTATCATTTAATTTCGTGTGCCTTTGACTCAGTGTAAAAAGTATTTATAATCATCGTGATATATCAATGTTAGTTTTATATAACGCTGAAGTGTATCGACAGTACTTCAGTTGCCTGTGGTTAGTTGAGCTTGTTGAGTGCTTGGTGTTAGTTTTCACTTAATCCGCTTCAGCAACTTACTTCGTGTTAGTACAAAACTTAGTAGTACACTTATTTAATTTACCGATTGCTTATCGTCAACCACGATCTATTCTAAGTAATCTAGCCATAAGGTATCGAATATAAAAAAATATAATTCTACTATAAAGTCACGATAGCCGAGTGGTTGGGTGGTCGGAATTTCGAGTCCAGAGACCCTAGTTACCTAGATGGCAGGTTCGTACCAAAGGGGTTTTCAGAAACTTATGTATGAATCATATCGTTGGACATTAGAGACAGCGACGGGCTCAACACCTATCACGTTGTCCTGAAAATATCTTTAGTGAAAGGTGGGGCAAAGGGACTTAATTGTCTAGTCTAGAACTCTGTCTACCCCTGTATTGGGAATTGCGTGCTTATCGTTAACCGTGGTCTATTCTAAGTTACCTAGCCGTAAGGTATCGAATATAAAAAAAAAATCGTTCTACTATTTAGGATATGGTTTTAGGAGATACGGATTCAAAATTCGGATCCATTGTATTAACCCTATTTCATTTTTATTATATTTATTATTATTTTACACTTATTATATTACTGTTATTTTATTTTTATTATATTTATTAAGAAAGAGAGTATGTAAGGATCGTGACACTTGGCGATCTGTTCTCTCTGGCTACTCCGTCATGGACTGTGCGTGAAGATAGATAAGGTAAGATACGTATGAACCCTAATCTCTACCGGTGTATATTGTTTCGGGCACGAATGACTGTATGACTAAAACTTTGAAAGCCAAATAGAAATAGAAAGTGAAAATTAGATGAAAGGAGGTCTAAAATCGGCAGTCGAAGAGTCCTACTTGGTTACATTTGTAGGATTGGCATAACGAAATTATTTTATATAATAATCATCATTGTGAATCGTAATAGCGACAGTAGTCAGTATTGTGACAGTAAAAAAAAATTGCTTTATGTAACCGTTCGATCTTGTTACCGAAGTCATTGGTATGAACCGCTTTATTGATTATTTACAATGCATAAAGGTGAAGGTATAGGGCTGACGAGAATGAGAACAGACTTAAATAACACTACATTTGAGTCGTAAAATAGAGCGATACAGCCGGCTCGAATGGTATTGAAGCCACTCACCCTACCCACGTGAAATAGTCAGCCGAAGTCAGCTTCAGTGAGTTTGTCAGCCGAAGGTCTAAGTCTCCTTTCGAAATCCTTTCTTAATCAAAGGATGATAACTTACGTACAGCATCTCTGGTGGCATGTTAGGGTCGATCAGGAAAGATGTCTTGAATTCCTTGCTTCGTAAGATAAGAAACACAATAAAATCCTGCTAACACATTGATGTGGAAATTATTATAAGTCACAATGAATTAAGTACCTACTAAAAATATCTTTACACTATTCATAATATTGGGATAGACAGAGTTGTAGAGAATTAAGTCTTTTCGAACGACTATCCACAAAGGAAAGTTTTTAGGACTACGTGACAGGAGTTGAGCCCGTCGCCTTCCTCAAGTCCAAGCCAAAGATATCATTATATGCATATAATCGTGCATAAGTTTTTAAAAAATCTATTGATAAGGGCCTGCCATTTGGAGATAAAAATCGAGCCTCTTGACTTGAATTCCGATCACCCAACCACTCGGCTATCATGACTTTTTGCATCTATTAATTACTATTAGTTATTAGAATGTCTCGAGCTTGTTATATATATATGTTTAAAATATACAATATCCGCGCGTCTACAAGCGTGTAGTGGCGCCCTCGCCCTAAAACTGGGTGCAGTACATGACTCATTAAATTTAAAGGCCAGGGGCATGGAGACAATGACTCCGTTTGAACTTATTTTGAAATTATGATCACGTCTTTACGTATGTATAAAGTGTTTATAAGTCGTTACTTGAATTGTCAAATTCATTTTATAAATTACATAACACGTCAAGGAATTATAATTTTTATACTATTTCGAACAACTAATAAAATGTAATAGGCTAAAAGTGAATATTTAGTTTTATAAGAAACAATTTATCTTTATAAGAAACAATAGTCTTTAGGGTGTTCGGGTTTTATATCAGTAGTTATCGAATTATCTGAGTTCGATTCCGGTGCCGATAAAACTATCGCATTTATGAGTAAGAAATTATATGATAAAACCTGGGGTATGTCAAGACTGCTTATAGCTTCGCTAAACTTAGATGTCATCGTTTCAATTTCTTATAACTATTTACATGGGTTGGGGTACAATCTAATGATGAATGCGTGAGACTAGGATATAATGTAAATTATATTAAATGATAGTAAAAACCGTATTGAAATCCATCATAAAACTAAAAGTAACGTCGCCAAATGTGACTTATGGCGCAAAAAACAATACTAACCGATATCGCGTCTTGATTTATGTATTATGCATGATGCATAGTATACAGTGTACTTTGAGCGTACTGGTAATTTATATATGTATTTTACTTCTGCCATTGCAAAGGGAGTTGTTCGGGTTATATTTTTTTTCTTAAAAAAATATTCACTTATTGAAATCAATAATATGAAAATGTTTAGGCATTCCTTACTTTCCTTTTTCATAACATAGTATAAAGACATTTTAAATAAACGATTTTCGGATTTATCGCGGTTTTTAATTAGTTTTTACAAACTATTTTTATTTCCCGACGTTTCGGATGCTTTACAGCATCCGTGGTCACGGGGGGACTGACCGTCTGACTGATCCGTAAATACAAGTAATCATTAGTATAAAGACAATGAAGATATTAAGACATGCGCTATATCTGTAAAGGAATAAAGAAAAAACTGCTAAAGTAGATCAGAAACAAAGGTTTATCTTAACTGCCGACAGATGAATGAAGATCAATAATGCGATGAGTTGCTATTCATACAAATATTATATTTTAAACTAAACATAAATCATCAAATAGGCTGAAGCATGAGCTATTCAATCTAAATATATAAAAGTACAGCATTTGTATGTTTCCGCCGCTAAACTGGATCAGTAGTCTATGGATTGACTTCAATATTTGACATTGATTTTTAAGCATGGCTTTTGTAAATGCTTTATATTTCGAAGGTCCCTCTGTAACGGGAAGTTTTTTCTTAAACATACATATAAATATATGATTTTTTTATATATAGCCCAGATAACCGTTTATTTTTCGGTAAAATTATGTTAATACGAATTTCTTTGTAGCGTTTAGTAGAAATTTTTTCTATGTAGAAAAAACTTCTACTAAACGCTAGAAGATAATATAGAAGTAGAAATATAATATATTATATATATTTTTTATATACGTATTTAGTTTCGGTTGTGTGTACTAATGTACATGTGTTTGTGTCTAAGTAATTATGTTTTAGGGTGATTGGATGGGTATTAGTGTATTTTTATATTTTTACATTTATTTATTTATTCCAAGAAAAAAATACAGTTTTTGGGCTAGACAAATGTTACATAAGCCAAGCAACTTTAGCAGTTTTCGCTGAACTAGGCTTATGAATAAACCTGTATTTCAGCTACAGTGATTTATTCTTATTTTTAGTTTTACTAGGCTAAAACAGAAACCAACAACAAAAAATACTAGTTTAAAAAGTAATTAACATTATCAATATGCATATGTGTGCGTGTGTGTGTGGGTTTTATATTGATAACTCATATTGGGATCGAGGTAGTTTTTCGGTAGCATCATAGCTTAAAGTTTTTATCCAATCGGTTATTTTATGTTGGCATACATTGATAACACTCTGCTTTTATAAGAATGTTTTGTGGAAATATTTTGTAAAGGAAAATAATAATAAAAAAAATTACATGGCTATATTGCCGTTGATATTTCCCAATTTATATCTATAGGCAAAACAACCGCCAACGGACTGAATGTGTAAAGTAGTGTCATCTGTTGACGAATTTGAACATACGTACAGCGTATTAACTTAAACAGATTAGTCGCATCGATATCGACAATAGATGGCGCTGTTTCAATTTATGAGGCGTACGATTTGTAAGTATAACAAATAAATAACAATCAGTCAAAAAATCAGGACGAGTATTTCCTAATACTAAATGTTAATAATGAATTTGAGATAACTTTAACCAATAAAAGTATTTCTGTGTACAGGACACATGTTATATACATACGACGATAACATGACAAAAATTTACTTCAGGATAGAGAAATGTTGGTTTTAGCTTTTACATTAGTAGAATCAAAGGAATTTTTAAAAGTAGGTTACGCCGACCAAGAACTATATTAACAAAAAAACATGTAACTCATATTCTCGAGAGAAATCCATGATATTACTTTCGCTGGAAAGTATTTGATTTGTTTGAATTTATATATGAACAAAATTTCATTTTGGTATTGTAATAAAACAATGTAGATGCACATCACCAAACAAATGAATATCCTCGTATTGAAATAGTGAACGTCGAAGACTGAAGACGGGAAAGTTATGTCTCTCTTCTTCTAGCGAGTTGATGGACATCAAAACGTATGTATTGTTATTATTTTCACTTCTTAGAACTATTCGATCAAAAAGAGAGCCGACACTAAAAAGTTTTGCAAAAAGATTCACAAAGCTTAATGTTTAAGTGGTTTCGTGCCGCGACTCGTTACTTAATGCGTGTTGTTTTAATTGATGTATTTATATCTTACAAGCAGACAGTCTTGTGCTTGTTTCTAAAATTAAATTAATTTTTTTTCTTTAATTTTATATTATAAATTTTTAGAAATAAAAATATAAAAAAAATAAAAACATCTTCACGCAATTCCCAATACAGGTGTAGACAGAGGTCTAGTCTAGACATTTAAGTCCCTTCGACCCACCTTCCACCGAAGATATTTTCGGGACAACGTGACAGGTGGTGAGTCCGTCGCCGTCTTTATGTCCAAGCCAACGATATAATTCGTACATAAGTTTTTGAAAAACCCATTGGTACGGCTACTTGAGGATCGAACTCGGGTCTCTTGACGCGAAATTCCGACCCCTCAACCACTCGGCTATCGTGACTTCTTAACATACATTTTTAGACCAATTTTAATCTGAATTCGAAATTTAAATTAACATTTAAACCCATGTACAAAATTTATTTTTGTGCAATGAACTTTGTTGTATTTTTACGAAATCCAAAAAAATAAATACGGCGTTACTCAATCGTTACAGAGTCAATATTAGCTAGCAAGGTGTAGCACATTTAGCGTAGGTTTAAAACATTTGGAACATGAAATATCAAATAAACATCTATATCCCTTACGAACTGTATTACATTTACTTTAGGTAGCCCTACATTGTTCTCTTTGCTTTTTTGCGGTGATCTATAGCAGAAAGGAGAGCGGGCGCGTCTTGCACAACCAACAAAAACGCATAAAAGACATTTTCGTAATCAGATTATCAGCGGAACGGACGCAATTTAAACATTTACCTCACGTTCCGCACTTACTGCGACATTTAGTACTGTCTCTGGATCGAGATAACATCGTGTAAGTTCTGGTAGCATGCTGACGCCAGCCAGCTTTTCTAAATTTGTATTTTCATGACTTTTTTTTAATGTTTTTCGGAGTAACCGGAGGGAGCGACTTGAACTAAAGCGACTCACATTAAATACCCCTTCAACACCCTCAGCAAAGCGTGGTTAAATTATTTTTTCCCTGACGAAACATATCGCTACGTGTCACGATCCTTACATAAGTTTTCCGCTTTTTTTTAATTCATCATTTTGTTCATTCTCCCCTTTCGAGCATTTTGCTCACATGGTCTCCGTAACTGGATCTCGGCTTACCACTACCCCTTTTATAAATTACTTTATTTTAAATTAAATGCTATTAATTTATGTAAAATTTATGAAATTAAGTTATGTCTTTTAAAATATATTTTTTGTAAAGATGTCCTCAGTCCCGTTAAACAACCTGTATACCAGTTATATCTAGAGTGGCTCTTTTCCACTTCATTCAGTTTGCTTTTTTTCCTCTGGCAGACCCAGATTTTTTCTCCATATAACGAAGTCGGTACCAGCACTGCGTTATGTATCGCATGGTGTCCACTTTTATCTACACCCTGTCTTTTGATTGACGCAGACAGGGCGCCATTGACCTTGTCCCTAAATATATATACTTGTACAACATCCATTCCGGTTAAAAATGCTCCCAAAAATTTTATTCTCCTCTTCTAGACATTCCTGATATGCTCCTATTTCACACTTCAAGACCAAAAAAATAAATAGCGTAGGCTGCTTGGGTCTAGAAAGTGGAGTGATATTTTCTATTGTATCAGAGACTATGTCAGAAAGTACTGTTACTACTAACTAACTAACCAATATTTAGTAATTAAATAGTTTTTAAAGTCAATCTAAATTAAAAATAAAAATACATAAATACATACTTTTCTCCGATCCCAAAGTAAGGTACTACAGCTTTGCTCCGATCCCATTTTAAAATGCTAAAGCACTTGTGGTATGGGAATCAGAAACAACGAAGGCACCACAAACACCCACACCAGAGAAAATGTAGAAAAAGTGGTTTTTCTACATTGCCCCGACCGGGAATCGAACCCGGGACCTCGAGATGGCGACACCTTGAAAACTGTGGTGTTTACGCCACTCGTCCACGAAGGTCGTCATATGTCATTAATTAGGCACATTATAGGGCCATCTATATCTCATCCAACAACGATTCGCCAACCACGTAGTAAAATAAAATATTAAATATCACTTTACATTTTACGCCACATAAGGTTAAGGCATAAAGCCATTCGGAAATTAAGCGTAATGCGTACGTTACTAATATTGGATTTGTACTGTATACCGATGCGTCCTGACTCTCACTCATTTATTCACTCATTTATTTAGCTCCGCATCGAAATGCAGTCAATTACGTCGACGTATCGCCAGTGACATTCTAACTTTATTAAAAGCTGTTGGCGAAATGGATTACTGATTTGTATAGCCGTATATAGTCTTAATAAAAATCCAAAATGTTTTTCCTGTTGAATTCATTTTGAGGTGGAACATGACTTATGGAATTTCTGCCACAAAAACAAATGACAAATGAATGCAATAGACATAAGAGAAACAAGAAGCTCCTTAATCGCAGTTAATAAAGTTTTTATTTTTTGTCACAATGTTTCTTGCTGGCCAGTTCCAAAAACTTTTAGTGTCACATAGTTATCACATTGAAAGTCACTTATAAGGAAACAAAACCGAAGCGAAAAAATAATAAATCAAAGTGAAATAACTATACGTAAGTCTTTGACATAATTATTCATGCCTCCAAGCTTACAAGTCTAAACGCTAATTAACAAATTTCGATCGCTTTGTGTTTGATATGCAATTACAGCATTACCGGGATCGGTAATTTTGAATTACGTGCATAGTAAGCAAAATTAATATTATTCAAAGTAGTAACGTACAGCCTTATTCGATATTGTACATACGATAATTAATTTAACATAAATTCCGCATATGCATGTTGAAAACGTTTAATATATTTTAATTTTCACACATAATTTCATACGCTATTAGCGCATTTGAAGTAAGAATTTGTCATTCTTTCTTCCCATGAGACTGTCACGGATGGCGGTATAATAAAAATTAATAAATTACACGCCCGAAACATTTGATGTTTGATAAATTGGATTACATCTGACATACATCATTTGCTGTTATAAATAAAATTAAATATTTCTTCAGTTTTTTAGTAGAATAAGTGACACATCTATACTTTATTTCAGCCTTAGGTAATAATCGTCTTAAAGCCATAGGCCATTGGAAAAAAATTACCAAAATAGCCACGATCGTTACACGAATAGTTTTCCCGAATGGTAACGGCGTAAGAATATTACCACTCCCCCTCTTCTAGTGGGTGTCGTAAGAGGCGAGTGAGGGAAACAGCCTTGAATATCGTAATGGCAACCGATAAATAGCGGGATTACCATCTCTAAAAATATCAGACAAAAATAATCAGATCGAAGTTGGGCAGCAGCGTCTGAGATGCGAGTGGTCTGGTTCTGCGATCGCCAACCCGCTTGCTAAACATGGCGATTACGGCAAATCCTCTCTATGGGAGAGGCCTATGTCCTGCAGTGGACTTTAACAGACGGCTAAGTAAATAGAGAAAAATATCGAGATGGCTGATCCTCCACGTGAGCAGACATGGTGATTTACAAGGTTTATCTAAGATTTACGGTAACCATGAAAAAAAAGGGGTAGTGTACGTTACCCGGTACATTTGTGTGAATAAAATAGTTCATTTTACTTTGAAGTTCAATCTGGTTATGATTGAGTTAATTGATATATATTAAATTATTATTATTTAATCACTATTCCCAACTAAAAGAAAGAAAATATGTATTATTGTTACCAATAAAAATGAAACTACAAACAAATTAAAACATACTTTAGCCTGCGGACTAATAAAAAAAGAAAAAAAACTTAAGTCTAAAAACAATACAGAAAAAACTACTTCAATGAAAGGTTCCAATAGGTTTCTACTCAGCTTAATGCCATGACTGTTATGAATAGTTAAATGTTTTCTATACTCACCTTTCACCGACGCTTACTTCTAAGTGTTTCTTTATTTATTCATGTAAAAGTGACGTAGAATATAGTATAAAATATAAAATATAACTTAATACTTCACGCCATTCCCAATACAGGGGTAGACAGAGGTCGACCCACCTTGCACATAAGATATTTTGGGGCAATGTGACAGTTGGTGACCCCGTCGCCTTCTCAATGTCCAAGCCAACGATATAATTCGTACGTAAGTTTTAGTAAAACCTATTAGTACGTGCCCGCCACCTGGGGAACGAACTCGGGTCTTTTGACTCGAAATTCTGACCACCCGACCACTCGGCTATCGTGACACATTAGTATAAAATATAAATACAATTATATTTACATTGCAATGTATTTTCAAGTATTAAATCTAGTAGTAGTCACGATAGCCGAGTGGTTGGGTGGTGGAATTTCGAGTCAAGAGACCCGAGTTCGATCCCCAGGTGGTAGGCTTGTACCAATGGGTTTAAAAAAAAACTTATGTACGAAGTATATCGATGGCCTGGACATAAAGACGGCGACGGGCTCACCACCTGTCACGTTGTCCCGAAAATAACTTGAAACGGACTTGTTTGTACAGACTTGACTTCTTTTTACCCCTGTATTGGGAATTGCGTGAAGATATATTTTCTATCTTTTTTAGAAATTCTGTAGAAGTGTTCTTTAAGTTATACTTCATCTGTTTTGTATTATGTGTTCAGGTTTCGTATAGGTATTTAAAGTAATTGCTAGTATAAATCATGAATAATTGGCGACTACCAGTTAACTATTATCTGTCTTTATGTTGCATAATGACAAGATCGTGTAGTAGGTCTCGCTACACGTAATATATATACTATATGATATACTACTACTATATGGTATAATACGTATATGATGTAGTTAGTAATATTAGAACACGCTTTCTTTTTCAAATAAGTGGTGAAGATTTTAACTTTTTAAAATGTTTTTTATGTAATCTATAAATGACGGGATAAGTTACTCGACTACATTAGATAGAAAGAACTGTGTTATCTGGTATTCCAAACACCACTACGCAGACATGTTTGGATTTGCACTTTAAGTCATATCTGTGATAATGTATTTGTCATAAAAATAAAGGCAAGTGAGAAAATCACGGACTTATAAAGGATCATAGTTGTCATTTGTTTTTTTTTTATTCTTTGTTTCAAGACGTAATGTTATATTCTCTTTGATTTTAAGAAAGGTATTTAAAATAGTGTGCGTCTCTACATCACCTTTGTTATATCTTTTATAATTTGTTTGTGGTAAAAGCACAGCAACCCATAAGTTATCACTGGGTCGTATATCAGTTGGTTAGTATTTCATGCTCATGATGTAGATACATATATTATACTTATATATCAATATAATTGTTAACAAGTGTGCAAGTTTGTTAAAACGAACGGAACAATGGGTGCTTGGGTTATATTTATGTTATTAAAATAATGTTAACAAAACCATATTTTAAATCATTGTATTGCGTTTCGGATTTTGTAAATATTTGGTGCATGTTTTGTTTCAAATACGGGTCGAGTCTTCTGTTCCAAATGTGGAGTTTATTCACCAGTTAGCAATAATTACTTGAAAGTACGTTCACGGTGAATGCGTTATCGATCAGACATAAGAAGACCGCACTTCGCTGATAGCTTTCACCGAAAAATAAATAGGGGCATTTAGTTATGCGAAAGTGCATTTAAAAAGTATGTTACAAACAATATATTGGTGGTAGTATGTTTTACTATGCACTGAGACTTACATGTTATAGAGTTCGAGTTATCGGCGTTCGTTTATGAGAGTGAGACGTATGCTTGGTTTTTTTTACTATATTATAGAGTTTCTTAAGTTTTATACGCGGTTGTGCTATTAGATTTCTTCTACTACTGGGTCAATGGGCGGGTTCGACGGGTGCTGTACCATGGCCTTGCAGAATACTGACGTGTAGGCATCTGCCGCTTCTTCGTTTTATGAGTGATGAAACGAGAGGTCTACATCTCATCATTTTCCTCTTATCCTGCCCTTTTCTTTCTTAAGAGTTGGCCACGGACCTGAAGCCTCTCTGGTGTTGCGAGTCTACATGGTCGCTAATCATCAGATTCCTAATTAAGAAAAACACCTTCTTATTTTAAGTAGTTTTATACTTCTACCTGTTGCTACCTGGATTACTGTTTGATAAATACACACTACCATTTTCCCAGAGGAACATCCGCGTGAGTATATACGTAAAACCGGTTTAGGCAAATAGATGGCGCTTATACTGTGGTTAATTTTCACGAGTTCCCTCCTACACAATTCATGCGGACATCCTCCTACACGTACCTGATTTGAGAATTCATGCACAATTCTAAAAGCAGGTACATAAGAAAAAAGGAAGTCGAGTTTGGTACTACCATTGAGCTAGAATACCACATTAAGGTGTTAAATAAAAATACTAACCGAATCAAATTATTCGAAACTATATTTAATATAACCTCGGTCTTACGTAATGTAGAGATCTTCTATTTTCTCTCCAGGAAACAAATCGAAAGCAAGCGCAAGTACTAGTGAAGTCGAATCCTATTATGTAGTCTGCCTCCCGTGATAGGAAAGCAGTGTTTCCGGTTCGAGGACCGCTGCGAGCCCTAGTTCACGATAAATTGTTAACACTTCACCCGGCTGCTTCAGATTACATGCCAGTCGATGACGTTTGAACAGTTTGTTTTTTAAGACACGCTGGACGATGTCGTATAATATCCCTATAATTTGAAGTATCGCTATTTGACCCGACAGGAGTTAGCCTATCATAATTTCAAGAAATCTGTTCGAAATCTTTTTAAATTTATTAAAAAAAAAACTAATGTATATTTGTAAACTAATAAAATTGAGTTGAGAAATCATTTTAAGTGCTCATATTAAAAAAAATATACAACTGTACTGTTTATGTTGTTATATGTACATCATAATGTTTTTGCATGGAAAATAAATTAGCTGTTACTAAATTAGTGGTTATATATATTCTGTGGGTTAGGCGTGTCGCTACTATTCGTGAGAAGGCGGCGCTGACCGTTAGTATTTTATAATTATTGTTAATGGTAAAATATTTATTGTTTATAAAATGATTAAAAAATTCACGATAGCCGAATGGTTGGGTGATGACAATTCGAGTCGAGAGACCCGAGTTTGATCCCCAAGGTTCGTGACGAAGAATATTGCCTGAAGAGAGGAGAAACAAAAGTCTGGATACTTTTTGAGGTATGAAAGCACCGTGGCACTGGGCGATCTATTTTCTCTGGTAAAAATTTAATAACAATGAAAAAACTATTTACGAGCATATAGAGATCGAATTTGTACCCGGAGAACCGTAGGTTCTGGTGAAATGTTGGTTGCAAAGTCTAAAACAATTACTGAATACTGTATATAAGTCACGCTAGCCGAGTGGTTGGGTGGTCGGAATTTCAAGTCGAGAGACCCGAGTTCGATCCCCAGGTGGCTCGTACCAATGGGTTTTTCAAAAAACTTATGTACGAATTGTGTCGATGGCTTGGACATAAAGGCGGCGACAGGCACATCACCTGTCACGTTGTCCCGAAAATTTCTTCGGTGGAAGGTGGGTCGAAGGGACTTAATTGTCTAGACTAGACCTCTGTCTACCCCTGTATTGGGAATTGCGTGAAGATATTTATTATATCCTAATATATTTGTATATTAAATAACTATCCACGAAAAAGCCTCGGTAGCCGAGTGGTTGAGTGGTCGGAATTTCGAATCAAGAGACCCAAGTTCGATCCCCAGGTGGCAGGCTCGTACCTATGGGTTTTTCAAAAACTTTTGTACGAATTATATCGTTGGCTTGGACCTAAAGACGGCGACGGGCTCACCACCTGTCTTGTTGTCCCGAAAATATCTTCGGTGGAAGGTGGGTCATAGGGACTTAATTGTCTAGACTAGACCTCTGTCTACCCCTGTATTGGGAATTGCGTGAAGATATTTATTTATTTGTATAACTATCCTATGTAGATAGTAGACGTCTACACGGCTATATTTACTAACGTTCGTATCACTTCGTTTGCACACACGTTCCGGACTATATAAATACTTCTTTACTAAACTAACGCCCTAGAAAAGTACAAACAAGACTGACCTCATACATGACATAGGCCTCCTTTGTAATGAGGATATGCTATTATCGTTATGCTAGTGAATTAGGGACTGCAGTACTAGACACCTCGAAAATTCTTCGCATACAGTTCCTCGTTACTATGGGAGAGGCCTGTGTCCTGCAGTGGACTTCTACAGCACGTTATTTGACATTCAAGATTTGTCGTTTGGCTGCCTCTTACAAAACCCAAAGGAAGAAAATTGGTAGTTATATCTCACATTGATACCACTCGTAAAACTTAACTTAATTTATTTATTTATCTTCACGCACAATCCCTGACGGGGTAGCCAGAGAGAACAGATCGCCAAGTATCACGTTCTTCCTCGAAAACTTGGTCACCAATAAAAAAATCTTGAAATATTGCGTAATGTTGCATAATCATTTGTTAAAATATCTATTCCTTGTCCCCCTCATGCTCTATCTCTCAACGGCTAACCGGCTGTACTACATTAGCACGAGGTCAAGATGATTACACTTCAAGGTCTTGACCGACTACTTCCGTTTAATGAGTATAAAGATTTTCAACGACATACTATTATATTTTTAATGATATCGACCTAAAAACCATTAAGAATACGGATGGCATCTTAGTTGGTGTCAACCACGTAATATAATGGTTAAGGGTTATCGTAGGAGTCGGAACGTAATTGGAGAGATTGATATATCTTTGTATGTAACTTATATGTAGTAGATTGTTATGTATTGTGCTACGTATTTATATTAATATTCGAATATATATGTGATATTGGTCTCATATATCAGTCGCTTTAAGCACATTCATTCACCCCCTTTCGTGGAATCAACAATAACAACCATATTCATGGATACGCTTGTTTAGCCGACCCTCACAGACCTATAATATTTCTGGATACCCATCATGCACTACAAGGGAGTTCACAGGCTCAGTTCCTGTCTTCCTAGTATGTCCTCTCTACAGGGATTTCTTTCTTCATATCCAATAGGGATAAAATCAGAGTTCATTTAATGGTAAGTAGCTTCTATATACTATTACTGAACTGCACTGTGCTAAAACACCTCCTAAGTTATAAATACACGCTGCAATTGTTGACAGGAATAAGAGAGAGGTGCGGAGAGAGAAACTTTTCTTGCTGCTTGTCAAGTCACCTAAAACATTTATAGAGTTTGTTTAACTGCCCATCTTACTTACGTAAAACGACTGCGTTAAAAGTTTACGGCGGTCTGTCCTTCCTTACGGTTGTATCTCTTACCATGATTCAGCTTACCTCCGAGCCAACAGTTGCATCACTTGAAGTTTTAAATTTCACCTCTGTGTTGCGTTGGCGATAACTACCAAAAATGTTGAATATGTATTCCACGTCGATCGTCACCACGATACCGCGTAGGTTACGGGTTTAATTCCCGCTCTTGTCATTTGATTTTTTAATTTTCTCATTTTCTTTAATAAAAAAGCAAAGAATGACTACGCACATGATATTCACAAAAATATACATTAATATATAACGTTATATAACGACTACATTAGAAAATATAACTTTTAAATTTATGATAAAATTATACGTTTTTCTTAATTATAGCTGTTGTACGTATTCATGGTGTGCATATTGCTTTGCCAGTGTTTATTAGTAAATAAATGCCTTTGTAAGCTAGCACTGATATATACGTTCGATGATAATAATGAATTATATTTTCAGACGCCATTCGCAGCGTTTACGAGCTGGACGAGGATTTCCACAAAATAAGCGAGATAGAGGGATAATCTATAAGGATAACTTAAACCGGACTTTGACTTTGAGATATTGCGCTTTAATTGCGTATTTAACTAAAAGTTCATCAATATTTGCAAAGAATCGCGTAAGCATACCTTTTATACAGATAAAAGTTTCTGTTCTCGAATTCGTCAGCGTGGGACTTAAGAATTGGGTCCAGAGAGAATTAAAAAACGTCAGAGTAATAGTTTTATTAGTATTGAGTAAATAAAAAACTATATACGAAGAATATATTGAGTAACTTTGTTCGTAAACAGTTTTCAATTTTCTTTCGAGAACTACATATGAAAACGGGATAAAAGGGTTGCCTATGTTCTTTTTTATGTCATAGGCTGTATGCATACCATATTTCATCCAAATACGTTTCAGTTTTATCGTGATTGTGTAACAAAGACACAAATACACAATTGTGTTTGTGATAAAATGAATCCCATGTGTTAAGATTCAAAAGCTAGAGGTATACGTAAATTTCTGCTCATTTCGTTAAGCCACTTAAGCAAGATCGAGTAATAAACGTACATACCCATAAACTTTGAAATTTATGTAATAATAGGATTAGTAGGATAAAGTTTTGTTAATATTAAAAGAAAAATTTGTAAGTGTTCAAGTTTATCGCTTAAAATGTCTTGTAATAATATACGTAACACCATTCCTGTGGAGGTTATTGTAAAGATTGACTAATTGATAGTTTGCTTATTTGATACTTGTCCATCCGTACTAATTAATAAGTATCAGATATTTTAGCAAGGACAGCAAAAATCAAAGAATGAACATAAAAAATTATATTCAGCTTTATGAAAGGATATATGTGGTTGCATTGGTAATTTTGCGTTATCCACACCTCACTAGGGACTGTGTTCGTGTTTTTTTGTGTTGTGAAGCTGAGAAGATATCTCTTGTGGGGCTTAAGTGTGGGGTCAAGGAAATGAGCTTTGCTAATTTTGTATCAGTAAAGAAGATTTCTCTAGTACGTCGACACTAGGAGTATTTAATACTTTTTGAATAAGTTCGACAAAGGATCGAAAAAAACCCGCATTATATTTTTATCTCAATTAATTTACTAAACCTAATATTTTAAAGACTAAGTAATTTAAGAGCATTGGAAAATTTAACGTTTCTGCGTTGTAAATAAATATTTTCTTTGTTTCTTTGAAATATTTATTTTATCGTAGTGGAAGTATCCATTCCTTCATTACTGTGGTTTTCTTCGAGTTAATTGATTTGAGAGGATTTACGATATTTCGGAGCGTTGAAATTGGGAAGGGCGGGTCGCGAAGAGGATCAGTCCATTATGTGGGTATATTTGATAAGAATTTATTCAGTTTTATAATTAATTAAGAAAATTGATCGGATTTTCCAATGAAATTTGACATTCTTACAAAATACAAGGATAAGTTGCCGAAAAGTATCGGAGGATGATTACATCACCACCTTCATGTCAAAATCTTTCTTCCCGTGGGTGTTGTAAAAAGCGCTTGTAAAAAAGGAAACTTCCGAAAATAGCAATGTCTATCGACAGTCAGGGTCAAAGTCAAAATCAAAAGTCAGGGAGACAGAAGTACGAACACCGGGCAGACGGCTCGTGCCGCGGACTTTTTTCGAATTCCAATTTTTTCGAAACTTTGGTTTGGAAACTAAGGCATTTCTGAAACTTGCCTTCCGACAAGTTGAAACTTCGGTGAAATTTGTATCAAAAGGACTATACTGCCGGACTCTAACATATTTATTTATTTATTTTACTATTCACGTACACACACAATATAATAAACAGAGAAACAAAAAATTGAAATTTCTTCCAGCAGGCCTGTTATAATTATTTATTTATTATCAAAATTAAACAGATCGATGACGAAGTCACCTTAACCGAGACTTAGGATAGATGGGTATTATCGTTACCGAGAAAGGCAATTAAATAAGTAAATAAATACTTACGATGATAGGGACGACATCACATACATTGCTCTGATATCGAAGTAAGCCGCTTAACATTAGACACGCTAAAATGTAGTACATTTTCGATTTAGACTCGATCGGGAATACAACCCGGGATCTTAGAACTGGCAACACCATGAAAACCGGTGTGTAATGCCTTCATCCACGGAGGACGTCAGGAATTATGCTCAGATCATTCATTCAGAACAGTCGTACAGTGACATTCTTAAAGGCTAAACATACATTTTTAGACTACCAATGGGCAAAGATTTTTACCCATTGATATGCATATATTTGTTATTGTTGCTTGTTTGTGTATTTATTATCATGTACCTACATATCAATTAATATTCCTAAACACTCTGTACGTTCCGCAAAATGTATAAAACTAAGATTCAGTTATTTGTTTTTTATCCTTAAGTAAGTGAATTTCTGTAATTCTTATTATTTAAAGATACTTCGGTTCTTCTACGACAAAGAGATGTAAACCTTTAATCACCACCATTAAAACGGTCACAGTTCTGATGGATCTCTATAAACCAAACGATACGATTTACTAGGAGACCCGTGGTACTCCGCAGAATCAACTCATCCAATCAACGATCTCCTGATTTGAAACACATATTGAAAGTAAAATTGAATGTTAACTACTAATTCTATACATCTCAACCAATTACCAAGTGGACCAAGCTCAAATGAAAGAGCAGAGAGCGAATGTTTTAGATTTGTTCTTTTCTAAATTCTTAGAATAGAACATCTTTTAGTCTTTTTATACCTAAATTCATAAATACAGAATGATTTCATGAACATGAATGAGATATACAGAAATAAAAACTATAATCAATGTATATGAGGAACAAATTATATTACTTTTATTACTTGAGTAGGTTAAAAAGTGATTTCCAATGATTTATCACAAAATTGTGCAAAAAAAATTAACTAATCCGTTTGATTATACGGCGGTAAGAATGAAATAATGTAGCTATTCTTACATTATAGTAGAAAAATGTGAGATTCTTGGAGAAAAGAATTTTATTTGAATTTAAATGCCAAAAATTATCCTGTGGGATATATAAAGCGGGTTTAGTTTTCTATCATTTATTTCATATACAACTTCTGGCAGACCTGTTGAATATAGCACAAATACCTGTCCTACGATTTGTAGTAGGCGGGAGAACACGTGACGCAATGTGTTTGTTAAAATTAGTCTGTAGTCAATCTAAGTAATGTTTTAGAGCAACACTATTACAATTTTTCAATTACTTTACACTACATTTTACAATTAATCTCTATGAAACCATACGTGATATGATTCCACTCGATACAATGATAAAGTAGAGGGCATAGCGATCAAATACATGTTTAGCCAAGGCAAGGCAATATGTATAGATATACAGGAATGTTATAACTGGAATTAAATGATGGCTCGTTTAAACAGAATGCACGTTATCGGCGGCATCGGTTATCAGAATGACATCAGATTATTGACGAAGTGATTCATGATAAATTTATATAAGAAGACATTTATATTGACATTTAACTTATCTTACATAAGGGCCTATTAAAGTTCACTGCAGGTATGCCTATATATACATACACACACACACACATATATATATATATATATATATATATATATATATATATATATATATATATATATATATATATATATATATATATATATATATATATATATATGTGTATGTCTGTAAGTTTATATTATATATTTATCTTTATCTTTAATTAACTACATATCTATTTTTTGCGTAATACTTGTATTGGTGTATATTTCTTTTCATTTGTTACTTACCTACACCAGATTTCTTTCTTCTAAATCCTGTCCATCCAAAGGTTGTCTGAAAGAAATCGCTTTGAGCGATAAGGCCGCCCATTGTGCTACCATTTATGTTTAGACTGTTTGTCATATTATATTTCTTTTTTATGGTGTGCCATAAAGTGTACTCTCTCTCTCTCTCTATGCCTCTACGGTGGGTTTGCCATAATCACCATACTTGGCAAGCGGATTGCCGATCTCAGTAACAGTCACTTCAAAACTTGGAAACTGATGTCCATCAACGTACTTCCGTGGACGAGTGGCGAATACACCGGTTTTTATGGTGTTTCTAGCACTGAGGTCCCGGGTTGGATTCCCGGTTGGGTCAGTGTAGAAAACACTTTGTCTACATTTCTTCGGGTCTGGGTGTTTCTGGTACCTTCGTTGTTTCTGATTCCATAATACAAGAGCTTAAGATTGCTAACTTTGAGATTAGAGCAATGTATGTGATTTTTTCCCTATCTATGTATGTTGTTATTTAAATAAATAAATAAATATTTATATTTATTATTATTCTTATATATTATAAGTCATGATAGCCGAGTGGTTGGGTGGTCGGAACTTCGAGTCAAGAGACCCGAGTTCGATTCCCAGGTGGCAGGCTCGTACCAATGGATTATTATAGAAAACTTATTTACGAATTATATCGTTGGCTTGGACATAAAGACGGCGACGGGCTCACCACCTATCCGACCGACGTTTACCCGAAAATATCTTCGGTGGAATGTGGGTCAAAGGGACTTAGTTGTCTAGGCTAGACCTCTGTCTACTCCTGTATTGGGATTTAAAAAAAACATAAAAATGTATAGGGAATTGCGTGAAGATATTTATTCTTATATCTTAGTAATCTACTGAATTTTTCTGGTATTTTTGACTTTGCTTTTGCGCTATCTGTCGACAGCCAATGGGTTTTTTCAAGGCTTTTTGCTCAGTCGTCACATATAGCACCTACTCCATGAAAGGGAGTGATATATTTGTAAGCCGTAACCACAGTGCAACGTACTTACGACCATTACAGATGATAGACCTCTCCAAATTATCGTTTGCTAAGCCTTGCGATTAGTACCATTGTTCAAAGGAAGCAATTATTCGCAGAACTGATAACCTGAGTAACATTTACTTAAAGCAAACATCAAGTGTGATGACCTCTTCCTCACAGATAGACATTATATACTTTACGGGGTGTAGATGAATGTAGCTATGAAAGAAGCGTGATTTTTGAAGTTTACAAAGCTTATTTTGATATTCCATCATTATGTTTGCGATAATAATGAATAGGAACTGTCATTGTAGAGACTGTAATAAGTCGTACATGTACGGAGTAATAGGATATAGGACGGAGTAATAGGATATAGGATATTATAGACGGAATATATATAAGCATCTCTCTTTAATCCTACCTATGGGGGAGGCCTATGTCCAACAGTGGAATTTAATAGGCCGTTATGTATGTATGTATCTCTCAAATTCTAATGTTTTTCTACGTCCGCGAGATGCGTGATCTATGTAATAATAGTAAAATGATCAGGAACCTGCTCTCGGATGAGTCACAACAATGTTGTAACGGAATGAGTAATGTGGGAACTAGCGGAAAACCTTACTCGCCTACAAGTATGACAAATCTTTTCTGTAAATATACACATCACTAGCATAATGCTCTAGCTGTGCTGTGTTATTTCACCCGCGTTAAATAAAGATTATATGAACTGCTTTGAATATAATGAACTTGACCAGCATTTATTGTCACTGCTTCGCTCCTATGGGTCATAGCGTAACGATATATATCCATTAGAATCAAAGATTAATTAGAATAAAATATTTGTACAAGGGCGCTACTTATTCCTGTACTGAAATATCTTCCAGTAATCCCATAGAGGAGAAATGTATCTCTGTTTAGTATACGTAGTAGACAAATTTATAAAGCATCCTATGCTTATGGTGGATCTCTTATGATCACCACCTTCTGAAATTGGATTGTCAATCGTAGTACCAGACACTCGTACCATAGTTTTTCTCTAGTCGTCTCACAATACTCACCGTGATGGAGTGGCATAGCTTACGCCTCGTTTACGTCGTATATGTCTCGTTCTCGAAAACGGTCTCAGATTTTATATTTATCGGGGTGGTGAGTTGCACGATTCTCCAGAAAAGTCCCAGTAAATAGACACAGCCTACTTATTAACAGGTTTACTTCATCGTTAAAAATAATAAAAAGTATTAGCAACATACATGAATAAATTAATAGTATTCGTTCATGGTATGGTTGGTATATGATGGTATATGTATATAATGGTATATACTTGGTATATGTTGATAAGTTCCATAACTATACATATAAAATTGGGATGTTGTTTGTAATATTGAAATAACCGTTATGATTTACATAACTACATGTATAATTTTGTCTGTCCGTCTGTCTGTTTGTTCCCAAAAGTCCCAGTAAATAGACACAGCCTGCTTATTAACAGGTTTACTTCAACGTTAAAAATAAAAAAAGTGCTAGCAACATACATGAATAAATTAATAGTATTCGTTCATGGTATGGTTGGTATATGATGGTATATGTATATAATGGTATATACTTGGTATATGTTGATAAGTTCCATAACTATACATATAAAATTGGGATGTTGTTTGTAATATTGAAATAACCGTTATGATTTACATAACTACATGTATAATTTTGTCTGTCCGTCTGTCTGTTTGTTCCGGATAATCTCTGAAACGGCTAGACCGATTTTTAACAGGACTTTTACTCACAGATAGCTAATGTTATAAGGAGTAACATAGGCTTAATTTTATTTTAGAAACATAATTATGGATGCGCGTTAAGTGTTAAACTGTGGGCAACGCCGCGGAGGGCAGCTTATTATTACTAATTACTTTCTGTTTAAGGTTGTATTACCTTTATTATATTAAAAAAATGTCAATAAAGTTGATACCTGTGAGTTCACCTATTTCTTTTGTATTAGAACCTCGTTACGCAACGAATATATTCAAGGAAATGACAATTGTTGGATGTATGTTACTTATATTTATAAAATAATAAATAAATATCGACAGAGGTCTAGTTTAGACAATTAAGTCCCTTCGACCCACCTTTCACCGAAGATATTGTTGGGACAACGTGACAGGTGGAGAGCCCGTCGCCGTCTTTATGTCCAAGCCAACGATATACTTCGTACATAAGTTTTTGAAAAACCGACGAGAAATCCCAATCACCTAACCACTCGGCTATCGTGACTTGTTACTTATATTTATCAGTAAATTATTAGATTTACCAAGTCCAAAAAACAAATAAAAAATAAAAATTTCCTTCATAATTGTAGAGCTCTATTAGTGGAATATCCTAACAAAATTAATTGAAATGATAGCGATATTTAAAAATTAATAGGACCCGCCTTCCGTCTACTCTCAAAGTGGCGTTCATTAAAAGTGTTTCCAATTAAATATAACAGCGGCGTTTTAAAATGCTCGACATAACGCCATTCCCAATTATCACTTTAGCCGTAGAGTCGCGAGTACTGAATTCTAATAAAAATTAAAATTGTTCCTAGATTTTCGACGTGGTAATATTTTGCCATTTGGTTCTATTTTTAAGCAATTGTGAATATAAAAAAATGAGAAACCAGCTCACGATCGTATTTCAAAATATTCGAGTGGACCGAGGTTTAGATAGCAACACCATTTCACAGCCCAAATTTCACCCGAGCTTGTTTTGGACAACGCAGCCTTCTTTGCCATCGCCGTCTTTGTGTCCAAGACCATTCATTCAAGTTTCAATTTTGAGAAACTGGATTCAAATGTTAAAATAACGATAAAATTAATACTGCTTATGCTCGTCAATAATTTTTGATTATTAAGTTGTGGTATTACCAAATGGCACCGACAAACACCGATTTACTTTGTCTGTAAAAAGCCACCACGAGGAAACATGAAAAAACTCTATAAATATGGAATATCTCTTTCCGAACCTTTTCTTGATTCATATTCTTCCTCTATATAGGGTATAGGAGAATAAGTTTGCAAAAACTTTAAAAATCGGTAAGTTATCGATATAAAATCCAATTCATAGTTTATACAGAGTACATAGTTTATATAATTTCAATAACTAACTTAAATTAATTCATGTGGATGTCCCACATCAATTAATAATTACGGTACAAGGAAACTCACACTGTCTCAAATTCGCTAAGATAAACATATCTTTAGGTTTTATATAAACCAGAGGATAGAAGCATCTATTTCCACTTAAACAAATTGAATTAATATAAGACGGATAAAGCTCACTAGAATAACAACACGAGAAAATTTATTTATTACATTACCTCGCGTATGAACTACGAATGTGGGGCCGCTGATTGAAACGGGCTTCCTGGTTACCGGACGGTCGCACTAATCAACCGGCGACCGGGTATGCCCTTCGATTGGGATGCACTGCTACATTGCAATCAAGTGCACACAATCGATCTCTTCATCTATTCAGAACTGTCAGAGCACGGTGATCTGATGTGACAAATTCGATTCTCCGATTAGAAGTGTTCTTATAAAACAAACACACTCGACAAAAGAGATATATAAAACAAACGCCAATTAAATGTTAAGACACAAACAAATAAACTTTTTTCTTCTTCAAAACAATTAAAGCAATTGAGCCGACGGTCCGCGGTCGGATAAACTTGGCGCGAATTTCCCGTTTTCCGCGCGTAACCCAACCTTTGTACAGCGTCCGACCGCGTCGCAGTGATCGCAGATACTAAGGAGGTAAGGAGGCGGACCGCGGCCGGTACCGATGCTGCAGCCCGCGCCACCCGCTAGAATATAGTAAAGCTGAATATTACGTCACCTAGATCTGCTAATGGGAAATCAAGTATAATTCCGAGTCTCCGTTTGCATAGCGAAGAAATCGCTTCCCTGTATCGGACAGTTAAATTCAGGGTTTAATATCTTCTCGTGGATGGATAACAACAGGCATTACATTCCATTTTGCCTTTTTTACCACTTTGTCTTAACACTACATTGGCATAATTTTTTAATTTTTAATTAGGTTATTTTGATTATCTTATTTATTGGTAGTGCTTAATGTGTACTCTTCTGACAAACTCATCTAACCTCACAATTATATTTTACTGCTTACACGATTAAGAGTCCATCATCGTTAATTGCATTTAAAAAACGACTATGAAGTAGTAACATTGTTTTTAATAATAAAAAAAGAATCCACTTCATGCTGAATACGTTGAAGACATAATTTTTAAGTATTCTATTCATGGGGATATTAATTTATCATTGAGAGGAAGAGTGAGGAAGATTATATCTTCCTTTAAAGAAAGATTATAATTATAACAGGAATTAATCGCATACAGAATAAGTGGAGTATTAGTCACGTAAACAAGTGAGGCATAAAATATTTTAAGAAACACGTAAACATGTGCAAGCTTTTATTCACACCACGGCTATAAATAACTTTGACACTTTCAACGTGAGTAAAGTATTAGGCGATATTCGATACATGTTATTAACAGCATCCGTACATTGTCACCAGGTTTTTCATTTAAAATGCCTAGTCTTAAGTTTGTATTAATAAATTGTTGAAAAAATAAAAGTTCTTGTTCGTGCAATTGCATATCTAGCAACCCTAACAGCTCTTGCAATTTCCCATTTTCTCAATTTGCGGCTTCGTTGGAATCGATTTAATTTGCCCTTTGACGGTTTAAATCGATTCCCAGCTCGTTTAATGCGCCAGTGTTTGTCGATTACAAAACGCAGTACTCGATGTCAGAGCAATGTCTCTTTTATAAAACGACCCAGACTATCGTTTTGAATTTTTAATCTTAATCAAATAAAATATGTAACATTGTGTACGTACTTACCTTTTCTTTATGTGATTAAAATTCTACCGTGGATCTGTTCTCTGAATAGATAAGGAGTCATAGACGGACTTAGATATCTGAGGGAGAAATAAAATATACCGACTAAAATCAACACAAGTGATTTTGTTGGTGTCGAGGCGTATACTAGTAATCTGAAGAGCATTGCAGGAATAGATACCCACAAGAGCGAAGATCCGCAGGTTGAACTATCCACCGATAGTTTAGTTAGTTTTAAACAAAAGGACTTTCGCGCACGTTGGTACGTCATGACAACAAACCTCGAATCCTGGGCTAAGATTTTTTCAGCAAAAAGTGAACTCGGGGTAGAAAAATACCAAGTAATTATATAAGTATATTGTGGGGTCATTTAAAATAGCTTCTAGGTTCGGTTAATTTCGAGTCAAGAGGCCCGAGTCGATCCCCAGGTGGCAGTACCAATGAGTTTTTCAAAAACTTATGTACGAATTACATCGTTGAACATAAAGATGGCGACGGGCTCACCACCTGTCTCTTTGTCTCGAAAATATCTTCGGTGTAAAGTGGGTCAAAAGGACTTAATTGTCTAGACAAGACCTCTGTCTACCCCTGTATTGGGAATTGGGTGAAAATATTTATTTATTTATTTATTTATTCTAGGTTCGGTCATAAATGCGGGGTTGCTTGTTAATCGGTATTTTATAGAATAATTTTTCCTTGCGCAGGTCTTTATTGTAGCAGGAGCTTACGTTTGTTGCCTGGAGAACTTTTTTCTCGACACCATTTTGCATTAATGCAACAAAGGATTAATAATACTTAATCGATAAATATTTAACGCAAGTACGGGAACTTAATAATATTCCAGTTAATATTTTCTGTGGCTTGCTTTTAATAAAAGCTGATCAAATACCACGTTAAAGGAATTTCACATTTACAAATTCCCATCTTCGCATTTTAACCTCGATCCCCAGTTTATTTTGCCCCAAATCCATTGGTCACCGCATTAAATTTTGAATTAAAATATCTGTGTTATTGACCTCAGGTTATTAACCACGAAAAAGTAAATTGATATTTACATTACATATTTTTTACATTTCTTTTTATTTTCCGATACCAACTAATACATAGTTACAATATATACGATCCAAAATTTATAATAAGTTTAAAACCCTCATTGTAGTATGTGTAAAAGTCGTTGTACCAAGAACGCTGATTGCATTTCTGGGTTCAGTAGGCATTAAATTTAAACTTCGGTAGAGAGAAGAGCCAGCCTTGTCACCTGTGATCACGAACAGTTGTAGTTGAATTGAAACTTCTTCTCCTTTCTTTGTTACATGGAATTGAATCTTATTTCTAAATTAATAGAATGACATGCGGCGATTATGCGGATATTAACCAACTGACCAATCGCGATATTCTTTACACAAGCATTACGATAGCGGTATCGTCTGCAAATAGAATGCGCGTCCCTTATCTCCAGCTCGGATAGTCTTCGTAGAAGCTATTATGCGGGCATCAGCTGCCGACTGCTACTCCACATAATTGTTCGTTAAACGCGAACAAGCGGACAATACGCCCATCGTAATAAGGAATAAAATAATTGATACGAAGAACCGCCATTTATTTATTCAACCATTCAAATCACAATTACGTTTATATAATTATTTATTGGTTACGTTTATGCGAATGTTAGACGGCGAAACCTTTAGAATATTCAGATGTCACAACCTGACGGCTAAATTCAGGTAAATCGCATTCGCTAAGTGATTCAAAAATATTATTAATCGAGTAGTAAGGTTATGAGGGTGCCGACAGTTGTATATCGCAGAGTTTAAAAGCTTGATTAGACCTTGTTGCGATATGAAACACGAATCATGTTTTAATAATGGTTTCTCGGAACTAAATAACATACAATATGTTATCTAGTTCCCGGAGTGATTATTGTGTCTATGATTGCCTCATGTGGTGCGGCATATATTTGCGAACTCGGGAGATTACGCACGCATTCGGAAGATTTTTGATAAGATGCAGAAAAGATAAAAATAGGTTTGTTAGAGTCAAATCAAATAAAATACTATATTTTTATTGCAAACAAAAAGGGGATGGTTGCAAATGATTCATGTAATTATTGAAAGCGTAGATATAAATCAACGTACTTTAACCAATTTCTTCGGAGTTGCTCAATGAGATCTCTGCGGGGTAGGTTTCAAAGGAATCCTACAAAGGGCCGCCCTCTATAGTAATAATATAAGGGCTGCCTTTTTCTTTACTCATGGATTTAATGTTAGATTTAAACAGGATTTGGTTCAGCGTTATTAAAATACTGATGAATATATTAATGAGATATTATTAAAAACGTATCAGATTGTTTCTGTATGATTTAATACATATTTAATCTTATATGACGACCTACGTAGACGAGTGGCGTAAACACCGGTTTTCAAGGTGTCGCCATCTCCAGTTCCCGGGTTTGATTCCCGGATGGATCAATTTAGAAAAATCACTCTTTTTACATTTTTTCGGGTCTGGGTGTTTCCGTACCTCAAGTGCCTTAGCTTCTTACATTGGGATCGGAATTACGTATGTGATGTTGTGCCTATCTATATATGTTTATTTATTTATATGATGTTCTTTATATTAGTTAATCTTATAACTATAATCTGTTTTTCTATCTATTATATTTGTATTTTTATAAGTTTAAATATAACTTAAAAGTAAAAGATGTACAAGAAACATTTATATTACTTACGGTAGGAACTCGAAACAGTAACGCTTCGTATCGTAAATCAATGATGTGAACGGTTTGGCAAACAAATCTTTATACGTTGGTACATTCGACTGAACTGTAAAGCAAACTAACAAGCTCGTTAGAGATATTCCGCGAATAGTTTGATTTTCATTAGGCGGAAATCCATTGAACTATTTACTCATTAATCTTTACCTAGTTAGGATTCACATTTCTGATTTATTTACCTAATTTGTATGACTTTAACAAAAAAAAAAGTATTTAAGACTTTATATTAGTCAGTAATCAAATATAAATATCAACAAATATCATGCCTCGTTTCGGTAAGCGGGCAGAGATCACGTTATTTATCTTGCTACAATCCTGATATACTTCTATAACATTGTTTCCTTTAGTTATTGTACATGTACATCGGTCAAGGGTACTGTTAACATGATCTTTATTAAAAACGTCTTGAAATTGATCGATCGCTCGAAAAGGTAATCATGAAGATGATGCGACATTGTTTAGGCATACTAAATTCGTTTAATCATTTCGTTCTCGGATTCGCTGTTTGAAATAGATATAAGATAATGCCTACAGTAACTCATTCCTCGTCGCTCGATAATCACAGCCTTTCTCCAATTTCTTTGAAATTTGCTGTCTGTCCAACATGGGTTAAGGAAGCGGTACAGCAGTTTATTACAGTGCCTTGCCTAATTATTAGCCTCTCAACTGACACTATGTAATACGCAATAACTTTACCGGCTTCATATTTAGATATTTAGCATCGCTTTCATAACCTTACTCGTACTAATCTAGCCGAGATTGACCTTACATTCATTGGCTTACACAGGATTATTCTAATCCAGTTTTATAATTAGAAAACAAGGCTTCAAAATGTTCGCTCTTCACCTTTTGAACGCATATTTATAAGACGGTCGATATACATTTAAAATGCCTGAACCCTGAACTATGTTATAAAATATACACTCGCTGACGTGGCCGTCTAGAACATGACAGAATACTTTGTAATAGTTATTATGTCGCCGCCAGACATAATAAATGTATTCCGATAAGATCTTTCCCGGCAACGCATACGCCGTGCTGAAAAGTGAAGTCGAATTACTGTGTTTATATGCATTATATAGTAGCAGACAGCACTTCTAAGCTAAGGGTTTCTTTATAATATTTCAGAAGGGAATGATTATAAATAATTTATGACAGTGTTCTACTGCGATGCGATGTTTTCCTTAACTCCACTGCCATCAGGAGACAAACTTAGGTCACGCCAGAAGTTCTGTCTGAGTGAATAGTGTCATTAGTATACTGTTCATTCAAAGTGGAAGTTGCTGGTAAATGATCAAAGATTTTCAATTATAAATATCTGTGAATAAAAGGCAAGTAGAGGTAAAAGGGAGGTAGAGAAAGTGTGTTTTATTTAGTAGGAAATTATGTAGGGTTTGCACTGACTGGAAATTTATTTGACATGTTGTAGGGTCCTCTTGATGTTTTCTTTCAACTAGTACGTGAGAAAATCAAACACACGCATAGAATGGATATTCTAAGTGAGGTAACATCTAAACTACCACCGCTCTAATAACAATAATGTACAACGTAAATATCAATATGAATATATTGAGTACAATGATGAATACACAGAGAAATAATTAAAAGTTTTGTGTGACGAATGCATCAACTTTGTAACGCATATATTTATATTCAAAAAAGACCAACGTATTATAAATTTAGAATCAAAAACGCTAGTTGCGACGCAGACATCTTCGCGATGTCTGACTACAGTTTCGGATTTAATTCGGGAACTCCATGAGCTACGGTGGACTCCGGACCGAAATAGTTATATAACGGTGATTAATTATGAAAGTTAACTAAAACCAAAAGCCGTAATGTTAAAAATAAAGAGTATATTAGAAAGTAAATTAAAATGTGATTTTTTATCAAATTCTTTAACTTGGCACATTTTTTCTTTAATATCCGGCCTCGTAGGGGTAGCAGAGCAACAATTTTTTACCGTAACGTTTTCTGTAACCTTTCATATAAACTTTAAAACTCAAAGCGGCCAAAAATTGTAATACGTATAAGAATGTATATAAGGATTTAAATGTAATATAAGTAATATAAATGTAAGATAAGTCACGATAGCCGACTGGTTGGGTGGTCGGAATTACGAGTCAAGAAACCCGAGTTCAATCCCCAGGTGGGACGCTCGTACCAATGGGTTTTTCAAAAACTTATGTACGAGTTACATCGTTGGCTTAGACATAAAGATGGCGACTGGCTCACCACCCGTCACGTTGTCCCGATAACATCTTCGGTGGACGGTGGATCGAAGGGACTTAATTGTCTAGACTAGATCTCTGTCTACCTCTGTACTGGGAATTGCGTGAATATATTTATAAATGTGAAGACATACTAAAATTGCGGTTTCGATCTCGCTTGGGATAAACATATGTGTGATAAATTTTTGTACTCGAGTCATCAATGTTTATATGTATCCATGACAGAAGGCACATTTGTTTATTATACCGTTAGTTTGGACTCCGATAGGCTAAAATTATGTTAAATTTCTCAAAAAAGGGACTTTATTGCCTAGAACTTTTTTCTTTATTGCCTAGACTGCTCTGGTATATCGCATGAAGTATATTTCGCTACATACATATTTGTATGTTAATTACTAACCAGAATTTATATGTCGTTATGATGTAGTTCGTGTTTCTTCCATAAGGATCCATTGTAACACGTAAATATTTTTTCTGAAATTTGCCCACCTTCTGGGAAAAGGCATTCTTTGAAATTAATTTTATGCCACCATTTTCGGTTTAAAAATTAAGGGGCTTATTCTAGGGCAGCATAGGCTAGCACAAAATCATAAATAAATAAATAAAAAGGAGCATAGAGAGATTTGAGTTGAGGAGAGTAGCGAAATTTATAGTGAGGCGAAAAAGAGTATAAAGAAAAGGGAAAAAGCCTCGCACAACATTTAGGGAGCTATCGCAGATGTTGAAATAAAGTGAAGATTGAAATATTGCCCTTTTATTAATCCATAATTTTAACAATGTATGTATATTTTTTATTATTTCTCTGACTTGCACTATATTTCTTTCCACGCCAAGCGCGTGTAACATCGGTACTTTAGATATTATTCATAATTTTAGTTTAAACAAACGCACGCTATAATACCCTGGCTCAATAAAACAGGTAGCTAAATAAATTAAAATAAATTTCAAATCAAATCAAACATAGTAGTTTGCATTAATAAATTCATACATAATAGTTTTTTTTACAGGCTCCAAGAGACCCGAATTGGATCTCCTTGTGACTCGAAGCAATGTTCTTTTTTTTTTTTCAAAAATATATGTACGATTGTTGGCTTGGATATAAAGAAGACGACGGGCTCACTACCTGTCACATAGTCCAAAAATGCCTTCGGTGCTATCGTGACTATAATAAGTCTATTCAGCAAATAAGTTTATACATGGGGCTTATTTCTCCTCATGATTAGAATATGTAAAAACATAAGTGTCTTCATCTAATGGAAAGGTAGTTGGCTAGAACAAAGAGACGTGTAAAAGACTAGACGTTCTTCTGTCTGTCCGTGAAAGGGGAACAGATAGGCTCGGACGTGACCAAAATATGTTATAAACAAACGAAAACGTGACTGAGAAATGACAAATGTTTCGCAATGCGATCTTTGCGCAAGTGCATGCTGTAACGTTTATGATTGCTGCTATCACTGAAGGTTACATATATTGTCTGTGGTACATATAGACATGTTTAACACTACTGGAAATATAAAAAAAAACAACTTGCTGGTAAGTAGTTATTAATAATAATAATTCTTCATTTCAGACTAAGTCCATATATGTCTATACAAAAAAAAATTAACAAGGATAAAACTTAAAATAAACCTACGTATAATTTAAAAACAAAATTATCCTATGTAAAAAATATATTATGATTGGTCACATAAAGATAATATTAGATAGAGATATAAATACAATAAAGAAATTGCGTCGTTAGCTTAACACTAGGGTCCGGACTGCGAAACATAACATCGCAGGTTCGGGTCCGCCATTCGATTATTGTCGTAAACCAATTCCAATACAAACATTGTAGTTTAGTGTTTTGTGGCTTGGAGCGGTTAAAAGGAATACTAGTAATGTTATTTGACACTGCTACCAAAATAAAAAGAACAAACGCACAAACATATTGTATTATGTACATTATCTAGCATTTGTTTTTATTACTATTATTCTGTAAAGAGAAAGTTCACCAGTCAACCATAATATTTTAACGTCACTGGTAAAAACTGGAACAGAGATAAGTGAAAAAAAAAATATCTTCACGCAATTCCCAATACAGGGGTAGACAGAGGCCGAGTCTAGACAATTAAGTCCCTTCGACCCACCTTTCACCGAAGATATTTTCGGGACAACGTGACAGGTGGTGAGCCCGTCGCCGCCTTTATGTCCAAGCCAACGATATTCGTACATAAGTTTTTGAAAAAACCATTGGTACGAGCCTGCCAACTGGGGATCGAACTCGGGTCTATTGACTCGAAATTCCGACCACCCAACCACTCGGCTATCGTGACTTTTTATAGAGATAAGTGGATTATTTTATAAATTAAAATTATTTTATAAACCGCAAATAAACGTAGGCGTAGCATTTATTGAAAGATCTGTCTAATCCTTTTTGAGTTTGGGTTTGTAATATGTTTCGCCCCTATGGGTACTTTGGGCGTTTCATATTAAATATTTAAATCATAGAACATGAATTATATTTAGAGATCATATTTTTGGAATCAAACCTGATCATTCCCACAGTTGTCAAACGAGTGTCCTGAACACCAGAATTACCATGAAAATGAGAGCATTATTGCATTATTGGTGACAACCAGAACCGATAACGGTGGAGTGAAGTTAGAGTAGTAGTAAACAGAAATCAACAATATTAGCCCTTTGAATATTTACTAAACATTATCATCTAGATGTTTTGAAAATACATGACATACGCAAAACAATAAACAAACCGAAAATTATTACCTACAGGAAAAAATTTAATAGTTTAAATTTGTTAAGTAAGTTTTTCCCCGTAACAGAAAATATGTCAATTTAATATTTTGTAATGTTGCCAGCATTTTACTTGAGTTTAAGTTCCGTGTTCAATGCACACTTTTAAAATTGGCTTAATGAAGCAAAGGTGCCTTTGAAGTCAGTAAACGAACTAAAGTGTTATTACGAGGCTCTAAAGGCAAAGTAAACTTTTCGTTTCAGACGCTAGATTGCAGTTCCTTCGCCCGTCAAAAGATTTTTCACTTTGCTGACTAATTGAATGAAAATTTCGTTGAGGTTGGACGTCTCTTAGGAAATAACGGCTGATTGAAAACGCTTAAACACGTAAACTATTAGTTTTTTCTTATACTTTGTGGGTTCTAATTGCCAGTTTTCTGCCAGTCTGATACAAAATCTTTTTATTATATTAATTACACTACAAATCAAGGTAAAGTAAATATTTTATTATACTTTAGTAATAGCTTAAAGAGATTTTCAAAAATAACTAAATATTTAAGTCCAGGATAAAAAAAAATAAAAAAGCCGGGAGCACTTAGATACCCTGTCGTGCGTATACGAAGAAAATAATGAATATGATAGAAGGGAAAAAGGTATGTAAGGATCGTGAAACGATGTCAAGTGGCAGGAAGAATATGTTTTTATGTGAGGGTTTAAGTTGGTTAATTTAAATTTTATTCTGAAAAACATTTACTTACTGCCAAATATAATGAGGGGCCCTCTAAAAAAATAATTATAAGACTTAATTTAGAATAGATAACGTACGTTCTTCCATGTCTTCTCGCAATTTGCCATACTAGGGTAGGCAGAGGTCAGAAATGGTTATTTTTAAGGCAAAAGCTTTAAAAGTTAATAGTCTAATTTTTATTTCGCCTAAAATCGTGAGCGAAAGCGGAATACGAATCTTAACGATTTGTTACGTCATTTGACACATGACATGATTTTTCGAAAGTGTGGGCCGGCGGCAGACGTAGGATGGATGAGGCTACGTGCCCCTAGTATTTATGCTGTGAGTGTACAAAACTTCAGAGCTGACTCTATTGTAGTATCTCAGTAGTTCTGCATTTCGTGAAATGATTTTTTAACTCTGTTTTTACTGACCTTTAAATTCTAATGAAACTGAGAAAACTCTTAAAATAAACCTATAGAGTATTTTACGTGTTTTGCGATGGGAATAAGTTGTAAGTTACCTCTTTCGCTTCTTTCAAATTCATAATTCCTACACTAAAATAGAAAATAAAATGAATCGCATTCAAAGAGAGCAGAAAATATAAGCTAAACTTGTTACTGATTATTTCAAATGAAATGTACTCAGTAAGTAGTACTGATGGGGTTTGAGGCGGTGTCGATATGATAAAGCGATATAGAGCCTAAGTATTATTATGTCAAATAATACAAATAAAGAACACTTTAATATTTTCTTTTTTAATATTTTTATTTACTATTTCGATAGCATAAAACAAAACGTAATGCAGACCATTCTACAGACGTTGGTCAGAATCGAGATTTCCCGTGGAAAGGATTGTTACAAACTAATAAAGATTATGTTACTGCATCGAGTATTTATACATATTAAAACAGGGATGGTTTTGTAGGAAGCTGCAACATCAGTTAGATGTCCTGTTTGTTCAGTGAAGGCGCCGGATATTAAATTTGTCAGGCGAATTCTCGCGAGCACCGGCTGCATCTACTCGTATGTAGGGAGCGCGATATTCCTTGCATTTATTAGTATTTAGCTAAGTTTATGTCGAAATTTTTCCCTTTACAATAAAAGCTTCCGATTAACATTTGTAATAACTCCGTGGACGAGTGCCGTGTACACCGGTTTTTTTAGTGTCTATATCGCTATCGCTTTGAGGTTTCGATTCCCGGACGGTTCAATGCAGAAAACTACTTTTTCTACATTATTTCGGATGTGGGTGTTTTTCGTAGCTTCGGTGTTTCTGATTTCGTAATACAAGTGATCTAGCTACTTGCTTTAATATCAAAGTAATGTATGTGATGTTGTTCCAAAAAATATCTTCACACCATTCCCAATACAAGGGTAGACAATGAAATTCTTTCGACCAACCTTTCACGGAAGATATTTTTTGGGACAACATGACAGGTGGTGAGCCCGTCGCCATCTGTATGTCTAAGCCAACGATATAAATCGTACGTAGGTTTTAGAAAAAAAAAACCATTGGGGATCGAACTCGGGTCTCTTGACTCGAATTCTGATAAAAATATATTCGTAGAAATATCTCCGACCTCTTTCTTAAGAGATTATACAGGGTGGGCTATGAATTAGTTAACATTTGAAAAAATCGTATAAAAAAACCATTTAGCATATTTTAGAAAACGCTTATTTACGAGAAAGCTAATTAGTTGTAATTTATTTTTTAAAAATTATTTCGTCTAAATGACCACCGTTTCAGTTTTTGCACTCATCTAAGCGAGTCCTGAAGTTTTCGAATACTCTTCTGCAAAGAGACCGCGAGATCGCCGACATCTCTTGGATGATTTTTTCTTTAAGTTGACGCAGTGTATTCGGTTTATCAATGTAGACACGACTCTTTAAATAACCCCATAAAAAGAAGTCTGCTGGGGATAGATCTGGACTTCTGGGTGGCCATGGGATGTCGCCCCGTCTGGATATCAGCTTTTCCGGAAACTTGTCTTTGACCACCGGCAAGGACTCAATCGATGTGTGACACGTGGCTCCATCTTGTTGAAACCATGTGTTACGATTATAACCAGCAAATTCCAGTAGCATCGGTGCTAAGAACTCCCGTAACATTTTCACATGCTCAGTAGAATTAACAGTAACTGAACGGCCTCGAGAATCTTCAAAAAGTAAGGTCCGATGATTCCTTTTGCTGAAATTGCAGCCCATACAGTTACCTTAGGAGAGTGAAGTGGCCTCTCATGTTAAGCTTTAGGATTTTCGGTGCTCCAATACCTGCAATTCTGTTTGTTTACATGTCCATTTAGGTGGAAATGGGCTTCGTCAGAAAATAAGATGTTGTGAAAATTACTGAAACGAGTTAACATTGTTTCGGCATATGACTTACGCAAATTTAAATCATTAGGGTTTAGTTCTTGCACTAACTGGATCTTATATGGGTGTAATTTCAAATCTAATTTCAAAATACGGCGTAATGATGTGCGGGATAATCCTAATTCAGCCGAACATTTGCGTGTCGATAAATCTGGATCACATCGAACAGAAGCGGAAACTTGCTGCACGTTCTCTTCGCTCCGAGAAGTCCGTGGGCCGCCGGTTTGTTTCACATTTAGTGTAGACCCCGTCTCTACGAAGTTCTTCACCCATTTCTTTATTAAAGGAGCACTTGGACACTAACTTAAGTCGTGTAAACCATATTCAACGCGAAATAAGCGTCTCACAGTAATGAGCGAACAGTCGTTTAAATAAAACTGTTTCTACTGTTTAAACTAAATTTTTTCTACTGTTTAAACTGTTTAAACTAATTTTCCAAGAAGCGAGCTAGTGCTCCCGCCCGCGCCTGCGCGGTAATCGTTTGCGCGGTAAGTTACATTTAAATGTTAACGAATTCTTGGCCCACCCTGTAGAAAGCCATTGATGATGATGATATGATTACTGTCTACTGAATATACACTCAAAATTGTCAAACAATTCCAAAGAATTACTTACCCCGGACAAAGAGCAGTTATGGGCCTCATGTGTATGTCGTTACACAACATTATGCAGAACGCCGCTCCATTTTAGTTATAAATACTAATTAAAAATGTTTATGTAGCATTATCTGTTATAATGTATACCTATTTTAACGGTTAAAATGTACTCATTTAAATTATCCCCTATCGTCTAGTGATCATCGACCCATATAAACTTATTTTTCAAGAACATGTCGTCATCGTCACCATTTGCGAAGACGTAGTTGCTGTTTGTTTACGAAGTATCCAGGGATATCGTAACAGGCGATTACGGGAAACGCCTAGAAACTATAAATGTCGACCGACAGATTTCGGAACAACTATCTCGTAATGTACTAGGTTCAGCAGACCGGTGACAGCAGTGGCAGCAGCATATGGTGCAAGGTGTACTGTAGTGTGATCGCCAATCCCCTTGCCAAGCGTGGCGATTATGGAAAACCCTCTCGTACGGGAGAGGCCTACGTTCTGCAGTGGATTTTTACAGGCTTTTGTATGTAGATAGTAACCTACTGGCGTCGACCCATTTATAGACGAGCAAAACCACTATTTGGCTATACGATTTCTGAAAACCACAAGTTCTTTGATACCATAGCGATTTGAAAATCGACAAAATGACGAAAAAACTAAAACTGAACAGAAACATAATGAATTGCCAAGTTTTGATAAAAAACCAAGAGGAGACTAATTAAAGAGCACAAAAATTTTTTGCGCTCTGATAACAAATCTTCTTTTTCAGAAGGTTTATTTCACCGGGTATGTACTTCACTCATATCTTTTTTTAAAGTGATCATAAATTCCAAATGAATGAAAAGCGAAGGTCTTGCTAGCTTTTAATATACCTGTGATGATCGATTGATAATGAATTCCTAAACAGTATCTTATGGAATTACGGCTTGGAGGAATTTTGTGTGAATTGGCATAATTTTTGCCTAATAAACGCAGGATTAATACAGATTGAGTTTTTTGAATTATTACACTGGTATCAGGCATTACTTAGGCATAAATGCGTAGTGAGTAATATTTATAACGCAATTTTATTCGTTTCACTTCTATTTTTTATGTTAGTTTGTAACCGAAGACTCCTTTTTACTCGATTTTTCACCTTTCAGTCAGATTTCATATAAACTTCGTAGACTCAACAAGATCAGATGGCAATTCAATAATTTAATAAGATTATAAGATTATCTCATCATCCTAATTAGGATCGCCAGGATTAATAAATTTTTTACAGATCTTTAGCATGAGAACTAGAGACATAGAGTTATCTGCGCATGCCTATTATAGTATTATTACGCTTTGAAAAAGTTGCCAAAGATATTAACTTAACTAAGAAATAAAAGACACTTTATTGATTAAAATATTCTATGGGTTCTTCCAACACACATTTTTCACAATAATACTTATGTTTTTCGTTATTTATTTTATTTCTTTATAAAGTATTATTTTTGAATTTTTAATTCAATTCATTATTAAAACGTGTTTCAGAGTTATCTATAATTTATTCTAAATACAGAGCCTTGTAATAGTTGTATAAAATGTTCGTTTGATGTGTACGATTTTAAGGGCGGTATTCGTAAAAACAGTAACGGTTTAGAATTATATACCAGCTTACATTAAGCTCGTTAATAAAATATATCCGAACATTCCATTCAATATTAAACTACTAAAGTTTTTAACAAATAAAGCCGTTAGAATCAAAGCCGTTTAGAAATCAAAGATATGATCGCGCTGTCGGTCGCGTCGAAATTCAACGGATAAAATGTATTTTTGCTAAATAATAAATACATTTTCAGCTTTTATTTAATAATGACTTTTCAGACAGAATGGAGAAACCGAAAGCGAATGATAACATCATTTTGCTTTCAATGCTATTGGCTTAGATGAAAGTAAATGGTACAGATATTTCTTTGCTTAGCTTTGACGTCAATAATTTTGAAATTAATGTAAACCTTTCCTTTTTGCTTAAAATAAGATTTATTTATTATATTTATTTATCGTCACGCACAATCCCTGACGGGGTAGCCAGAGAGAACAGATCGCCAAGTGTCACGATCCCTACATACTTCTTTCGCTTCTTTCAGATTCATCATCTTCTTCATACATGCACGTCTAGGTATCCGAGTACTCTTGACCCTCCTCTCTTCGAGCAATTTGCAATTTGGTCTTCGAAAGTTAGTCTCGGTCTACCTCGACACCTTTTAATATTAACTTTCGCGCTGTATATTTTCTTCACCATTCGGTCTTCACTCATTCGCTCAACGTGCCCAAACCATCGAAGCATTTTTGAGACAAGGTCATCTTTCAAACCTGCCATATTGCGAATCTCTTCGTTTCGCTTTCGGTCGGCCATGGTAAGACCGCACATTTTACGAAGAGATCGCATCTCCACTGCATTCAACCTGCTTTTATGCTTCTTCTGGCATACCCAGGTTTCGCTACCATATAACAAAGTCGGTACCAACACTGCGTTATGTATTGCAAGGCGTGCACTTTTCACAACGCCTTGCCTTTTGATTAACGCAGTCAGGGCACCATTGACTTTGTTCCCGGCAGCGACACGCCTGTCCACATCTAAATCACATCTTCCATCCCGGCTAAACGCACTCCCCAAGTATACAATTTCATTCACCTGTTCTAGACATTCCTGATTTACCCAAATTTCGCACTTCGTTCTTTCTTCGTCCCTTTCAAATACCAGAACCTTAGTTTTATTAGCATTCAAACGGAGACCATTAATTTCATATTCTTCTTTCATACACGTGACTAATGCCTGCAGTTCTGCCTCTGATGGTGCTATAAGCACTGCATCATCAGCATAAAGCAGACAATTTACTTTTATGTCACCCAATTTCACACCTAAACAGCTATCTTTCAGCTTCTGTAAACAGCTGTCGAGATACAGTATGAATAGCCAGGAAGACATGACACAACCCTGTTTTACGCCCGTTTGGACGCTAAATATGGGTGACAGGTCATGCCCTACCCGCACACAGGCTTTACAGTCACAGTAAAGTGACTGCACAGCCCTTAGCAATCGACCATCCACACCATACCCCGGCAACAGTTCCACATTTTCTTCCTTACAACCTTATCAAATGCTTTCTCAAGATCCACAAAAGCACAGAAAATCTTCTGGTTAGCAGCCAGAAGCTTCTCCGTCATCATGCGGAGAGAAAACATTTGATCCGTGCATCCTCTTCCAGGTCTAAATCCGCATTGTGCCTCCCATAGAAATCTTTCCGATTTATCTTGCATCCTACGTGTCAAAACCTTCGAGTAAACTTTACTTGCTAAACTGGTCAAGCTGATCGCCCGATAACACCCGCAGTCATAATGTGAACCTTTACCTTTATATAAAGGCACAATGACCGCGGATCGCCAATCATCCGGAACCGCCCCCGTTCGCCAGCACAAATTGCACAGCAGATGAAAGCTGTCCCAGACGCGTGGCCCACCATACTTGACCATTTCAGCAGTAACTCTGTCTAGTCCCGCAGCCTTACCACATTTCAAACTTCTAATCGCACATTCAATCTCATTCATACTGATGACCTCAGTGTCATCGAGGTCCGAGTCTGGCGTACCAATCACGGCGTCACCCCCGGATTCCTCACTAAGATCATCACACGCATACATCTCTCTATAAAATTCGCTCCATCGCTGCATGACGTCCGATTTTTCTGAGAGGACGTCATTGGTTCCCGAAAGCACTTATTTCATTCTTAAGGCTGTCGCACCACTCAGGGTCCTTCCAACCTCTTTCCAGAAGAGTTTGGAGTTCTCCTTGAAGTTGTGCGACAACCTTTCGTCCGCTTCCATTCTACTCCTTTCACGCACTTCCTCAATCAATGCTTTCGTGTGAACTTTCTGGAGCTTATATCTTTCTTTCCTCTTCTCTCTCATATCTTTATCATTACTAGAGGCCAAGTAGTCTAACCATGCTTTCTTCTTCTTATTTACAGCTTCTTTCACTTCGTCATTCCACCATGCATCACCCTTTTTACTACTACCTCTTTTCACAGTTCCACACACGTCTTCCGCTGCACTAACCATTTCATCTCTAAGGCTCTGCCATATTTCTTCCGCACATTCTTTCCTGACACCAATGCTGTCCAGCTTTTCGGCTACCCTTGCTTGATATTTATTCCTAGTGTCCGCTTCCTGATGCTTCCAGCTTCGGATGCTACCGACCGACTGTCGTTCTGGTATCGCCGTCCGGTGGCGCCAACCCGCGACCAGACCCCTAAATCTAGTAATCACTAGATAGTGATCCGTTCCCAGGTCAGCACCTCGGAACACTCGCGTATCAATCACCTGTTTTCGCAGTCGGTCATCCACCAGGAATAAATCGATCATACTTCTCTCATTCTCTCTTGTTCTAGTATACATATGGATTTTCTTGTGACTAAACATAGTGTTTGTCACAAGAAGACCCTTTTCCTTGCATACAGCCAGTATAAGCTTGCCAGCATCGTTAACCCTTTTATCGCCAACATTCCAAGCACCGACTCGTACCCTGGCCGAGCGGTACCAACCCATCCATTCAAATCACCACATACAACAATTCTTTCGTTTCCTCTAACCAAGTCTAGAACTTCTCTTACATTCTCCCAAAACTCCTCCAGCTCAGCTCTGGACGATGAAGCCACCGGCGCATAAACAGCCAAAAGGAATAACTTCGTCAGTCCCAATTTAAAGCGAACCCAGAGAAGTCTCGAGTTCACAACCTTATATTCAGTCATAACATCGACCAACCGAGACGACAGCAGCACCCCCACTCCCTGGCAGGCGCTCTCGCTCTCCGGGACTCCGGACCATAGAGCTAACGCCCCGCCAGGGAGCTCTTCAGTACCGCTGCCCTTCCGCTTGGTCTCCGACAAACACACGACATCTAATTCTCTTTCTTTCATTATTTCAATCAACTCATTCGTCTTATCTCTCATGCCTCCTCTAACATTCCACGTGCCAACTCTGCACTCCGTCCTCCACCTTCCGCCGTGTCGGGCTGTGCGTGACGGGTGGCGGTCCCCATCGCCGCTTTGCGCGCTGCATTTCACACCAACGGGGACGAACTGGTGTGAGTCGCCTTGGGGGGACGCCCTAACACTCGTTGGCATGGGTGCGCAGCTGTGTAGAATTGCAGCCCTGAAAAGGGCTGGTAAAATAAGATAAATTTTAAATTCTTTTATTTATTTTAATGTAAACATAGCATTGAAATATTTTCATTTGGAAATCATTTTAAGAACTTTATGAATTTAGACTGCAAGACTGCAAGTGCTTCTGATGATTATTACTTTTGTATTCGAAAGGAAACATATAAAGTGATTCAAAATATTTCACCCCTTTTGTGCGAAAATAGGCGTTGAAAATGTATTAAATAAGACGTATGTTTCAAAAACTTGTTTTTTATTTATTTTACTGCCCTTCGATGATTCTATTGTCTTTATCTGAAATCTTGATAAATCGACCACCATGGACGAGTGGCGAAACACCGCTTTTCAAGGTATCGCGGTCTGCAAGGTCCCGGGTTCGATTCCCCGAAGATTAATAGACAAAAACCACTTTTTCTATATTTTCTCGGGTTTTGGTCTTTGTGGTGACTACGTTGTTTCCGATTCCATAACACAAGTGTTTTCAAGCTTACTTTGGGATCAGAGCAATGTATGTGATTTTGTCTCTATATATGTATTTGTTATTTACTTAAATAGTTTCGTGTTAGATACTTGTGTTCTATTTAACACATAACTTAATTTCTCCTGTTAGCGTTAAGTAGGTAGTTTCTTATTATCCCATGCTCACTTTATATTGCTGATATTCTCATAAATATTTTGATAAAAATAGTTTAATTTTAAGACCAAATCAGAACTTAGTTTTATAATATCGAACACAGTACACAGTATATAGTATTTATTGGCAATTTTCTAAAGATCAGACTTAAAAGTTTCGTTCTGTTTTTCACAATATCAGACATGAACTTGAGTGCATACTACATACGTTGTATGTCTGAAAATATTTGCAGTGCGTGCTCTCGCATATTTTATCTCACCACAACCTCTGCGGCCTAAAACAAGTAAGTTTGATAGCCACAAGTATAGGTACATCTAATTCATCATCAGACAGGTACATCTACGGCGATTTACATAAGATTTTCAGTGCGTTATTGTTATCATACTAATTTCGTAGATTATTCGAAAAATGTTTCCAAGCATTTTATATAGTGTATATATATATATATATATATCGTGTATATATATATATATATATATATATATATATATATATATATATATATATATATATATATATATATATATTATTCGAATCCTTTACTATTTTGTACTCTTAGCTATGTGATGACTCTTAATTTATCATCAAATAGCTAAGTATAAAAAAATAATACACTAATGTAATATTTTTCGAAATTGCATTACGTCTCAATTTCTTTGCATTTTTATAATATTTATAAATTAAAAATAAATCAAATATCAAAAATCTTCACGCAATTCCCAATACAAGGGTAGACAGAGGTCTAGTCTAGACAATTAAAGCCCTTCGACCCACTTTCCACCGAAGATATTTTCGGGACAGCGTGACAGTTGGTGAGTCCATCGTCATCTTTATGTCCAAACCAACGATATAATTCTTTGAAAACATACATAACCGTAGATTGAAAACGTACATAATTTTTTGAAAAACCCATTGGTACGAGCCTGCCACCTGGTAATCGAACTCGGGTCTCTGGACTCGAAATTCCGACCACCCAACCAGAAGACAGTATGACATCATATTTACATTAACATATATTTTAAGTAACAATTTTTACATATGTTACGACTTAAACTTGCTACACTTTTTAAAACATTATGTCTTCAACAACATTATTTTCTTGCCAGTTTTTATTCAAATAGGTATGGAATTTACCTTCGTTATAGTTAAGATTAAAATTAACCTTTACTTAATATAAGTTGAGTAAATAGTTTAAGAAACGAAAAAGAAAATACATAAAATTTGATTCTATACAAACATAAGGGCCTTGCTCTTTAGCCATAGGTTTGTTCCCAAAAAGAGGATGTTTTATAGTTGCAGGGCGTCGTGTAGTTACGGTGTAAGAATGTTACCTCTCTCTTTCTTCCCGGGGGTGCTGTAAGAGGCGACTAAGGGAAAGAGCCTAGAATATCCTAATGGCAACTGATAGATGGCGGGATAATCATCTCATAAAAATGTCAGACCAAAATAATCAGACCGAAGATGAGCAGCAGCGTTAGAGTTGCGAGTGGTCTGGTACTGCGATCGCCAATCCGCCTGCTAAGTGTGGCGATTATGGCAAATCCTAACTTTGGGAGTGGCCTATGTGCTGCATTAGACCTTAACAGGCCGTTATATATGTATAGATGTATCCGACAATAAACGTTATATTCATGTATACCGTAAACTACTTGAATCTTTAAAAGTGCCTAATGATATTATCTCAATACATATTATAAACCTTCAAAAGAAGTGTATAAACAAACAGAAAAGACGCGCTAATTTTTTAATTATTGCTTAGAACCAATACTAGACTTACTAACTGGTTCGGCTAATACACAGCTAAATATAAAAGAAAACGTATTCATAACTAATATCTAATAATAAGTAATATTTCTTTGTTTATTAATTTAATAAACGTAGCGTAGACGAAGTTGCGCGGATCAGCTTGGTATATAATACAATAATGTTTCACAAAATGGATTCATTGAAGCCAAGCTTCGTATATTTAACTTGGGATATTTGACTTAAACTCTGTTGGTAAACTTGTTTACATTTAATAATTTAACCGTGATAAACAATGGAACATCAAATATAATCTAAAATACATTTTTTTAAAATTTTATATCATAATAAACTTGCAAATATTTGTTTGGCATTATTAGAGCTTACAACATGACTAAATTGAATAAAAGGTAATTATTATCTTTATTTTTTTTCAATGTATTTTATATACTCTAGAAATTTACGTGATAAGTGACAAACAATGTTTTACCATTGTTTCAATGAAGGGCATCATCTTCACATTCTACAAATCCCGAGGATGATCAAAGAGCGCTTTAGTCAAAGAGCTTTAGGGACTACTCAGGTTCGATGACCAACTTCACGGGCCATTAATTATTCATTAAGTAAGAAGGGCTCTTATTACTTCATTGTTGGGGCTTAACAAGGGTCAACATAAAAGCTGCCGGCTCTACGGTACTAATCTTTGATTTTTGTGTGAGTAATGGCTTAGTTTTGATATTAATTACTATGTTGAAAATTTATCTATTCCTTGCGAAAACAACATAGACTAACATGGAAGCAATATTCAAAAATTCATAAAGTTTGTTCACGTTATAATTGTTTGCTATTATTTATCTGATTGAGTTTAATTTCGGCAATCAATAGGCAGCTCCGAGTTATTTTGACCCTCCTTTCTTCGAACGATTTGCTTACATGGCTATCAAAAGTTAGTCTTCGCCGCCCTCATCCTCTTTTATTGAACAATAAAAAAGACTTTCGCGCTGTATATTTTCTTCGCCATTCGTTTTTCACTCCTTTGTTCGACGTCCCCAAACCATCGAAGTATTTCTTTATCCATTTTAGCGATAAGATCATCTTTCAAACCATCTAAATTGTGAGATTCTTATAGAAGAAATAGACTTGTCTGTATGAACAAATTGATGAATGTGTTGAAAGCAAATGAGGTAAGTAAGAAATGTGAACTTGTCGATGTATTCTCTCTGGATACTATTCTGTTCATCTAAATTCCATCACCACAATGAAGTTGTACAGAAAAACAACTCATATTGATTATTACTATAATGCGAAATATGATGCGAAGCGTTGCCAGGCGTACTATAGAAAGAGATCTACTAAACATACACAGGCACATTTGATGTACTTCGCTATTCATTTAGGCAATCAGTAAAAATAAATTATATTCTAAAATAACTACTGTTTACTTGCTGAAAAACTTGACATAGTTAAGTCAGTTTTATACATTGCAGGTTTTCTCACCTAAATATAATATTTTCTTACTTATTCCGCTTTATTAAGTGGATTTATAATATATTAATAGTGCCCTAACTGCAGAACATAAGGAGTGATTTAAAATTAATAAATAAAATAAAAATGTGTTGATACCATACGGCGTGAAATTAAAAGTGATTTTTGATAAGGGTAGTACCGTCGCATGCAAATACGATCAAATTAAAATTATAAACTCCTTTTACACTGGTCTTACAGTTTTTTTGAAACAAGGCTAAAATTATTTTTTTAAATTGGGTTAAAATGAATTGTTGGAAGCGGAGACGAAGCGTGCGCAGAGATCGTTACACCCATTAGGCGCATACAATTCCAGGAATATTGGTTTTAAGGTATACGCCTTGTTTTGAAAACCTATATAGGAGTTAAAATCATGGCCTTGCAGAATGGGCCTGAAGCATCCTGAGATAATGCGATCGTCCAGTGGTAGTAAAGTGAGGTAACCAGATGCGAATCTCTCTTTCTCTTCCATTTGCTCCAAAGCCAACGTGAAACAAATCCGTTGGTGTTAAATATGTTAGTGGATGTCTACATTCATCTACATATACATTCATCTACATATACATTCATCTACATATACATTGATTTATATTTAATATACCAATAAATTATAACAACTGTGGTAAAAATAATTAACACTAAATTTTAACGATGGTAATTTTGAGCGATAAAAGAAATATCATCATCAGCTTTATTTTAGGAAGCTCTATTTAAAATTTTAAAATAAATTTTGAAACGTTAACTATATCTTCCAATACAAATGTAAAAAAAACCTTTACCGTGAATGAAAATACCAATATTTAGCGTTTGGCAAATACCAGTATTTATTAAATTCTAAGTATTATGTTGCGCAATGGACTTCCTTCTTATTGACATTACTTGTCTATATAATTTTCTAAAAAAAAATAAATAAATAATAAAAGTATAATAAATAGTAAAAGTCACGATAGCCGAGTGGTAGGGTGGTCGAAATTTCGAGTCGAGAGACCCGAGTTCGATCCCCAGGTGGCAGGCACGTACCAATGGGTTTTGCAAAAACTTGTGTACGAATTATATCGTTGCCTTGGACATAAAGACGGCGACGGGGTCACCACCTGTCACGTTGTCCTGAAAATATCTTTGGTGGAAGGTGGGTCGAAGGGCCTTAAGGGATTTCCGTGAAGATATTTTTTTAATAAATAATAATATGAAAATATCACAGATATCTAATATGAATACCTTAATAAAACATATCTTCACGCTTAGACAATTAAGTCCTTTCGTTCTTCGGCACGAGCCTTGGGGATCGAACTCCGGTCTATTGACTCGAATGCCGATCACTCAACCACTCGACTCTCGTGACTTTCTTTTTAAAAACTTTAATCTGTAACCACATATAAATTTATATATATATATATATATATATATATATATATATATATATATATATATATATATATATATATATATATATATATATATATATATATATATATATGTGGTTACAGATGAAGATGATGAATCTGAAAGAAACGAAAGAGGTATTTAGTATTCTTGTTTTAAAAGTAAATCCTAATAATGTGTCCATTTTTAACCGACTCCAAAAAGGAGGTGGTCCACAATTCTATTTGTATATTTTCACATGTATTTGTATATGTTCACCGATTACGCCAAGATTTATGATGCGATTTAAGTAATAATAAATAAATAAATATTTTCACGCAATTTCCAATACAGGGGTAGAAAGAGGGGTAGAGAGAGTCTGACAATCCCTTTGACCCACCTTCCTCCGACGATATTTTCGGGACCACGTGACAGGTGGTGAGCCCGTCGCCGTCTTCATGTCCAAGCCAACGGTTTAACTCGTACATAAGTTTTTGGAAAAACCATTAGTACGAGCCTGCCACCTGGGGTTCGAACTCAGGTCTCTTGACTCGAAATTCCGACCCAACCACTCGGCGGCTATCCGATTTAAGTGATACTTATTTGGTGTTTAGTTACTTTTTTTAAAAGATTAATAATGGACCGAAAGGAATAATGGATCTAAAGTTAGAAGTTTCTGATACTGAGATTACCTGGTGCACTAGGGTGACAATTATCCTTGCCGGGGAAGCCCTACAGTGAACTGCGCGATTTGATATAAATTAAAAACAGTGTTCTGCGTTGTGACAATTGTCATCAGGATTATTCTCAGCTGGGTGCTGTGATTAGACATCAGCGCGAAATAACTGTTTCATTGACGGAAAAGGCCAGTTTCACACTGGAGATGAATGCTGCTAAGACTTATTTCCTTGTTTATTTGAATTTATTCTGATGTTGTTGCGATAGTTCTGATGTATCAGTTTTTTTTTACTTTCAAATGTGACCTTCAATATCTTTCAATAGTTCTCTTTTTAAAAGTTTTAAACTTCAAAATTAGTAACACTGAAAGGCATTGCAATTATGAGTATATGTCACATTTGTCTGTCTGTCTATTATATCTTGTCTGTCTATTATCGGATTAGACAATGCGCTCGGTTCGCAGTTTTAACATTATACTATGTATTGATTGTAAGTTCCCATTTCAATTAGGGCGATCTTGACAAGAACATTCTTATGGTGCTTGTCGTTGTTTTAGTGGCCAAGCCAATTGCAAAAATCCATTCCCCCTTACGAGCTTCTTTTGCGAATCAAACTCGGGTCTCCAGATTAAAATTCCGATCACCCAACCACAATGTAAGCTATCGAGGCTCTTAAATTAAATATTTATGAATATACACATATTTATAAATACTTTTTTATAAATACAATACGGTAACTGTTAATACTATTTTTAAAGTTTATGAAGTTGAAATGGTCTTCTATTGTTTAAAATAAATAAAAACGTGCTTGTATAGGGACTACATAACATACATTGCTCTCATCTCAAACACTAGTGTTATGAAATCAGAAAAAACAAAACCTCAAACCAGAGAAAATGCAGAAAAATTGTTTTCAACATTAACCCGATCGGGAATCGAACCCGGGTTCTCAGAGCTGTCGCCACCATTAATATCCGTGTGTCATATACTCGTCCACTTAGTTATTTATGCACCAAAACTATAGATATTTTACACTATGGTATTATACTTTAGATGCGTTTTTTTGTAAATATTTTTATTATTTGCTATGTATGGCTTTATTGTTTTCACTATTATCGCCTATAATTACTTTATTTTACCAGTCTATGTGTTAATTACTATAATCTTATGTAAAGTAGTCAAAAGTTACAAGTGTGAAAGTGAAAAATAAAGACCTCTTACTAACCAAGATTCGTAATAAAAGAAAAAAAATTAAGATTCTGATATTGGAAAGGAATATAGAACGATGTGTGAAATATGGGTAAGCCAGGAATATTTAGAATAGGTGAATGAAATTGTATACTTAGAGAGCGCTTTTAGCCGGGATGGAAGACGTGATTTAGATGTAGATAGGCGCATCGGAGCTCTGACTACGTTTGCGATTACAATGATACTTTTGTCGGTTTTCTCTCTGTCAAACGTCCGTGTGGAAAGCGCATTACTAAAGCGCAAGAAAAAGACAACATTAGCAAAGAATAAATAATTTTATCGCTGAGCTCCGTGATAGGCAATCACAGCACCATAGTCCCGATAACCAAAATATATAGCTACATGAGTCTCCTAAATACAGGTTATACTATAACTAACCTAGATAGGAGATCAGGACTAACCAATCTGCAATTGTAATTATTGTCAAAATAATGGTGTAAACTTCTTAAATGTTTCTAATGTGTAACTGAAAACTGAATGCAATAAAGAAAAATTATTATTATTTATTATTATAAATAAACGTATCAGGAACACTTAGTAGATTTAAATGTCAACAGTGTGTATGGACCCTAACCGCGTTTTATTACGACAGGAGGGCGCTACCGCGGGCCGGTATTGATCGCATGCACCACCTGCCGGTGCACAAAGCTTGGCTCCCGCACACATGTCTGTAGGCTTTTTAATAGTAAGTCTGCATCTTCACGCGTGCTATGTTCGGGCATAAGCAGTTCCTAAATCTGATAGGTAAAATTATCGATTTTTGTGATATTTGTATTGTCTTGTAAACATAAACATATAGTTTCAATGATCAGATTAAAAATGGATCAGTTTACCTCTGCAAGTTTGGAAAATAAATAAATTTTTATCCTCTTAAAAAGGCCTATATATACCTATTTCTAACACCGGCAGATTTATATAAAATACATATCTTCGGATTCATAGATTGCTTAAAGTATCCGTAGATTTTTTTTGAAGAAAAGCAACAATTTTGTGGTAATATGTAGGTAATGTATGTGGTAAACGATTTATAAAGATGATATAGATGCGATAGCAACCTTTGGTTAAGGAAGAGAAAAGATAATAAGAGAAGAGGAAAAGGAACGGGTGTACCCTACTCACCGGAAGAAACGCAGAAATTCAAGGTGACTAACCTTCAAACTATCGCGGGATTCATCTTCTCAGTGTCGTCAAATTATATGCCAAAGTACTACAAGATACAAGATAAAAGATAAATGAAATTAGTGAAAAATTTGGAATGTACAAGCGTTACTTAGATAACGAAAAGGACATATGGATCTGAGCTTTTCCTTGCGATGCTTAGCTGGAAAGTAATTGGCTTAAAACAAAAAAAAAAAACTGTTTTGCGCATTCGTAATGAGGAATGAATTTCGTAACGTCGTAATGGTCGACTTTATTTATCTTTGGGGTGAATAGTCGTATGATTCGAGCACAAGAGTATGATCTATGTGAAAGTAGGAGACAGACACACGTTTTAGCAGTAAAAGTTGTAGTAACTAAAATTGAGAAGAGTTTTACACAGGTAGAGAAATCGAAGGAAAAGAGATTAATGTAAGATATTTATAAGACGAGGGTAAAAAGGAGTGAAGGTTAGTAAGGCGAAAGTTACTCGATCAAGTTTGAATGTTCTATATAAGGTTCCTATAAAGATTACTCTTAATCGTCATTAGTAAACGAACAGATTAAAAAAGTAGAGAAGTATGTGAGGAACATGTGGAAGTATTTGGACTCTGCCCTACACCTACGGGTTAAAATAACAAAGAGTATTTAAATGTGAATATTTTTGTTATTTGAATATTAATTTGGAACAACATTCGTAATGATAAACAACTTGGTCGGGCGCAATTAATAAAAGATAACATGAAAAATGGCAGCAGTTTACTCGCGTCTGTGTTTTTTAAGTGATTGAATTAAATACGTTTTGACGGAGTCCGTCGGACATGCCATGGAATATATTTTCAACGATATCTCGTCATACCGTTACAGGTTAGGATTAAAACATTTTTCAATCACCGGCGTGAATTTCATCCACGTTCAATTTAACAGTGAGATTGTTTTCGTTTTATTTTAAATCTCGGTTCATATCAAATACGAGTAAAGGAAAAATATGAGCATTACGCTCATATTTTTCCTTAATCCGATTAATATTACGTTTTTTCGTAGTAATAAGATTTAAGAGAAAGATGCGGTAGATGATCTTCTGAATTAGTGGATTTTCAGTCCATCAGTAAGTCTCCACGGGTTGAAAAGATTATACTAGATCCTTTGACAACCACATTGTGTAAAAGATTAAAAGAAATTTCTTTATTATGCAATGTTATTGACTTTTAAAGCATATTTATGCTGAACTTTTATGTTATTAAATTTAAGAGGAAAAATTTAAAATTTCAACTGACACGGGTGGGATTCGAACCCGCGACCTTCGCCTATCCGTGGCGACTCTCTTACCACTAAAATTTTTTTTTCAATTCTGGGGATTACTATTTTCTTCATTTTAGGACAAAAATGTTCTTTCGGAAAATATATAGTATCATAAAAAATGGTGTTAAGATTAATTCAGCCGTTAACGACGGCGACAACGCTTTATACCCAGAAACAAAGTGACTTATTTTTTAGTTTATTTCGCTATACTGGGGTAGAGGGATATATAACAACGGAACAATAATAGTCCTGGGGGTCCATATTTCACGGGAGTTTAGTTGGGAATATTTATTTATTTACCTCCACGCACAAGCCCTAACGCCACGTGTGTGATACTTACATACATCTTTCGCTTCATTCTAATTCAACATTTTCTTCATACATGTTCCTCTGGGAGTTAGCAATTTGCTCACATGGTCTTCGAAAGTTAGTTTCCGCCGGCCTCGGCATCTTTTAATTTTTACTCCCGCGCTATATATTTTCTTCACCGTTAGGTCACTCATTCATATAGATTTAGATAAAGATAAGCTACAACACAAGAGTTAATAAAATTATTAATTCACCGAAATGTTGTTACCACAGGTGTATAACTAAATTGGTTTAAGAGATGTCCTCCTGTCTGTTCAGTAAGGTGGATTCTATTTATTACCGCACTTGATTGCGGTGTATTTGTGTTGGAATTTCAATTCAAACTTCGGCTATTCAAACAGCTTTATTTCTAATTGAGAAACAACGTGTTTTAATTTAAATTCAAACATTTCCTTTATTGTATCCTGGCTTTTACTAGCGGCTTCGATCGCGTAAAATAATTGTCGATGTCATAATCTAATGATAATCATTAAAATGTAAATAAAGTTATTAAATGATAATTCCCCAAACGAATAGAAAAAATATTCCATAATAATTCTAGCCCTATGTCTTTAAAATCTTAATACAATAACTTAATTGTTTACTAGTGAGGACAATACTATGATGATAGCCGTAATAATTTATAGACATGGTTCCTGTAACAGTATAAAGGTATAAAATGGTTTTTTTTGCTTAACATTCTTGGTTCAAAAGGAATTTCTTGAAGCGCTTGCTAATAACCGCTTGATTCTTCACGTTCGTGTGAAATTAAACTATAGTTTCACAAAATATCAATGATAGTACGTTGGGTAAGGTTTTTGTTATTGTTACTTCACTCTGACGTTACTTTGCGGACATTCATAATTACGGAGAACTTAAAATTACTTCGCAAATTCCGCATGTTTCAAACAATAAATGGCATATGTTACTGGGTGAGAAGAGAAGACTACCGCCCTGCCTCCAACATAAAAAAAATATCTTCACGCAATTCCCAATACAGGAGTAGACAGAGGTCAAGCCTAGACAATTAAGTCCCTTTGACCCACCTTCCACCGAAGATATTTTCGGGACAACGTGACAGGTGGTAAGCCCGTTCGCGCCTTTATGTCCAAGCCAACGATGAAGTTCGTACATAAGTTTTTGAAAAACTCATGGGTACTGCCACCTGGGGATCAAACTCGGGTCTCTCGACTCGAAATTCCAACCACCCAACAACTCGGCTATCGTGCCTCCAACATGCGTGCACTAATTCGACATAATTCGGCACCAATGCCCACTCAACCTGATAACATACGCCACCACCAACAAACACATGACACATGTTTGTCCTCGCCTCGAAATGAGAGGCTGGTGCTTCTTCTCTTTTGTTATGCTTTGTATAGCACATACTAAATGCCTACACTCAAATTTACAAATGATAGTCACGATAGCCGAGTTGTTGGGTGTTCGGAGTTTCAGTCAAGAGACCCGAGTTGGATCCCCAAGGCTCATATCAATGGGTTTTTTCAAAAATTTATGTACGACGTACTCACTACCTGTCACGTTGTCCCAAATATTCCTTCATTGGTTCAGTTAAGTTTAACAGTGGTAGAGCCACGCATCAACTTTTTGTTGTTGCATGAATGGGCCGGCACGACCGGGGAACGACCACGACCTCACAGAATACCGGCGTGAAGTCTCATAAACTTTCTCTTCAATAACTCATAAGCGTTTCGTCTGGTGAGTGCAGGTAACCGGAGGCCCACCCACCCCCCCCCAATTCGGGGAGGCACTCAAAACACATCTGCTAAGCCTCTGGTATTACGGGTGTTCATAGGCAGCGGTAATCACTTACCATCACGTGAGCCACCGGCTCGTTTGCCTCCCTTTTCCATAAAAAAGTAGTGTCTAGACTTTTGTCTACCCCTGTATTGGGAATGGCGTAAAGATATTTATAATTAAATTTATAAATGGAGAAAAATTCCACCACCCTCCTTGCTTCCGATGCGATGCGAAACTCGTGTTGCGTATATATATTATGTATGTAATAGTGTTGTATAGTACTTTCATATGCCTCTCGGATCATTTATATGTAAGCGTTTAGCCGGTAGCACCATAATATGACATGTAAATGTCAGTCATTTATATTTTAGAGTGTAGGAAATAGGTCTGCGAGTAATCTGCGGTGTTCCTTCTGTAGCGTTTAGCGAAATGACACAATGCGGCCCTCGGCTAGGTGCCACCTCAGTCACCTTAATTTTTCTAGCATTTGCGTGAAAATTCTCCTTTGCGGCGCAGTCTGTTGTTAAAATTAGTAAAATATCACCGACGGCACGGTGCTTTGATGTAAGCAATATCCTTTATAGAGCAATAATGGTAACCATGCGTTTTGTCTTTGGTTACCATGACAATCTATAAAAGAAATAATTAATGAATATTAAGAAGTTATTTCCCATTACTGTGATACAGGATAAACTGTTTTGAGTAAAAATGCAACGATCAATCAATCCATCGATTCCTTCGAGTATGATGGATGGTGTGTATATATATTTATATATATACACAGGATCCATCATACTAGAAGTAAAGAAATTTGTATATATATACGTTTATTAGGCAACTCAGTTATTAGTTACTACTAAATTATTGAAAATGTGTGAATTTGAAAAAACTTTGTTTGTTTTATTTTTCTCATTCAACAAATTTTTGTAACTACAACCGAATTATTAGCATATCGTAACTGATTACTACCAAACCAGAATGGAGAATCACTTTCTACTTCTTATAACTCAATAAATATATTTATTATATCTACGGATCGATTTTATCTAGCTAATTTAGTGTCTATTAATAGAAGGATTTGATATAATGATATATATTTTTGAATAACAAGCTAATTAACCTAATGAATTGTTTGATTTATTTTTAAAATATCAAAGATCTTATCATTTGGTACCATACTATATAAATTTTTGAATATTTGAAAGAAGTCTTTGATTACTAAAATATTCGATAATGAATTTAAGTATTGTAGCTGATAAACTGTGTTTATGTCAAATTGTTTAACGAATTAAATTTTTTACGCAGTTCTTGCATTAGAATGTAATGGTTAAATGTAAAGATAATACCTTAATTGTGTACCTACATGCTGGTAAAAAAACGATATTATTATTATCAATAAGAAGACTAATTGGAGGTATCGAATATACACTTCATGGAGATAATGCACCTTGAAATCCAGAGCCTAAGTGCTCTTACTTACTTAACGGCTAATGAACTAGTAAATGTTAACGAGCTGTTAGTGCTGCGGATTAATTTACTTGGTCTACTTGAAATATTGATTCCATTGAATTAAATGAAATGAGAAGCTATTCATCCTATATTACTTAATTTCTGATTTGTTGATTGATTCAATAACTCATTCACCAAATGATTGTCTGACTGAGCCCTATTTCAATGCATAAAACTTATAAATAAACATCTTCACTCCATTCCCAAAGGGTATTCCATTCCACGAGTAGACAGAGGTTTAGCCTAGACAATTAAGTCCCTTCAACCCACCTTGCGCCGAAGATATTTCGGGACAACGGAAAATGTTGTGAGCCCGTCGCCGTCTTTATATCAACGATATGAATCGTGCATAGGTTTAAAAAAAACCCATTGGTACGAGCCTGCCGTCCGGGGATCGAACTCTAGACTCGAATTCTGATCACTCAAACACTCGGCTATCGTGACTATTCTACTCTATAAAATATATGGCGAGCTCTAAAGTATCTGAAAATATTAAATTTACTGAATTTATTATATTTAACAGGTATTTTATGCTTTTTTAACTACAGTAAAGTATAAAGTAGTATTAAATTAAAGAAATTAATATCCCCGAAATGATGAACCTTGCACTGACATATTTATGCCCTATATTTAGAATTGGATTCGAAACATACATCTTGAATAAATTAAATAATTTTCATATCTGATATCGCGGGACTACAACATCAATATTATATATGAAAACTTTCATTTGTGCTTTCATACTAATTAAGTAGTGGTTATTAGCTAACAGCTTCTAGATAGAAGATCTACATTAGACAAAATATAAAGGTTATTTAGTAATAATGGTGATAGAGCTCGCTTTAAGACTACATTTTTTTGACAGGGAAAGGTCATGGCGAGCAGTAAATGGCTAGCTATGTACGAAATCTAATACTACGAAAAGAAAGTTATAGCCTCAAAAATATTTTATACATTGTATCTATGTACAAAACGAAGTAAATACGGGTTGCGCTGAAAATCAGTGTTGTGTCTACCCGCAACTTATACTGAGCGCAGACCCTTTTGTTGTTGTACTGGAATTTCACTAATGTAATTTTCTTTAGTAAGTCACGATAGCCGAGTGGTTGGGTGGTCGGAATTTCGAGTCAATAGACCCGAGTTCGATCCCCAGTTGGTAGGCTCATACCAATGGGTTTTTCAAAAACTTATGTACGAATATCGTTGGCTTGGACATAAAGGCGGCGACGGGCTCACCACCTGTCACGTTGTCCCGAAAATATCTTCGGTGAAAGGTGGGTCGAAGGGACTTAATTGTCTAGACTCGGCCTCTGTCTACCCCTGTATTGGGAATTGCGTGAAGATATTTTTTTTTTATTTTATATAATTTTCTTTGTTTAAAAATGATTTTTTCCTTAATTTTTTTATTATTAATTTGTATGTTTTTTTAGTTACGGCTTTTATTCTATTGTTTTACGCCTATTATTTGATTTTTTTGTATATCTATGATTTAAATATTGTTTTTTTTGTTCCGATAGAATAAGCAACAAATAAAGTCTAAATGTCCTATTACTGGTGAGATAAGATTTGGTTGTATTATGTTTCGTTAAGTTTAGAGAAGGCGGGTATAAATTATAAAGTATTCCAAATGTTGGAGAGAAAAGTATAAAAATAAAATATTAAAAATAATATTATCTTCACGCTGTTCCTAATACTGGGTTTAGTAGAGGTCCTGACAATTAAGTCCTTTCGACCCACATTTCACCGAAGACACAATATATTTTTAGACAACATGACCGATGTAAATCATAAATAAGTTTTGAAAGAACTCATTCGTACGAGTCTAACACCTGGGGATCGAACTCGGGTCTATTGACTCGAATTCCAATAACCAAACCACGTATATCGTGACTTTTTTTTAATGATTTTATGAATTCGATACTCCACAGAGTAATTCGTTCATGTATACTTTTCTAAAAAAATATTTCTACATAATCCCAGCAAAGCCTGTATATTAACAAATAAACACTACAAGAAAAGAGGTAACATAGTAATACATTAGTGATAATAAACCTTGTTAGAGTTGAAACGACGTTGTATTTAAAATAAAATAGAAACCCAAGAGAATAAAGAGAGGCCTATGGAGTTTCCTTAAAAAACTATCGATAGTAGATTTATATTTCTTATTCAGATGAATAAATGATTAAATTTTATTTCATAAAACATTATTTTGTCCACCAAACTTAAATGTCGTGTCAGAAGCAGCCTAGCCGGGGACCATGGCGGGCCCCGGAGCATAAGTACGTGTATAATTGTAAACGACGCGCGGCTGCCAAAATCCTCCGCCGGTTCGTTAGACGCGTCACGAAAGACTTATTTAACTCCACACACCCCCTTCTTTATTCACATGGGGAGACACGCACCCTTAAACTGCTGTCTCTTATTTCGCAACTATGTAATATCCCTAGTGTATACACATTCTTCATTCTTTTAGTTTCAGAAGAAGTATGTGACGGTGGTGTCGTAAATGTTTTTTATCAATATATTTATGTCTATGGATAAAGAATTTCATGTACCTTTGATGTGACTTCTAAGTTCTCTCATTCTTATTTAATATTTTACAGAAGTTAAATTAGAATGAGACGTATGCTTCTGCTTTGTAGTCCAAAGTACGGTCCTCGCAGCCAGTGCCGGGCGTAACGTACTATCTTAAATTGTGCTGTCCTGTCGCGACTCCAATCTGTAAAGGAAATCCTGCTTAGGGCAGGACATAATCAGAACATGGATTTTCCGATAGTTGGGTTATTGTTCTGATCCAAGGATATTAAAATTTATTTGCTTTAATAAGAAAGTCTTCATAGTTGGCTATATTTTCCTTTTTATTTGGATATTTATTTTCAATTTCAAAAAACTTGAAGAATAACTTACGCCAATTTATATAAATTAATAAAGAATAAATTGAATTTTTGTCAGGATAAAAACCTGTCTGGTCAGCTATGTAGTTTATATTTATTTATCAAGATGTTATATTTCGAGCACATACCATTCTAAATGATTGACTGTAGTTGATGGTCTAGAAGAACTACAAATGGTTACATTACTGCATTACTGATGACAGAACCATTTCCATGCCAGTCAATGCGTTTACGTATGCAATTCGCTGGCTATAAAGCGAGACAGGATACACTGAAGTGGTATAAATAGGCAGCGGAAAGACATACGTAATCAGCGCACTTTCTTCGTGTCACCCTTTTGCCTGTTCAAATGCAAAATATTCTAGAGGTCGTTTTGTATGGGAAAGTTAGGTTAAAGTTCTGTTACTTATTCTGAATATTAATTCTAGTAAATTATTCGGTTAACTTTTTGATTTTATATATGGTAGTATATTTTATTATTAATAGATTTTAATAAAAATAATTCTATTTTGTTTTAATTATAAGCTAAATAAAATTTTTATAGGAAGCCTCTATGGGGTATGTGTAACTTTTAAAAATAACGGTAACAGTGTACAAAATTGTAATGTAATTTCAATAATTCTGCTCACCATATAATTTATAACTGTAATCAATGGCTTTTATACTTTCTAAATGAGCAAAATACAGGAACAGCATAGCTGCTTAGAGAAAAACTATTAATAATGATGACATGTGATATTATTAACGATTTTTTACATTTTTCAATGAAGGATTATTACAAACTAAGGCCCTAATAGTTAAATTTACTTTCTTAGCTAAAGAATATTATATCGATTTTAAGAAAATGTGTATAGTAAAATAAACTTTTTACTACTCATACGTAATAATTATTTAAACACCTGTTAAATACGTTGCAGGACTTTTGTAAAGAGGATTGGCAATTGTAGTACCAAATACCTCTCTCTCATATAGACGTTACGATTACAAGTTTCAACCAATGCAAAAAGTGTCTAATGTCTAATTTTATTTGGTCATCAGTCGGAAGAAATTATGATATCCATGGTATGAAATGTGGCGGTAATATTGTTACGCCTATATTACACGGAACATATAAACACGTAATAAAAAAGGTAATATTAAGCTTCTTGTACCAAAAATGTTCGCTCTACTTGACTGAAATACTTTCAGAACTTTTAGAATAATCGATGAAAAGCGAGGCTACTGCTTCACTTGGACGCCGCTTTTTTTACATTCTCTGAATACTACACCATTGTTGTATTCTCTTTTGCAATCTTACAAAAAACAAGAAAATTTATACGAGATGGATGGATGGATCAATTGAAAACATATATACTTCGGGAACGAAATGAAAAAAAAGTGATAGTATTTGAAGAATTTTTTTTAGCAATATAATTCCCGATATCCGAGCGATAAATTACAATAGACATGGGTTCGATCTCCTTGAGAAAGGTACCAACCTATGAATGTTCGAAATATATGTACTATTTAATATAAATTAAATGTATGTAAATACAAAGGTTTAGACATTAAGACGGGACGGATTCAAACACCTGTCACGGATATAGATCAAGGTAAGGACTAAGGAGAATAAAATCAGTGGCCAGACGAAAGAAATTACCAACCGTGACCGGAAATATGATATCAGGACGTCAAGTACATCGGTCCTTCACTACCCGATGGAGACTGATTCTATATATAGCTAATAGTGTCATGAAGAACATGGGAATTTCATTCATATGTATCATTCATATCATTCATATGAATCGATATGGGATAACACTGTTAAACAAAAATCGTACATAAAAGGTAATATATAAGTTAGATGAAGGCCCGATCAGGGATCCTGCAAATGCTTTTTCTGCAATGGAAAACTATAAACACTCAGTCGCCTCTATCTAAACTATCCATATTATCGTGCAATACACCTATTGGGCCGCAATGAAACTGTGTTTCGTGGAATTAAGTTTGAGAAACCTTGTTTTAGGTTACCGTACAATATGCCTAGAAATTTAACATTAATAGAAAAAAATTCTATTAAAATATTAATTTTAAACGAGTAAGTTTAGTATAACACCTTTTATTAGTATTTGTGTGCGATTGGCGAAAACTAATCTACAGTTAGAACAAATATTCGTGTATTTACGCGAATACTACACATTTAAAATAAAAAGATTTTCGGATTTTATCGCGTTCTTTAATTAATTTTTTCAAACTATTTTTATTTCACAACGTTTCGGATGCTTTACAGCATCCGTGGTCATGGGGCCCCCGCGACCACGGATGACGCGATAAAATCCGAAAATCGTTTTATTTTATACAAGTATTCGTATTTTAATGTGTTACACGTCGAACTTCACATTCTTCTTTCCTTACTGCCTAAATAAATAGTCCACTGTTAAACATAGATTCCACTCTCTCCGTAGAGCCACATGCATCCATCGACTTCCAATTTTACGAGTCGTCACTCCATTTCAATCACGTATCACAAAACATAAAATATTGATAAATTAAAGTAAAATATTTCTGAAAAATTAAAAGTATTTCTGAAATCAGATAACATGCAATGTAACAAAATTTTCATCTAAAAAGTCTAAGCTGACGTTATAAATCGTTGGCTTAGGTAGTTAGGCTTAGCTACTACAAATTTTACATTCATTTATTGACAATAAGATTACATATTCATTTAAAGGACCTGGAAGATTTTAATAACTAGGTTATTAAAATCTCCCAGGTCCTTTCTACTTAAATAAAAAAAAAACAGTATTACGTAATGCGTAGTTCGAACCCCGCTGTCACGCATCGCAACATTTTATAAGACACTCCCACCCTCAAATTGTGTTACGTAATAATTGAAAGGTCCCATCACATTGTCCCAAAATAAGTTCCGGTGAAAGGAAGGTCAAAACGACTACATTGTTTAGCCCTCTGGTAACACCTGATTTGGAAAATGCGTGAAGATTAACTTTTATATGTCATCAAGAATTGGGCCTTCACCAAACATTATTCCAATATGCTATTTCTTCCCATACAATTTCTATGCTTCAGTCTCTTCTCTATATCTAATCTCTATATCGCGGTTTAGTTTTGTCTAAGAACTCTCGCTGGAATTGCACATTTAAATTAGCTTTATGCAGCATGTAAATGCTGCAGAGAAGCATGGGCCATTTAGCAGTTGTGTATTGCAAATGAACTGTACTTAGTCTTTAGACGTGACAAACTTGGCAATGAAGAATTTCTAAAACTCTTTTTCCAAAACGACTAGTTTTTATTATTTTTCTATTTTTGTTTATATATATATATATTTATTTAAATAGTAATACTTAAAAACTGTATGTACCTTAGGCAACAATAACTTTACAACGTTAATTGTCCTCACCTTCCACGTGACAACGTGTGCTGTAAAACACGAAACGTATTGAGGAAAAAGAAGTGAAAAAACGCGATTAATGTCGTTTTTTTCCTTCTTTTGTGTTAAATTTTTTTTAAGTTTTCTTCATTTAAAGTTTAATATCGTGTTATCAAATAAAAATAATAATAATTATTATTATTAGGCATCCATTTTTAAGAGTTTATTATGTAGGTACATATCTTACAGTGGCTTAATCTTATTAGTTAATTAATTAATATTTTACTTAGTTTTATTTTATCTATGTATTTTTTTATGTATAGGCCAACCAGATCAAAGGCCAAGTACGTAAAATAAATTTCCCAAAATAAAAATAACACCATTAAACTAACGAAATCAGTTTATAACGTCAACAAATTACGAGTACTGATTATAGGGCAGTTGTTTAGGTTCTGCGGTTGAACCGCCCATGGTTTTGCGTAAATTACCTTATCGACCTGCCCCTTCTAGCGAGGTGGGCGGCAGGTGCTTACGACACCTTTGCAAATATTCTGCAGAGCTAATATCGTTAAGAGAATATTTACGCTGTTTGAAAAACAATTTGTTACCGTTAGTTTTATGAAGATAAAGTAGATTATGTGAGCTTCGTAAAAATATATAAATATGAATATGCGTTTGTAAATAAAAGTGTATTAAGCTCGCTTCGAATGGGTAAGTAAATGGGATGAAGATTTAAAATTGCTTTATACACCGCTCAACCATAGAAATCGTCAAATCAATACCTAATCCATACTTATTTGCTACAAATGACAGAGGTATATAAAGAATATATAAGAAATATTTGTAAATATGTATGAATTGGCTTTTTTTATCTTCTCGGAACTGGGGTAGACATAGGTCCAGTCCTAGACAATTAAATCCTTCGACCCACCTTTCATCGAAGCTTATATTTAACAACGTGACAGGAGATTTACCCAATGCCACCTTAAATTAACTGTAAAAAGGAAATACTGTAAGTATGTCACTTTTTCCTTACATTACTTTTTTCTTAAAGTAGTCGAAAATATTGAACGATCGACAACGCGGGAACGGGTGCAGCTACATAGCTCGAAGGTTTAGGTTTCATATCTTAACTAACCTTATCTTCACCAGTCCATAAGTAGCAATTCATTACGTTCTCGAAAAAGATCGGTACTGCACCCTAAATACTCATTTTCAGTGGAATATGATTTTTTTTATTAGTGTTAAAGTCAAGATGGTCGAGTGGTCGAAATTTCGACTCAAGAGACCTGAGTTCGATCCCCAGGTGGTAGGCTTGTACCAATGGGTTTTTCAAAAACTCATGTTCGAATTATATCGTTGGCTTTGACATAAAGACGGCGAAGGGCTCACCGCCTGTCACGTTGTCCCGAAAATATTTCGTTGGAAGGTGGGTCGAAGGGACTTAATTGTCTAGACTAGACCTCTGCCTACCCCTGTACTGGGAATTGCGTGAAGATTTCTTTTTTAGATATTGTGTTAACAACTAGCGAACAAGCCACGTGATGTTAAGCCGTTACTACAAACCATGGAAATCTACAAACGATTTCAAACAATAACGTGACAGATGCTAACTCCTACAAAGTTACTATACCAGTTCTTTTTTTAGCAGCAAATGCAGCAAAACAAAATTCTATGCTATGCAAAAGCGTTGCAAATAAAGTAGGTGCAAATAAGTCCAAAGGCCAAGGCTTGCCCCTCTCTGGCACTTTGTTATTTCATTGTTACTGGCGTGCAAACAGTAATCTCGCCCCCTCAATCTGTCACTCAACGACGGAGTTATCGAAACGCATATCTTTGCATATTTTGAGGTGGCGGGCCCCGCGGTACAATGCAGTCGCATCGACCTCGTACTAATGTATTCTTTTAGTCCTTTTAGTTCCGATATGAATTCATTACTATCTTTAGTTAAATTTGAATCCATTGTCATGATAGTGGTGGACGTAACTGGTAACATGTAAATGGACTGTTTATTTTTCTTACGATTATGTAAAGTGAATGTTGTAGGTACAAGGTCATCTGTTTCATCAATTACCAAGAAATATTTTATTTATAAACAATCGATACTTTTAACACAGTCGTTGTTGGATATGGACTAAGAAAAAGGTCCTCCTTGAAGCCCTTGAGTATCGTCTCTCTTTACTTCTGAAATCGAAATACAACAACTGCACTGTTGTTTATCAGCAAAATATGGGTCAGATTTATCAACTACCATGCGAAATTTAGATATAAGGAAGGACAAACCAAAAAGTCACGATAGCCGAGTTGTTGGGTGGTCGGAATTTCGAGTTAAGAGACCCGAGTTCGATCCCCAGGTGGCAGTACCAATGAGTTTTTCAAAAACTTATGTACGAATTTCATCGTTGGCTTGGACATAAAGGCGGCGACGGGCTCACCACCTGTCACGTTGTCCCGAAAATATCTTCGGTGGAAGGTGGGTCAAAGGGACTTAATTGTCTAGACTTGACCTCTGTCTACCCCTGTATTGGGAATTGCGTGAAGATATTTATTATTTATTTTACAAACCAAAAAAAGTAAAATCAATGGAAAAATTATCCAATTAGATAAACGTTTACGATTCATATTTCACCATATTTTAAGTTTCGTATCAATTAATTTTTGGGCAACACGTATTTACGTGATACAAATTTAAAATTTTCTTGTTTTTTTATATTACAAATTATGGATATTAACGAATTCGATTGCATTAATATATAATACTACTATTAGCAATACGACGGTTTAAATGAATGGATAGACGGATGGGAGTTTGTTACTCAACAGCATAAATCTGGATGAAATTTGGCACTAGTAGATTACAGAGTGATATAATATAATTCACAATATCATGAATCATGCAGATCTCTACCGCAAAAACTAATCAGAAGCATGATTTTGATTTGTAGTAAAGTGGATTAGAAATTCAAGGGAATTTCAAAGTAATATGGGGGCATTGTCGGGGATTTAAACTAGTCATAATACGATAGTTTGTATCGTCAATAACCCACAACGTTTAGTTGATTAAGCCCCTAGTATTTATTATTTCTTTGCGTATTTTAAGAGATTAAAGCAAGCTAGCAAACTAAACAATATTGAGTAGCTTTTAAAGTCACAAACAAATCGCAATCGTCGAACATTCACCAGCTTGATTTCAATGGTCGATTAAAAAAATTATCCAGCGGAACATTGGCTGCGCACAATGATGAGAATGGGCCACGTTCCTTCCGGCAGAAGGTCTGGGCTACCAGGGTCGATGGCCTACCCTTCCTCCCACCCTCTCCCACCGTACCGGGTTATATTTAGAGCGAGGGACTGAAACAGTGTCCCCTCTCCTTGTACACACTCTGATCCGTTTGTAACAATCGGCGACGGTTTACGGTGTTTGGTGTGGATTCGCTTAAGATGTTCTAAGCTTGGTTATAGTTATCTTTTCACATTAACATTAGAGATCATTTGCAATGTTTGTTAGTGTGTATATTATTGACTGCTAAATTCTGCAACGGCTGAAGGAATTCAAGTGAAATTGCGAACTGACTGATACCGATACTTGATACGTTTCTATAAGCCATCAGGATTAGTACCATTCATTTACCTTTTTATCTGCTGCTGTACTAAAAATTAAACGATTTATAGAGAATATTCGTATGGTATCATGCGTAATTTCGAAACGAAAAATTTACATGATATGTATTAAGAGATGAAAGTACTATCCATGTTATAGGACACGCTGCAAAAATTATAACAGTAATCAGCAAACTTCAAAATATGCTTTCTAGATTCGTTTGAGTGGTGTCTCCAACTAAAATGTCCTAACGTGTACAATCATTGGCTGTGAATTCATAATTAAAAAGATTTTTTTTTTGTTTCAATACTTTTCAGCAGCCGACAGCTGAATTTTGGACAAATATTTTTCCATATGGTAATCTCGCCATGGATATTGGTAGGTAATTGTTTTAAGGCACATCTTACATCATCCTTGAGAAGAAATGGGTTGTATATTCTTAGGTATTAAGCACACGGCAAAACATTTGAATGTAAATAATTAAATAATTAAGTCACGATAGCCGAGTTGTTGGGTGGTCGGAATTTCGAGTCGAGAGACCCGAGTTCGATCCCCAGGTGGCAGTACCAATGAGTTTTTCAAAAACTTATGTACGAATTTCATCGTTGGCTTGGTCATAAAGGCGGCGACGGGCTCACCACCTGTCACGTTGTCCCGAAAATATCTTCGGTGGAAGGTGGGTCAAAGGGACTTAATTGTCTAGACTTGACCTCTGTCTACCCCTGTATTGGGAATTGCGTGAAGATATTTTTTTTTACATTTAATAATTAAATGGCGAATATATTTTCAGTTATAATTTTCCATAAGACCAAATAAATAATTTCATAAAATTAAGCTTATTTACAGCTGTAGTGCAGATGCCGGATTTCGAGACCATATTTATTGAGAATGGGAGAAGAAACTTAATGTTGCTAGATGGGAGAAAGTGGACCACCTTAAGCACCTCCACTATAAGCAGTGGAAGCCTTACTGGATTCACGATTACAAAAGCTTTGAATCCACTAGCTTAGGAAGCTTATGAGTTTTTTGAGAAACTATTTACTCAGCAAGTTAATACTAAATTTATCGGATGCGATATTCGATTTTGCCTGTGTGGACACATCTCAGTGGACATTTAGCTATAGGTGCAACTTAAACAAGTGTCATTTAACATCGGATACGGTAACGAAGGTAAAGGTTGATGGCATAAAGAAGTCATGACCCCATCGTAACACGTATGGAAGTGACTGCATATCGTTAATCAAGCATTCAAACTGTTCCCGAATAAGGTGGGTTACCGTTGACAGTGTGCGGTAAAACGCAAAGCAACGTACCACGCACTGCTGTCGCGTCCAATCGGCCGGAACTTACGCGTCTCTATCCGCTTCCGTGATTTATTTGAAGAGCACGACTTAGGAATGATCTTGCAGGCGTTGTTTGAGTGCGACACTAATAGAACATTAAACTCCACAAATAAATAAATAAATATCTTCACGCGATTCTGAATACAGGGGTAGACAGAGGTCTAGATAATTAAGTCCATTCGACCCACCGTCCACCACCAAAGACATTTTTTGGGCCAACTTGACAGGTGGAGAGACCGTCGCCGTCTTTATGTCCAGGCGAACGATATAAATTGTACTTATGTTTTGTGTGTAGGGAAAAAACCCCATTGGTACGAACCTTGAGGATAGGACTTGGGTATTTTAACTCGAATTCCCAACACCCAACCACTTGGCTATCGTGACTTCTTAATCTCCACAAAGATGTTGAAAAGATTTTTACAGTTTTATTCATTTAGGGTTGCGGTTTAGTACGCGGTAGAAGCAAGTGGAAGTGTTTTGTTGCCGTATATGGGCTGGCTCCATAGGAGCAGGACCAAGGCGTTGCTAAATATCTGTTTAAAACGGAGGCATCTTGTGTTTCTACGTATGAGACTACTTTTCCTCAGTTTATTGCATTTCGGCGAATTTTTTTAAGAGATTGGCAACGCAACCAATATTTTTTGGGTCTCGAATCTACACGGATGTTAGTAATCGCAAAAGAAAAACTAACGACCAATAACATTAATGTTTACTAGAAGAACGACATTGGTACAGTTACAAAAAATGTGGCCCTGCGTTTAACGATCGGTTATTTTTAAAAAGCGAACAGCTAATGATGAGTATTTAATCTCGCGACTTAGAAGGGTTAAATTTATCATTCCAGCCAGCATTGAGAAATATCAAATATTTACAGACGAAATGGTGGATATACATGTTTATAAAATTTGTGATGTTGTTTAGTTTAGGACTGGAAGTGGAGGGACTGGAGAGATTGTTCAATTAGATAACATACATTCATAACGGCCTGTTAAAATTCACTGCAGGACTTAGGCCTCTCCCATAGGAAGGATTTGCCATAATCGCCACGCTTAGTAGGCGGATTGGCGATCGCAGTAGCAGACCACTCGCAACTCGGACGCTGCTGCCCATCTTGGTCAGATTATTTTGGTCTGATATTTTAGAGATAGTTATCCCGCCATCTATCTATGTTATTGTGTTATTCCCTTAGTCGCCTCTTACGACACCCACGGGAAGAATGGGTGTGGCAATATTCTTACACCGTTACCACACGGTTGATAGTTCAATCATTAGAGATTAAAGCTCTCCTAGCTGTGTTTAATTATCGAATTTATTTTCATAGGCCATTGTAATATGAAATTTATTTGGGCTGGTAGATATCTCATCTGGGTATCCGTTTTAAAAGGGTTTTTCAAAAATTCAACCCTAATCTGTAACGAAAACGGACGCAATTCGCGTTGATAAGCTAATTACCAATACTTTTAACTATCACTTATAAGGTGTGTTAATTTATGTGACTCTGTGAAATTATGAAAAATATCTATGTAGTCTTTATGCAGTCTTAAACTAGGATGTGTTTAGTTACTGGATAATGTTAATAAGCACGTAATAAATCGATAGAAAATTTATTAATGCCTACATCCAGTTAAAAAATTGTATTCATCGTGCAACTTATTCCATTCGGAAATCTTCAGTTTCGAAGGTGTGGTATAGGCATCCATTATGTACCATGTAAGATGTCCGTCACTACATATTTATTTAAAAGTCATTTAATAATTGAAAAGTCACGATAGCCGAGTGGTTGGGTGGTCGGAATTTCGAGTCAAGAGACCCGAGTTCGATCCCCAGGTGGCAGGCTCGTACCAATGGTTTTTTTTTAAAACTTAAGTGCGATTATATCGATGGTTTGGACATAAAGACGGCGACGGGCTCACCACCTGTCACGTTGTCCCGAGAATATCTTCGGTGGAAGGTGGGTCGAAGGTACTTAATTATCTTGACTAGACCTCTGTCGGCCCCGGTATTGGGAACTGCGTGAAGATATTTATTTTATTTTACATATTTATTTGACGAGGCTAGTCCACTTAGCTAAAATGAGCAGACAGATAATGGGTAACTTTCTACTAAGGAAATAGAAGCTGACAGGATCCAAAATGGTCCTAACTGCATACTACAACTGCGATTGCAATTTTTTATCGCAATAGATATGTGCGATAGGCGAAGCTACAATGTACCTGTATTTCTAGAGGGTAGACGGTAGGCGTCATCGACCCGGGGATTATTTTTAACTCCCGGTTGGTTCAGGCGCGTTTAATCTCAGCGGCAAGTTGTACTTAAATATTATCGCTCCTGGTTAATAAACATTGTGACCATGCTTCAGAAGAGTTTCTCTTTTATCATTTAATAATCGGTTTTTATCGTGTCGCCAGATCTGAGGTCCCCGGATTCCCGGACGAATGTAAAAAAACACTTTTTAGGGTTATGTATGTGTATCACAATATAGAAAATACGAAATTTTAATAATGGTTCACTTTTGGGAGGGCGAGACGAAAATTTAAACTAAAAAAATGGAATGGATTATTTTGCATTTTTTCTCTTTAATTTAATCACAAAAAAAAATGGAATTAGCGTCTGCTGAAATATGAAATCATAGAAGTTGCCATCAGGATCTCAAACCTAGAAAATAATTATTTTCTGAGTGATTAGACGACAACAGACAATTTTTTTACCCTTTATCTCCGTAACTACTGTACCTAAAACTTTAAGAAAACTAATTTCTATATTTTGAAGAAATACAGAATTTTTATTCTTCATCTCACATTTCCTAGAAATAAATTTCTTATTACATACTTTACAGATGTCGGAAACATTATTCGAATTCAGTTATGAAAACTAAGTTCACTATAGAATTATGAAGTTAAGCCAATTTTTATCACAAAAGAATAAATCTCAGAGTATTTTACGTAACTTTTGTATTCCGCGCAGGTTTTGTTTTGTGAACTAGTGTTTTTTTTATGACCGAAGCTGCTTATAATATACATACATTTCTCTTTATTATTTTTACCATGGTGGCACTATGTAAATAACAAGAGGCCATGAATGTGTACATTTGCCTGATTACTTTACGACTATGTTTACTTTGCAACTTGATTAAAAATTCCGGATCATTGGACTTCCCGGAAGTGTCCGACGAAGCGGATAGATGCAATAAAATTACATTGAAAATCACCAATATGGTAGAGTGGTAGTTGGTACATATACAGGCATAAACCCTTACTGTATTTAAATCACTGAATTATTGATTTGCTACCTCAAAGTTAATTGCAAATAAATGTTTCAATACCTAGTTATCGTGTCATATTCCCGTGCTATTAAACTTTTTATTTCTATTGCTATAATGCGATATCGCCTTTGGCGTCAACTTTCGAACTGTTAGCAAATGTTAAGTAACAGTGCCATGTTCATAGTAAAATTAACACACCTTATAAATGATACTTAAAGTCTTGTGCAGTATCGTTAATTTGATATTGTTTTATAAAAAATTTAGTTTGTACATACTTTACGTTTTTTGGTGTTCTTTGGTCAATTTGCATTAACTTTTTCATCTGATTATCATAAATATATACATGATACGGACAATATCACATACATTGCTCTGGTCCCAAAGTAAGTAGCTAAAGGAATTGTGTTATGGAATCAGAAACTACGAAGTTACCACAAACACCCAGTCCCGCGACTGAGTAGTAAAAGCAGTTTTCTACATAGACGCGTATGGAAATCAAACCAGAGACCTCGTAGCTGAACAACATGAAAATCGATGTGTACGAAACTCAACAACGCAGGTCGTCAAAAACTTTTTTCGTCAATTTCTATGTTTAACTGTCTGATAGATTTAATTGTCTGATAGATAGATTCTCATGAGTTTTGCATTTGCAGTAACAATGTCAAAAGTCGTTACTACGCTATTTGTGTATTTTGGTAAAACTATCTCAAATACTATAATAAGGATAATATACATATAATAAGGATATAAACAGAGGTTGAAATCTTTTTAATTATTGAAATCGTCATAAATTTGGCCACTCGATACTCGAGTAGAAATCAAATTATTTAATCACCGATAAAAGAACAAACAAACGTTTACTGATAGTCATTTTTAATCTACCGTAGTTTCTGAGTTTAAATGTCAATGTCCTTGTATCAATACGAGTTCAAATTTGATTTGCAACAAAGCTTTCTAAAATAAATGATTTGTATTTTATACTTTTTTTAATTATTCAGAAATATGTGTTCAGTGATAATCTTTTATATCATTAAAATGTCAAGAATTTCAAATAATTGTATATAATAAATGTCAAAATAAAAAAAACAATATGTTACTCATAGAAATAAATGTGTCAACCACACAAGAACTCTAAATCCAATATTCGCGATGTATCTTTACGTTTACATAAAATTCGTTTAATTTTTCTAGGTTTTATGCTAATTTAATGCCAGCTCTGTTATTCTAAAGAACCTCAACAATTTATGAATAGTCGTATCGATGACTTACGAGCAAATAGAGTGCACATTTTGTATTCAGTAAGCGAGTGCGTTACTGCGTTTACGAGCATAGTGAATAAACCATAAACAAAATTAGCGACGTTTTAATTATCCGGTAACGGTTTACAGCGGCGATTCTAAAAGGCAGTATTCAAACCGGATTTGGTTACGTAATAATTATTTGAAAATGTATAACTTAATGTATTTTTTATTATTATCAAATATTTTTAATGCCTAGTCAGTAAAGGGAGGACATTGTTTTGCAATTTAAAATACATTCAACATTATTGATCCAACGCAGCTCCTGTCGCAACGCGCTACCCGAAACTCTGTGTGTTTCGGATCAACACGATGTTTGCTGCTTTTGTTTGTATTCGTCCCTTTTTAGTCGATATACGTACAGCTACACGGGGTATTATAATACTTATTGCAATTCAATTTTTATTGCAAATTTCTCTTTGAAACTTAGAATGTTTGGTACTTCGAAACTTTTTTTTTTAAGTATAAAGGGTAGAGTTTTAATATGCCTTTGAGTTATATATTTTTTTTTCTTTGTAACGTTCATGTAAAGTCTCGTTATTGTAGCTTATGCAAAAAAGGACTAGAAACGGCGAATTTAACTTAGCTTATTTAAGTTTATTCTTAAAAATTCCCCCTTTTAGTAGTCGGTTATGATTTTTCAAGGGAACAACGGCACATATACGGATTCAAACAATCATCTTGTCTTACCTTTAGGGTGCACTAGCTGATGAATAATGTAATATTTAAAAGAGCTCGCGTTCTACAGCATATTGCTAAAGCATTACCAAAAATAGCAAGATATAAAATTCACGCATGTAAAATTAACATAGTTAATGCGTGATTGGCATGCCTTTTCAATTCCTAGCCCGTACATGTGCCAGTTCAGCAAACGACAGGAAAAGGTAATGAAGATATAAACTAGTAAATTACAGCATTACGTGAACCACTGGCGCGTAAAATGCCTATTACGCGTGGACAATCCACGTTATGCAATCATACATCCTAATGACATATCTCAACACATCACACAATTACAATAGTAGATTTGTAACTTCTGTATTTGTGTTCAGTTGAATAGCAAAGAAAATTAGTGCTGTAAGTTTAACAAGAAATTACTTAGGGAAGTTCTTAAGACTTCAAAACTACCCCTATGAAAATTAAGCTTAACTTGTATTATAATCGTCAATTCCCTTGCCTGGTGCATGTGGAAATCCGCGTTAACTTTTTGTTCTTGCTTAGGTTCATGCGATGAAATAAGTAATCGTTAATTTACAGAACTATTAATTAAATATATCTGCACGCCATTCCCAATACAAGGGTAGACAGAGGTCTAGACAATCAAGTCCTTTCGACACACCCTCCACCGATGACATTTTTCAGGACAATGTGTCAGGTGCTGAGCCTGTCGCCGTATTTTATTCCCAAGCCAATACATAAGTTTTTTGAAAATAACCCATTGGTACGAGCTATGGGGATCGAACTCGGGTCTCTTGACTCGAAACTCCGATCAGCCAACCACTCTGCTATCGTGATTATAATAAAATCATAGAATTCTCAAATGCGTCATATTAAATTGTATAAATCATTTTACGCATCTATTTGAAATGCGATAAAACACACAATACCTTCGAGGTTTTTTGAAACCAAACCCTTTTTAAATATTTAAATGCTGCAAGGCGATCGTTGCGTAGCAAAATACTTTTAACGCGTCCTCTACAACGAAAACAATACTAAATGCGAATTTAAGTAAAAGCAAAATTTATGATGCATATTTATTGATTTTTAAAACATTTAAGTCATACTGACTGACTTGGGCGGGGGATTTTTTAATTTTTCATTAACTTAAAGCACATTTTTGTCAGCAGGTTTTTCTAACTGTATTTTCTGATTGGTGCTTTCTTATATTACATTATAAGCTTTTATTAAATATTAAAAAAAAACAAATTAAGGATTAAAAATTTTGAATGGTTTTTCATCTCATTGTCTATCAAGCGAGGTTCTGCCGTTTAATGATATTCGAATACAATCGAATTCCAGTTCCGTTTTACCCTGCCTTTTGACCTGCTTGGCCCTTTCTATTTGGAAATAAATAGTTGCAAAACACTTCGCTAGAAGATAAAAGATTTAAAATGTTCATAATGCAATAAGTGGAAATAATTACAAATAAACGGGCGCAAACGATCCGAAAACGGGCCACATTCATAACAGCACATTAACAACATCTGTACCCGTACATAAAATGGTAAAAAGCATCTTTAACGATCGCAGGCAGCAGAACAGGAAATATATTAAATTTAGGTTGTAATGATTAACACATTATTGTGAAAAAAAAATCAACTCTTCAATCTCAATCCGTCTCTGCCGACAATCAAGATTTACAATTCGAAAGTTTAAAGAAGTCGAAAGTGTAAATTTCTTTAGACTTGTAAAAACACTGCCCATGACAATTGGTCTATTGGCTAGGATTTCATTCCTATAAATGTGCTTTATGGGATATAAAATAAATATCTTTACGGCATTCCCAATACAAGGGTAGACAGAGGTATAGTCTAGACATTTAAGTCCCTTCGACCCATCTTCCACCGAAGATATTTTCAGGACAACGTGACAGGTGGTGAGCCTGTCGCCGTCTTTATGTTTAAGCCAACGATATAATTAGTACATAAGTTTTTGAAAAACCCATTGGTACGAGCCTGCAACCAGGGAAATCGAACTCGGGTCTCGTGACTCGAAATTCAAATATGATGGTATAGGACGAATAGGCAAATGGCTGTACCAAAAGCGAAATTTCTTTGACATTGCAATTATGTTTGCGAGATTGGTGTAAAACTTTCATAAATTTCATTTATTATTTCACATTTTTGCTACTGGTTGTCTCTATATTGTAAATATTTCATTAAATATTACATACATTGTAAATGTTACATTTCTAACACTTGATGGGATATTGACGGGAAACGACCTAACACGACCAAATTCCATATCAACTACGGTACGAACAAATCGCATTAATTCACCATATGGTCGAACTGGAACCGCTTAAAATTTAATATGAAATGAAGCTATTCAACTGAGCCGCGCGCCATTTTTGTGCGTGAGCTAAAAGAGTATGAACACAAAGCGTCGAGCGCTGTGACGAGCAACAAACTCACATGCGGACAATATGAGCGTCGTCTATTTGGGCTGAGAAAGTGCTGGATGAAAGGAGTCCGCCTGTTCGCGGCCCGCCAATGACGAAATAGTGATGAGAAGTAACAAAGATAATGTATTTGAAAGCGTAACGTTATTTATCTTTATACTGAAGAAAGTCTCTCAGTTATAGTTGAAGTCTCAAGTAATTGCAACCTCATAAAGGTATAGAGTTACGACAACCCTCAAAAAGTGACTGCGTCAATATGTAAACTAAGATAGAAATACAAGGCAACGAAGCATCTCAGTGGTAATATGAAATCAAATAATTTATTCCATCGATAAAAGTAATATACAATTACATTCATCGATTGCCATTTTTTTCATCTACCACCGTTTCATACTGAGGTTCCTCTAATGGAGAAGCAACAGGCGAAAGCAACTCCACAGGTATCCTCTCTTTTGTCAATTCAAACTAAGGAAAAGGTCTATGTTTGACTTCTGACAAGTTATAATAATGATGATTAAATACGCCTTGTAATTATGTTAATTTAATGTTAATTGTAAGAAATCCGGATAAGAAGATTAATTTGTGTCAATAAGCTTGTGTGTTACCTTTACAGATTTCAATTGAACGACATAACACGCTGCGAGATATAATGATTCCAGATTGGTATTAGAAATGACATGGCGATGTCCATATGCATTTTAGAGTACTACTGCATTATTTACAGCAATATGTGAAAGCGTAAAAATTATTAAATCAGGCCCTTCTAGCTAGATTTTCGGGTTATTCCCAGCCGCTGAATTTCACCCTCGTACCTTACGGCATAGACAGCGGTTTTTCCGGACCGATACGACTTAGGGACCTATGACTATAGAAAAAAGCCTATACCTTTCTCAAAGGCCGGCAACGCATCTGCTATACCTCTGCTATTGCGGGTGCTATTGCGGTTCATGGGCGGCGGTAATCACTCACCATCACGTGAGCCACCTGCTCGTGTGCCTCCCTTTTCTGTATAAAAAAAGATAATTTCCCAATGGAAACATTTATGATACCTGAACTGAAGTGTATTTATGATACCTGAATATTCTATGTATCAAAAATTTGTAATTAATATATGCAAATGTCTAATCAATGTAAATTGATCATCTTTTAAATTATCCGTTGATCTTTAGAATAGCTCAAATACTTATCGCATGCACATCACTAGCACTCGCTGTGAGTTAAATTGCGTGCACTGGCGCGTCCTTTGACGGAACACTTACAAATGGCGGCTGTCCCTGCAACGCAGACCATTTCACGGTCCTCTCTGCACGTAGACACGTAGATGCATGCACACTTGTATTCATACTTCAGCTTGTAACTGAGTGTTTTTGTACCTTCTAGTATTGTACCAATTGACTTTCATTCTATATTAATGAATGGTATATGGTGACTTAGTTTTAATTAACTTTAAGATTAATAAAACGTATCTAATCAAATACTTAATGCTTACTTTCTATGTCGGAATCGTAAATTTTATTATTCTTTATTTGTCCATTTGTGCGTCACATTTGATATCAGTCTGTTTTAATGACTAATTATTTATTTAATTAATTTCATTTAATTGAACAATTTTTTTAACTAATACTATATTAGGTATCGTAATTAATATATAATTTCAAAAGTTATGCGCCTATCTGCCATGTCACCATTTAGCTTTTTTAGATTTTCCCCATTGTTTTACAGTTCTCTAATTAATCTATACGTCACAAAAAAATGTGAGGCGTCGAAAACTAAGGTAAAGCAAGGTTTCGGGCATATTAATCGCACATCATAGTGATCACTAAGTCAAAAGATTTAGAAAAATTACGTGACAGTAATCATAATGAACCATAATGCAAACAAAAAAGCTGTAAGAATATGCTCAGTGATTGAGTAATATTCGGAACTGTGATATGTAATGTTAATTAGTTTCGGCTTTGCAGCGATGAATAGACGATGCAAGCTCAGTGTGATATTGTGGGATAGAATGCCTTTAATTAGTTAATATAGTACCTCTTTACTACAGATGTACCATTAGAAATGGCTCGGCTTGGTTTGAAATTACCATGACTTTATATAATAAAATAAAATAAATATCTTCACGCAATTGTCAATACAGGGGTAGATAGAGGTCTAGTCTAGACAATTAAGTCCCTCCGACCCACCTTCCACTGAAGATATTTTCGGGACAACGTACAGGTGGTGAGCCCATCGCCGTCTTTGTGTCAAAGCAAACGGTATAATTCGTACATAAGTGTTTAAAAACCTGGGGATCGAACTCATCTCACGACTCTAAATTACGACCACCCAACCACTCGGCTATCGTGACTTTTATCCTTACTTTATATAATGAATGTATTAATAGAAGTGATGGATAAACAGAATGAACCTAGAATACATTAAAGTATGATATAAAGTATAGGGTAATCTGATAAAAGCGAAATTGATATATAAAGAAAGATTAGAAAACAAATGAAAATGATTAACAAAGTTAACAAAATTACATTTTTATTCAATTGGCGAAATATTCGCGAGGGCGATACGACAAGCGCGATGGACCGAATATTTGACGGAAGAATTTCTTTGGTTATTCAACATTTAAGGGAAAAAACACTAAGTTTCATGAAACAATTAAATGTTAAAGAAAATATCGTATAAATATTACTCCTTAATAAATATTTAAATAATGTTAAGCCTAAAATGATGCAAGTAAACATTGACAAACTAACAAAGAATACGTTGTTACGGTATTTAAAATAGAGCAAAATTAAAGGAATTTCTCCACTCACCCGCTTCTGCGAAAAGCTATCGGCTCTGCATCGTCCTATAACAAAAATTATTATAATGTAAGTCGATTAAGCTTAAAAGTTCTTAAGTGATGCATTTAGTTAAAGCATTAAATTATATTTTGTCTACCTATATAAATACAGCATACGTGTGAGAGCGCAGAATTCACAAGTTGTCTATGTCTGACTTGAAATTTAGCCTTGAAATATTTTTTTTAAAAACCAGTACGTGAGAATGTAAATTATTTGGAGATTTATGTGGTTGCTCTTGTTTTCAAGAATCTAAAGAGAAAATGAAATACTATAAATTAGGATATAGCCAAACCGACGACATTTTTGGGACAAATTGACAGGTGGTGAGCCCGTCGCCGTATTTATGTCCAAGTCAACGATGTGATTTGTAAATAAATTAAAAAAAAACGCATTAGTAAGAGGCTTGGGGATCGAACTCGGGTCTCTTGACTCGAATTCCAATCATCCAAACACTCGGCTATCGTGACTATTGATATCTCTATATTGATGACTATCGCAACTGTCATAAAATACAGAATAAAAATAAAGGTAAGAAGAAGTCGACATGCAACTATTGATTAATCGTTGAAAGAAATCCTATAAAAGGACGAATTTAGCCACTTTTAATATCATGCATGTAATATCGTTTTGATATGGAATATGTAAGTTTACAAAAATAGCAGATTGAAATCAAATAATTTATTATCGAAATTAGAATGTACATTCGCTTATCGATGGTCGCTCTCTCTTCCTCTAACGGAGAAGAAACAGGGAAAGAAACTCCTTAGGTATCCCCTTTTTTTAACATTATAATACAAAATGTATTGTTGTATTTTCTAGCTTGAGAGCGATCACCGCATTCCCTGGGGTTATTGTCATTAATAAATTCATTTATTTTATAACCCTTTTTATAAAGTTTCTGTTCAAAGTTCTCTCTGTCTTTAATAAATGGTGCCACCTGGGGATCGAACCCGGGTCACTTGATTAGAAATTCCGACCACCCTACCACTCAGCAGTCCTGAGTTATAATCGTTGTCGTTGTAAATAAATACTACAAATTAATAAATATTAAATCACTCAAGCCTAATGCTGCAATAAATATAGTTTCACGTGCAATATTACATTGTGATCGCAAGGAACATTATGCTTAGCTGCAATAAACCACATTCCATAATACGTAGCTAATGCTTTGATGTGCGCAGGTAACCGTGAACATTGTCCACTGGCTGACCATGCATATATTATAGGCTACGCATTCTTTGCTGTCTCGGAACCACTAACCAACACCGTTAATGACCATAATTGCTGATCTGTATGACCTATTTACATAATGGCCTGTAATAGTTCACTGCTGAACATAAGCCTCTCCCATGGGAAGGTATGCTATAATCGCCACGCTCGGCAGACGGATTGGCGATCGCAGTAACAGACATCTTGCACGAAATATTTAGCTCCTCGCAATAGCTACAACTATATATGCACTGAACGGACTTCGATGATCGAAACTGACTATTTAAATGCTTAAAATTAAATCAATTCTTATTTACCGTTTGTTAAAGTAAGTTTCTAATAAATGACTAAGGGAATTGCTACTGATAGATGACGGATGAACTCGATTAAGATTCAGCAGACAGGAAGTAGCGTCTAAGGTGCGATGTATCTGGTACTGCGATCGCTAATCCGCTTGCCAAGCGTGGCCAATATGACAAACTCTACCTTAAGAGAGAGGCAGTTATGGATTTTTGTAAATATCTTTTAGGTCTTATGGTTCTGCATATTAAGGTTTGGTGGTCCTGCTTACTTTCCATATAATAAGATGCGACAAAGGAAAAAACTGAAAACAGCAATAACTATCGACACGTTTTTGGATAAACATCTAGAAAAAATACAGTAAATAATATCGGGCAGCAAATTATTTGGTACGAGGTATCTGGTACCGGTAATCACCAATCCGCTTGCATAGCTTGGTGATCATTTTAAATACTCGTTACTGGAGAGACTTCGGACTTCCACTGGACTTCTAAATGTCATTAAATTATTTTATTTATCATTCATTATTTATGGAACAAAGTTTTATTTGCAATATTTTGTTGCGTATAATGATCAGCCTATTTTTATACATTTGTGAACTATTGCCGGAAGTAAAATTAAGTTTCTAGTGAAAAAACGGCTAACAATATATGAGTATGGTTACTGCAACCCAATACTTCTGCAAGCAGACACGAAACGTATCACAGTCCCGAATGAAACTAGAGAACATAAGTTTCATGTTTGGAGGTAGACACTAAGAGTGTGGTTATTAACGAATCTGGAACATGAAAGGAATCTATCAAAAGGTCTATCTATCTTTTCAGGTCTACCTAGCTTAGCTGCTGATTACCAAATAACAAGGTTGTTCTTCTCTATATACTTTTTATATAACGTCGCATAATATTATGAAGGGTTTGGATAAATCTATTTTAATTGGATAGACTATAATTGACGGAGAATATAAAATAAACAAAAACCCCTTTGATCTAAAATAAGATTTTAGATAGAAGATAGGCTAATAAAATAGAAATCAGTAGATAAAAATGATTTCTAGAATCAATTAGTTTAATTTCATTTGAATAATGACATTTTGAATTATTTACAACTATACTTTTTTTCTTACTTTTCTATCATGCCTGAATTATAAACCTGTGGGTTTTGCTTAACAAAAACGTGACATCACACGAACATCCCACAAATAAGTAAAGAAAAATAAATAAGTTTCTATAATATATATATATATATATATATATATATATATATATATATATATATATATATATATATATATATATATATATATATATATATATATATATATATATATATATATATATATATATATATATATATACATACACATAAAGGGACATTACATAATTTGCGCTACGCCTTTGTTATAGCGACTGATTGCTGACAGGCGGGTGGCTTATGCAATGCTAAACTATTTATTATACAAAAACGGGTAGACATTCGAGTAGGCTACCTACGTGACATTGAACCTACACAAATGAAACGCAATCCAAATAATGTACTATTTTAATGAGTCGCAATACTAGCGAAAACATTTAATAAAAGAATGATATGTCTTTTTTGTGTTTTTTTTTCCAATAGTCTGAGAATACTATTTATTGACTTATTTTTAATTTAATGTTTTATGTACAAAGTAAACACAAAAAGTGGAAATATAATTATAAGATGAATTTGTACAAAGGACCTACTTATTTCTTTAGGAATTTCTTCCAGTAGACCAGTGACTGGAAATTGGTTACAAAATGTAGATTAGGGTTTACAAAAAATGCATATTAAACAATCAAAAATACAACATACATAGATACACAGATATACACATATATGTACCTATTACATACTTAAATACATTAAAATACTTATATATACATACGTACATCTATAAAATTATACGTACATTCATATCAAATTTAAGTATAATAAGAAATATACTCGTACATTGCCAAGGAGAGATTATGGTCCTCAACTCTTTTCTTAAAGGCAGAGATTTAGTGTCGCGAATATTCGGTGGAAGCGAGTCCGATTTAAGTACCTTTCAAGCAGAATCAAAATAAATGAAGTGTTGTGACAGAAATAGACTTTGACAAATAACAGTGTTTGTCCCTAGCCAATAATTGTGAATGTGATGAAAGTACACCCACAACAGAGTTGTGACTCCCTCATAGGTTTTAGATAACTGGTACTAAGTATGCCATACTGTACAGCCATAGTAAAACATCTTTAGATATTCTTGAACTATGAAGATAGGAAGGTAAATTGATGAGGTAAAATGCCTGAACTGAAAATTGTATAAAAAAGATTTTTACACAGCTTTCAGTTCAATTATAAAAGGAGTTAGGCTTTACAGCTAGACTAGTGGAATTAAAAGTTCATAAAGGTTTTGTGCAAATAACGAATTTTCAGCAAAAGGAGCTTTACAAAAAAACGGCATTCTTTACTAAAATATTATTAAGTAAAAATACTCGGTTCACGGTTTTATTGCCTAATATTATATAGGAATATTTTTAGAATCGTCACCGAATTTTGGCCGATGTAATACTATAGATAAGGCGAGCAAGGTCGTGTCGAGATATTGCGCTGGGACGGACTTCCGGCGGACTTGACCGATATCACGAGATAAGTTCGACGTTTGTAATCTATGTTTGAACACTTCATTATTTGTTGTCGGTCACGTTGTTTTGAGAATTATTACAATCTGTTTAACAATCGGTACCAAATAGTACAGAAACATTTAAAATAGTTATTAATACTAGTGGCTGGTGCAGTAACAGAAATTCGACAGTAACTCATAATAATATGTACGTACTTCCATCATGATTGCATCTTTGGAGTTTTGATACCTACTGCTAGTATTTAAAAAGTTTAGCAGTGTGTTAGGAGTTTCTGTACAGATGGTGAAAGAACCTCTAGAACTTAAACCTCCATTTCATCCGTTTGTACCAAACGAAGGGATAAATTTTCTTCAAATGTTAAATTTAGCTATTTTAGTGTAATGTTATTGAAAAAGGAGGCATTTCATAAAAGTCCTTCGAATTGACTATGTATAAGTAAATTCTTGCGGTTAAAGTTAATTACAGCAAGCGTTAGAGTTTCATATGTATGTAACACATGGAACTTATTTGAAACATGTTGTTGTCTTCATGTCTGGTTGTTCCCTTCATGTCCAACACGTTGATTACCGGCCATTTGGTGCTGCACGATTATGTATATCATGTATACATTCGGTAATTACTGCTTTAAATTGTTTTGTTACTTTTCGTATTTATTTTTAAAACACGACAAATGTGATCGTTCGGTTTGAAAATATTTTAGGTAGTTACAAAGGCATAAGTTTGTGTAGGAAGCAGTACAAATGCGCAGGCGCGGCGTGGGATGATCGTTTCCGTTTCAAAATGCTCGTTAAGAGTTGCCAAACGCTACTTTATTCTATCGTCTATTATCAAACTGTATTATGATTTCATAGGGCCCGTTGTTTCAACTAAAAAGTTTATTTCCATATAATTTTTTTTTATAGAAAGGGAGGCAAACGAGGCGGTAATCATTTACCATCACGTGAGCCACCTCACGTGATGGTAAGTGACTACCGCCGCCCATGAACACCCGCAATACCAGAGGCGTAGCAGATGCGTTGCCTCCCTTACGGTGACCCCAACCCCAGAATTGGGGGAGGGGGGTGTGTGGGCCACCGGTTACCTGCACTCACCAGACTAAACGAAGAAGTTTGTTAGACTTCTACTTCACGCCGGTATTCTGTGAGGTCGTGGTACTTCCCCGGTCGAGCCGGCCCATTCATGCAACAACAAAAGCTGATGCGTGGCTCTACCACAGTTAAATTAATTCTGTATATGGATGACATAAGAAAAGTTTTGGGGCACCTATTAGGTACAGGTTTAGTAAATTGAGGAACAGCAAATAGATAGATTTATGTACATTTATATAGACAGAAATAAAGAGCGTGAAAGGTTGTAGGTTTCATGAAAACGATGAATCTCACACAGACAAAAGCCGATTGTGTTGCTTGGTGAACTGTTCTATTTGAATATCTTGTTGGGGATAATGCTTGAAGATGAAATTTGTCAAAAAAGTTGTTTTTTTTTTCTAAAGATTACATTTAGACTTCGTATGCTGTAATCGAACTATACTTTACCGATGGTAATTTTGTGTCCTCATCACTAGAACTCTGTGTCTCTTTGTAGTAGCACAAACGTAGGCTGAATATTATATCTTACTAGCTTGATCGAAGAGGGGAGAAAATTTAGGGTTGTATATACTTTTGAATGCTGTATCATAAAATAATGAAAACAAAAAATGTTGTCTAAAAACAAAAATAAATAATTTAGGCATAGCATTCATCGCAGCATATTTTGTGTGCATATATATTCATATATATGCACACAAAATTCGGTCACAATCCACAAAAATCGGTCGGTCGGAAAATCGGTCGCGCAATTTCGGATGAGTTTAATTACAAACACCGTCACACGAGAATTTTATATACCAGACAATAATTTATTTAAACTATCCCTATCTCTTATGTCATTAAGGCTTATTAAATAGATAACAGTGAATATTTGAATAATTTTCATAGCCTTAACACCACACCTTTAGCCTTAACTTAACTGACAACTGTTAAAAATCACAGAGAATAAACACTTTGTACATTTGTTGTGATGGCTAAATTACTTTCACCCAAAGGTATTATATTATATACCATAAATAAATGAGCTAAGTAGAATTGATCAGCAGACTGCGCAAAGTCCTTCCCATTCCTAATATAATTGTGCTGGCTCAGTTCTTCGACCGATCCTTGTTTACGTCAATAATTGTTATCTTGATCAAATGGAGAGTAACTAAATAGATTTAGCCATTTCAAAAAGACTGCATAACTTTAATCGAAAATAGTGTATAGTAGGATTGTTTCTTTTAGACAGACTACTACCACCATGTGATCTTTCACAAAAAGTGGCCATTCAACTGTCTCCTAAGAAAAACTGACAAAACCATTTAATATCAAAACATTTAATAGAAATTTTATGCGACTTAAGTTATGTTTTCGTTTTAATTTTTTAGAAAGAAAGTTGTTTACATTTAAAATTCTTATTAGTTTTTTGTTTCCTCGTTGAATGGTTAGACTTAACCGTTGAGCGAGGAAAGAACAAGCCCTCTTGTCACCAGTAGCTACGACATGCAGTAAAGCTGTCAGCATTATGGTTACCTTTAAGCCAGGAAAGATAGACAGAAAGATACAGTTTGTTTTTCTTGTTTAATAAATTTTTATTAATACACATTAATACTTTCAAATAATTATTTACCTTTGTTTAGTAACTTAGATTAAAATTGTCCAGTAAATTATATGATGTGAAAGAATAGATTATTAGTGATAGATATAACCGTCATTATTAAGTGCATGTCGGCGTATTTTTCTATGTAATAAACATGCAAGACAATCTATTTAACAATCGGTACATTCCTGGTATCCTTTTTTAAGAATTGCATTTTTACCTAAATAAGAAATGTAATTGCAGCTATCATTCTCTGGGCCAGTTTCCGGAAAACATGCTCACTTGATTTACTCGCTGCTCACTGATTATAATTACTCTTTCATGATATACGTACATCACACAAACGTGTGCTCGTTTTCTCTCAAAATTAACAAATCTATGGGACAAACTTTGTCATTGTTAGGTACAGACTTTAGTATAGTGATTTTCCCTCGGACAGTTATGTATTGGCTTATCTCGAGAGATCCAATATGTTTTACTCCTGATAAGCAATATGTTTTATTATCCGAGGACCACAAAACATGTATCACATCACTTAAGTATCATGTCAAAACATTTCTGTAGTCTATCTACAGAAATGTTTTGATATTACATGTGTGTGATGATACATAAGTGTAAGAATTTACACTTTTGTATGAATGTGGTAAGAATACTATTACCTATTTATTTGGACTAAATATACTTACTCTTCTATTAAAAATACTATTCAGTGTGATAGCGGCGTAAGAATATTACCACTCCCTTTCTTCCCGAGGATGTCGTAAGAGGCGACTAAAGGAAACAGCCTTGAATATCGTTGTGGCAACCGACAGATAGGCGGGATAACCATCTCCAAAAATATGAGACCAAATTAATCGATCGTTGGCTTGGGCATAAAGACGGCGTCAAGCTAATCGGTCACGGTTTTTTTAAAAATCTCTTCTGTGAATGGTGGGTCTAAACGACCTTTGTCTATCGCAGTATTGGGAATGGCGCCTCATTATATTATAGATTTTCTATAAAGGTGCGTTAAGAAATTTCAAAGGCGTAAGTCGAATTAGACTTACTTACCTACTTATCCATTATTTTATAACTCCTAACGGAAAAGGAGCAAATCCAGTACCTATGATAAAATACTACCATGAAGCAATAGGTTTAACGCCCGCTAAGTTGTAAAAATGAAAACCTATTCATAACATAATATTTTTCTATTAATTTCATAAATAGCTAGTAACAACATATAGTGTGAAGATTCAGAATCAATCTCAACATTTCGGATCTTTGTTAAAAATATTATAAATAAGCTAGAACTGAGCTAGAACTTAGCCAACCCCAGAATGAGAGATTGCTTGATAAAACAAATTAATGTGATAGAAAAGGTGTACAATGTATTATCTAATTTACACCAGTTCATGCACATTATTAAATTTGAAAATGATCTCTTGAATTGTTGCTGTGAATTTCTGTGATCAATTTACCGCGAACTCATTCGGTAACGACATAGTACGGTTCGCCCTCCAATCTCCGTTGAAAAGGGGGGTTAATGCGGCCCGTAATTGAATAAGTTGGGAAACCAACGTGAAAAAGCTCCGTGGAGTTTTTAATGTATAAATTAGATTTACGCGGCGAATGAAGGCGGCCCGCTTTCTCACCTCGTCGTTTCCAGTGTTAGAAAAATAAATTGAGTATACTTTTTTTCAAAGCTGGATTTATTTTATCGTCTATAGTCGGAAGCAGAATATTCCATTTTTCTAACTTGTTTTGCTAAATATTTTGATGTTATATTTAAATTAGACAAATTTGATTCAATTAGAAGTCTATGCCGCATTTATTTTTATTTCTGTCCGATGATTAGTCATAGAGCGCAACATTATATCCTTTTAACTTGACGGAATATCAGAAATCTAATATCCCTTTAAAACTTCCTACCACATCATTTACACAAAAAATTATAACTTGCAGTGAGAAGGATTGGGGAAATTACTAAAAATAACTCTTCTTCTACTTCTTCTTCTTCTTTACAGCCTATCAAGAGACCACTGCTGAACATAGGCCTCCTCCAAAGCTTTCCACAAGGAACAGTCCCCAGGCACCTGCATCCTTCAACTTCCTGCAACATTTTGCAAGTCGTCACTCCACCTCGTGGGAGGGGGGGGGGGGTGGCGTCCTACACAGCGTTTGCCTATACGAAGTTGCCACTTGAGAACCTGAGAAAACACTTTGAGAGGGAAAGAAAGAAGAGAGGAGAGAGAGAAGAAAAGAGAAAGAAAAACTGTGGTTGCCAACACGCTTGCCGAGCGTGGCTTCTATGGCATAACCTTCCAATGATAGAAATAACTCCAGGATAATCATTTATTTCCTTAAATTTGATAAAGTGAAAATAATTCTAATTCTTTATGTTCCGACATTTATATGGATAAAGTAACGTCTCCGGATAATCCGTTTGTCTGTAGGCCCTTTAAAACGATTTCAACATCGGACGTTATTGGAAAGTTCTCGAAACAAAACACGTAGAAACAACCTCTTACGCCTACGGAGATATATTTTAACTAATTCTGAGTATTGTTTTAGGCAACTACAGCACAAGGTAGTTTTATTTCACGACGCCTACAGTGGTAAGATTTTTTTTTATTTATTTATAATATGCTGTTGGACAAGTCGTTTGGAGCAGATCTTTATTGTTATTGCACATCATAATTAAGCTGGTGGGACAAGACTAAAGGTAGAACAACCTTTAAAGAAGAAACCAAATATTCTATGAACTGAACTTGAATTGAATTCTTGATTACATTTTATGAATTGAACTTGATTGAGATTCTTTTAATGTCAATATCAAAGATATTCCGAGAGAAAATTATATATTGAAGCATTGAATTCAAAATCTTTATTTCAATGTAAATAAATAATACCTATTTGTCCTCTGCCTACACCATTATGGGAAATTGCGTATAGATATAAATAAAATATCAAATTTATTGTGAGGTGGTAGGTTAAGACTAATTATACAGGTGGTCAATTAAGATAATACAGCGGATTCACTGGTGAATAATGGTAATTATATTTTTAGTTTAGATAACCACTGCCTGCCCAACAAGGACAATTTAGATGGGGACGATATTACATGAAATACTCTGATCCCAAGGTAAGCATGAAGGTATAATTAATGCCCAGACTATGGATGACGTTTTTTTGTGATGACCGCGGAATCGACCCGGGACCACACAGTAGACGTTACAATGAAAATTTGCGTAATACAACTTGTCCACGGTCGCCAATAAGTTAATACAATATTCTATAATGAAAAAAAATAATATATGTGTATATATATTTTAATTTAATCTCAATTGTCATCATTTTAGAGTTGTATTATTACAAGAAATTTTAAAATAAACTAATTCGGGCGGTTTTGCATCCCCGACCTCAACGGTACCATGAACATGCTTTTATATCAAAGCAGCCGTGTCTTAATTGCATGGGTCAAAATTATAAAACGCTTTTGTTAATTAATTCAAATAACATGCAACCGAAATGAGAATCTTCTAAATTTTTTGTAAAATAAATAAATACCTTCACGCAATTCCCAATACAGGGGTAGACAGAGGTCTAGTCTAGACAATTAAGTCCCTTTGACCCATCTTCCACCGAAGATATTTTTGGGACAACGTGACAGGTGGTGAGCCCGTCGCCGTCTTTATGTCCAAGCCAACGATATAATTCGTACATAAGTTTTTTGAAAAACTCATTGGTACTGCCAAGATGGAACTCGAGTCTCTTGACTCGAAATTCCGACCACTCAACCACTCGGCTATCGTGAATTTTTGTGTGTGAAAATTTTTGTAGTCGGTTAAAAATTAGAAGTTAACTGCGTGACGTGTTGGTGCTCAAATTATAAGTCTGAAACGGACACTTTATGAGTTCAAGAATCTTGAAAACAAACGAAGTTCCTAATTTCTTATGGATCGTAAACTCAACACACATTAACTCACATCTGCAAAATAACGGTTCTTACAATTAAGCAATCGGGTAATGCGAAAATAATAAACAATACGTATTTGAAAATGCACAAAAAAAGCTTTCTTTTCACAAGGTAATTATGTGGGGTTGAAAACTATACCTTGAAAATGCCAGTGGTCTGTCTGAAAAATGCCAGAACAGCAATACGTGGTATCTGTCACAGCAATGACCAATTCTCAGTGGTTGTAGTATTAATCTAGAATAACACTTCTTCCCTTTAATAGCCTATTGAGTCCACAGCTGAACATAGGCCTCGCCTAAAGCTTTTCACAAAGAACGGTCACCATCCCCCGTCTCCCGCATCCATACTCTCCCACAACATTCTGCCGTCACTCCGTCACTCCACTTCGTAGTAGGATCGTCCTACACTGCGTTTGCCTATATGAGGTTGGCAGTCGAAAATGGAAGACGAAAGCACGATATATGTGTATTTAAGATTATTGCAAATCTTCATTAAAAGAAAGCCCTATGTGCTCTAAATTGCTATTATGTTTAGAAAGTATTTGTCTTTGGTCGGTTGTCAAACCTAATCCATTTCATCGATGAGACAAACACTAACAAGATAAGCAGGTTAGGTTATAAACTAGGTTGGATGCAGTAACTATGATGTAATTTAATAGCCATGCCAATACATGATATTATATCCAATTATAGAAGCATCGAGGGACCAACAGCAGCTCTTATACCTTATTTAACTGCAACTTGATTCATGAAATAACTAAGGGAGTTGATATTCTCAAACGTTTTACCTAATTTAAACACATAACATTTATTTTTAATGTTATAAAAAAATAAAAAAAATTAAGTATGTAATATGACACAGTATGTAATACGAAAACTTCTAGGTTTTCGTTAGGGTTTCGTTTTTAGCGAAAATTTTCTAATAAGATGACGAATAAAATTGAAAAGGAACTTAAAAAAGGAGAAAGGTTTGAAGGACCGACCTAAGCTGCTTAAAGAAGCACCGCTGTGGCTCCGGAAACCCGACGTAGAATGTTTTATAAATCATCATGATTTCTGAGAAAAAATTGTTCATTTGCGTCCTCGTAAGAAAAATTGTCTCTCAGAATCCAAATAAACTTTAATGAATTCTCGCTCAAAATGTTGCAATGTTCGATTTTAGATCAAATCCTCCTATCATTTAAGAGATCCTTTCTATCAAACGGCGAATTTGGTTATTTTCGTGGTAGTTTTTTTTCCTTAACCACAATACCTGAGTTTGGTGATCGGAATTCTAATTTCAACGTTTTTCGTACATTTACGAAAAAACCCATAGACGGACTGGTACACACTGCAGTGATCCTATAAGGATTACGTTTTCCGTTGTTAACGCGTAATAATAATTATAAATAATAAATAGTAAAGTGAACTGTGAAGATACAGAAATTATTTTACCAATCGTGGCCACAGATTACTAATAAGTTATTAGTGGCGTACTATAACTCTGGGAATCGGGTAGCGTACTAATGATATTATTATTTCTTTTTAACTTATATCTTTTGTCTAAAAAATTACAAAAAATAGGACGCCTACAGAGTTTCATTCACCTATCTCTTCTCTATTGGAATAAAAAATAAATACATTCACGCCATTCCCAATACAGGAGTAGACAGAGGTCTAAACATTTAAGTCGTTTCGACCTACCTTCCACCGAAGATATTTTGGGACAACGTGACAGGTGGTGAGACCGTCGCTGTCTCAATGACCAAGTCATGAATAAATTTGTACATAAACCCCCAAAAACGTTGGTACGAGCCTGCCATCTGGGGATCTAACTCGGGTCTCTTCACTCGAAATTTCGTCCAATTTATTTTATTCTCCATTGGAGGTACCTCATTACGAGACAGTGGTAGATAAAAAGAGACAATCGATGCATGTAATATAGATAATAAAACTGGACTTGACTACAGTTTACATCTGGCAGGAGTACGGCATGGTGAGCACAGCAACACGTTAGTGACATTAATTAGCGAAGCGAGCGAGCTTGTTCCTCCTTCGTCCTTGTACCAGATGCGGCGAGCGAACAATTGTGTCGACGGCTTAATTGTGTTGTTGCCGTTTCTTGCTTACGACTAGTTGCGTGTATGGCATGGGTAAGTGGTAACAGAACATGGAAAGACTATTGTTTTTATATTATTATTTATCAAGTTAAAAGTGTGTTTAAGCAGTATTGCTGTAAGACTTTAACGCCCATTTTTTATTGCTTATGGGAATTGAGAGTTTTTGAGCGTCCCAAAAAATGTACTTCGGTAGAAAGTGGGTCTTCGAGGACGAGGACTTCATTGTCTAGATATCTGTCTACCCCTGTGGTGTGACGATATTTTTATAGATGTAGATAAACATCTAGAAACATACCACAAAAAGTTATAAAGAAGCGATATCTTTCTTTGAAAGATTTCTTCCCCTCTTTATCGTAAGACTCGTGTAAGATAAGTAATAAAATTTGGCTATCGAGAGATGGCTGGGTCTTTCTAGAAAAATATCTCAATACTAGAATTCAAAATAGTTTAGGCTTTTCTGAGCTTGAGCTGAGACCACAAATCAGAGCTTGTGGCCGTTTTTGCATATTTTTGATTGGACATCAATCATCATTTTCTAAGTTAACTCATTGAAAGAGAGACCCAGTTCACCGTTGCTATCGAAATTCTTCCCATCCAGTCCCAGTAAGTCTATCGGAAATTCTTCACGAACCGAAAATCTCAAATGATTACTATGTCATTAGAAGCAGTATCATTAGAATATCGTGACAAACTTCCCAAGATCATGCGTAATGTTTTTTACAACGCTACATAACCCACACCTCCGTAATCGATTCGACGTGAAGCTTTGATAGCGCATTAAAAAATGACAACACAAATAAGGTTGTTAATATATTACGCAAGCGAGCGCTGTGGGAGTGTCCGTCCGTTTGCTCGCCAGTTCGCTAATGCGTCTTACTGCAGTCAGCACACGCGCGCCACGCCGGCGGAAGGATGCGCGACCCGACCACGTGCTCAGCATTTTATAGACGCTTTGTTTTTGACACGTTTTTTGCTGCGTTATATAGCCTGGCTATACCCAGTAAGACATCGGACTGGCGTCATTGGGTTTTTTTTTATTTTTTTCGCAGGTCCGAAACTTTTTAACCACTTTTTATATAGCCCTCGAAGTCCATAAATTTAATTTTTCGTTCGGGGCATAAATACAAATAGTTATTAAAAAAATCTTTAATTTTCAGACCCAGAGCTGATGGGTAACACGAAACGGGATACCCACATAAAGGCCTCCAATGGTCCATTACATTAGAAACATTACATTGGACAACATATATGGGAACGTTTGGGAGGTTTGCCACAATCGCAAGACTTGGTAAGCTGATAGGCGATCGTAGTATGAGCCAGCCACATAGCCAGTGTGTATTATTTTAGTGTGGTATTTTTCGAGATGGTTAGCCGGTCACTGTTAGTACACATTACCATTTTTTGGAATTTATCTTCAATCCCCACTAACGAAATTTCTCTAATTTTTTCAGTTTAGAGGGCCAGTCAGTTCCATATTTATTTTATGCCGATTCATTTTCTAAGATATGTTGCGGATAAGACCAGTACAAGAAGACCTGGAAATACGAATTGATGCTACACTATATCATAACGGTAACACACGAGTCCGTCGTTTTGAAACTTCAAAACTAATTTCGGATTTGGAACACGAATGAAACTAGTAACACAGTAATCCCCACATCAGCATCACAACTTTGTGAACACAGTGACAAAGTTAACATTTGTTTAATACACTACCTACTGCGAGATGCATCAACAATGTCGCAGAACTGCATAACTGGTAAAACTTGCTTCGCCTTACTTAAACAACTATTGTATAACTCGTTCTCATCTAAGTAATATGTTACAAACTCGGATGTTTGATGTTAACTTGGACATTTAGATATGCGGGATATTTAGATGGCGTTTACGTATAAATTGAGATTTGTTTTGATATCTGTTAAATACTCACCCATAAAAATAACAGATAATGTTATAGTATGTATTTAATTAGTATTGATGTATTAAAAACATATCTTAGATTCAATTTTCGTATGCGTTTATCGATAGATGTGTTCAATCTAAATGTAGCTTACTATTACTATTATATAAATATTTATGGTAGAAGAAACATGAAAGCAGAGTAAATGCACTTGAGATGAGAGCGTTAAGAAGTATGATTGGAGTTAAACTGAGTGACAGGATAAGGAATAGTGAGATAAGGAAACGTAGTGCTCTGAAAGAAGATGTAGTGACCAAAATTGAGAAAGGTAAGCTAAGATGGTTTTGGCCATGTCGAGAGAATGAATGTAGAACGATTGACGGAAAAAGTGTATAAAGCGAGTGTGAATGGAAGTGTAGGAAGGGGAAGACCTAGGCGGACGTTTCGAGACCAAATCAGGGAAATCCTGAAAAAAGGCCAGGTCACGAGTACACTAAATCGAAGAAAATGTATGAAGGGAATAATGAAAGTAGACGAAGCGAAACAAGTATGTAAGGATCGTAGCAAGTGGAAAGAGGTGGTCACGAAAACCGAGTGGCTGGGTGATCGGAATTCGAGTCGAGAGACCCGAGTTCGATCCCCAGGTGCCAGACTCGTACCAATGGGTTTTTTCAAAAACCTATGTACTATAAATTATAACGTTGGTTTGGGCATTAAGACGGCGACGGGCTCACCACCTGTCACGTTGGCCCGAAAATATTTTCGGTGGAAGGTGGGTTGAAGGGACGTAATTGTTTAGACCTCTGTGGCCACCCGTATTAGAAATGGCTTGAATATTTTTATTTTTATTTTATTTATCTTCACGCACAATCCCTGACGGGGTAGCCAGAGAGAACAGATCGCCAAGTGTCACGATCCCTACATACTTCTTTCGCTTCTTTCAGATTCATCATCTTCTTCATACATGCACGTCTAGGTATCCGAGTACTCTTGACCCTCACCTCTTCGAGCAATTTGCTCACATGGTCTTCGAAAGTTAGTCTCGGTCTACCTCGACCTTTTAATATTAACTTACGCGCTATATATTTTCTTCACCATTCGGTCTTCACTCATTCGCTCAACGTGCCCAAACCATTGAAGCACGCCCTTATTCATTTTTGAGACAAGGTCATCTTTCAAACCTGCCATATTGTGAATCTCTTCGTTTCGCTTTCGGTCGGCCATGGTAAGGCCGCACATTTTACGAAGAGATCGCATCTCCACTGCATTCAACCTGCTTTTATGCTTCTTCTGGCATACCCAGGTTTCGCTGCCATATAACAAAGTCGGTACCAACACTGCGTTATGTATTGCAAGGCGTGCACTTTTCACAACGCCTTGCCTTTTGATTAACGCAGTCAGAGCACCACATTGACTTTGTTCCCGGCAGCGACACGCCTGTCCACATCTAAATCACATCTTCCATCCCGGCTAAACGCACTCCCCAAGTATACAATTTCATTCACCTGTTCTAGACATTCCTGATTTACCCTAATTTCGCACTTCGTTCTTTCTTCGTCCCTTTCAAATACCAGAACCTTAGTTTTATTAGCATTCAAACGGAGACCATTAATTTCACATTCTTTTTTCATACACGTGACTAATGCCTGCAGTTCTACCTCTGATGGTGCAATAAGCACTGCATCATCAGCATATAGCAGACAATTTACTTTTATGTCACCCAATTTCACACCCAAACAGCTATCTTTCAGCTTCTGTAAACAGCTGTCTAGATACAGTATGAACAGCCAGGAAGACATGACACAACCCTGTTTTACGCCCGTTTGGACGCTAAACATGGGTGACAGGTCATGCCCTACCCGCACACAGGCTTTACAGTCACAGTAAAGTAACTGCACAGCCCTTCGCAATCGACCATCCACACCATACCCCGGCAACAGTTCCCACATTTTCTTCCTTACAACCTTATCAAATGCTTTCTCAAGATCCACAAAAGCACAGAAAATCTTCTGGTTAGCAGCCAGAAGCTTCTCCGTGATCATGCGGAGAGAAAACATTCGATCCGTGCATCCTCTTCCAGGTCTAAATCCACATTGTGCCTCCCATAGAAATCTTTCCGATTTATCTCGCATACTATGGCTTGAAGATATGTATATAATATCTAGTAAGTAACAAAACTCTTTATTTGGACATCAAAATAAATACAGCAGAAGCATTGACGAACTGTAAGTAACTAACTGCCTTATCGCTTGACCCAGAAAATGGGGTCATGCTCGAACCGAATCAATTAACCATCGTATGCAAGTCAAATATCAGTTTGTATGTGAATAGGGTTGACAGACTTCCGGCTTTTATGGTACCGTTATGTGGAGCAAAAATAGATCAAGTTGCACGTCTACTTTATAGGTTACACTTTTCTTGGATGGGTTTACGTAACGTTATGCGTTATTCATAAACTGCGTAAGAAAATGCCTGTTCTTTTGTATAGGTACCAATGCAACCATTTTACGTATGCCTAATCTAATCCAAATCGGTCTGCATATTATTACGTAATATCATTGTTTCCGATATAGACTTGGTTCTCTAATAATCAACCGGCATGCATAGTAGTTATAGCAAATACTGATTGATTAGGTTCTGTAAATCTGTGACATTCTCGTCAAATAACACGTCATTTGTTTTACGTTTAATATAAATACACTTTATATATTACAGATAAACATTTGTAAAGCTGTGACTTGTTAAAGATACAGCGATTTTTTTAACTTTCACTATACCTTTAAATGTATCATAACGTACCGTCCAACAATGATATAAAAAAACCCCTGAGAGCGAAAGATTTTAATAATAGACGAATAGTATTATGGGTCAAAGTTAAAACTGGCATCCCTATAGCCGGGCGCCGGTCAATCGCACTACATTCCTTACGCAACTACGCTGCATCGGTAAAATATCAGCCGCTGCTCACACTAAATGATCAAATGTATCAACGTATTGTTAGAAAGGTAATAAATGTTGTTTTTTTTTTCATGTAATACGTTTGATATCTAGCAAGACATCGAAAACAAGCTAAAACTGAATTTATAACATATGCAGGTGATGCACAAAATCTTTGACGAAAGCACCAGCTAATTTTGACATGAATATGGCAAATTGGAATGTCTGCAGTTTGTTGCAAAATGTTATATATTAAAGTTTTAATTTTGACCAGTAATACTTTGCTATACTAGTAATTTATTTGTTTACGTAAGGTAAGTTGTGGATTGAACATTAAAGATTCCATATTGACGCTAAAATGTGGTAAGACCGAGATAGACGTATAATTTTATTACTTGGTGGACCTCACACGCGACTTGTCCCAAGTGATAGAGTGTGTTACAGTTAATGAGAGACAGCGGGAAGCGTTTTTAAGACGCCTTACGGTTTACCTATTAAAGTAACTACAGTGCAAAATTTTTTAAACACTTGAAACAAAAGATACCAGGTCTATTTTTACATGCCGACTACCCTAGACTGATGTGTCTCTTCCTTACCTAGCTAGTATGTCTGCTGAAATTTCATTTAGTATTTTATTTAATTATTAAAAAAAAAAAAACACAAAGTTCTCAGTGTTTATATGTAGTCGCATCTGGACACTAACGTACCAGTGGGTTTTCTAGAAACAGGGCGCTCATAATTTAGGCGAATATGCATACATAACGGCCTATAGAAGTAGACAGCAGTTTCTTACGTCACCACAGATCTCTCCCTTAATGACGATTTGTGGCAATCACTACACACAGCATGTGGAATGGCAATTCCAGTACCACTCATCTCTCACCCTAGATGCTGCTGCCATCACCAGTTTGCTTTTTGTTATTATTATTCTATATTTTGCTCGGTTACGGTCACGGAAGCCTCGGCTAGCCCTTTGGCTAGCTTTACAACTTTGCCAGGCTTTTCTCTTAGACGCTTTTTACGACATCCACGGGAGGAATTGGTTTGATAAATTCTTACACATATACAACACTCGGTGACAGCCGTAGATTAACATAGCAGTTGAACATTATTATCTATGGATGTAATAGTGTACTACCCGCTCTCTCAAGCACTTGTACCTTACACCAGTTCTTTGTCGGTCGTTGCTCGACGCAATTACATCAGGCCATGTTAGTCGGACACTTTAGACGCATCTGAGGCGCGAGTTACTTCATCTATCTGCAGTTCCTTAACCGAACGCAGTACGAACTCCATCAAATTGATTAGTCTGCTACTGTTTTTGTGTCAATTAAACATGAAGATAAGCTATTATTAATTGGAGACTGTTTGCAAACTACATTTAGTCAAGTCTCATTAAGTGTTTTAATAAATTTATATTGAGCACAATATTGATACGAATATTTAATTACTATATCTTTAACTTGTTTTTATAATAATATTTGAACAATAATGCATGTCGTTAGGTCCTAAAGAACAGCGGTTATACAAATTATTTGGTAGAGTACTCATTTTTATTGGATTTTCTAATACAAATAACATTTTTGAAATAACACAATTTTGATATGTTTCCGTGACATTTTACTGAAATATAAAACATCATAAATTATATTTGACGACCCAATGGCCCAGTTGGTAAGCCACTGCCTTCGGTAGCGTGTTCGACGCCCGCTACAGGCAAACATTTGTGTAATGAATGTGAATGTTTGTACACGAGTCATCTATATTCATATCCATCGTTGAATATTTATCTATATAAATACGACATTAAGACGGTAATAAACGGTATCCCGAGTTACGGCGGGTCGAAAGTACTTGATTGTGTAGATGTCTCTCTACCCCAGTATGGGGAAGATGGCAAGATAATTTACTTTAATTTCATATAATTTATTTTAGTATTCCACAAAAAAGATCATTTAAAAATTCAAAACATGAATATTATTTTTCAATATTTTTATTTAAACAGTAGCACATATGGCGTACTTTATGCCAAACGGCATAAAACCCTCACACTAAACAGAAATAAAAAGAAAAAGCAGTTGAATAAAGAGTGTTCCAATACAATGTAGCAAATACAAAACTATTTGCATAAACATAGGTACGGTACATTATAACATAAATATTTATACAATATATATATATAAATGAATATATACAACGTGGCGTATAAATATATAAAACGTTACGTCGTTGTCACGTTGTTGCTCACGATGAACTTCAAAATTATCCAACCGATTTTCACGATTTTATTTAAAAAATGTGTGCTCAAACGAGCCCTTTTCAATATAAGCTCGTTTGAAGGAATAAGATAGCAGTGGGAAGGCCTTAGATTCAGCAGCATAATACAATGATTTTTCTCAGAAACGTGCAAAGAAAGCTCTTGTTAATACTTTCAAAAGAAGTCACGTAAGAAGCGGAGTGATTTGCGATATGGCACGCTGTTAACCAAATGAATATGGAATTTTTCATATTGTTTTCCGGCTTACCCCCTCGTGATATATTGGCCTAAGCACAAGAAAACCTTACTTCTTAATAGTGGGAATATTGAAGGTCTAGAGAACTTCGTTCCTTCACCACCATTGTAGGGCCTCCAGCTTTGCGTCAAGTTAAATCGGGCTGAACTTATCAAATAACTCATTGATTATATACTTCTCTGTTTTAACAATATACTAAGGATAGACATAGAGGAAGTATAGAAGTTTGAACTATTTTGTCCGGAGAAAACACAATATTTACGCATGTAAAGCAACGTTATTAGCATAACTAGTGATAAATTACAATACATCACAAAACCAAAATTACAATGTTTCAGATTAAAGGATTGTGTGAAGTACGTGTGGTTTTAAATAATTTAATTATAACTTGAGAAGGATTTATAAGGCTTTGATATTCGATCCAGGTATTTATCTGGTATCTATTAAAATAGTTTGTTGTCTGACTTTGATCCACATTTAGGCTACATATTTCAACTTGAAATTTAAAACCTGTTACGTAATGGAACACTATTCAATATTGTAACAATAAATTTTAGAATAAATGTATTAATAATTATTATAAAATAAAAATATAAAAATATTTTTATTAGTGTCGCTGTTACTGCTAAATCTATTACTTGCTTTATAGCTAAATTATGAAGGTATAAGTGAAAAAAGAACGTACAACCGCATTAAGAAATTCTTCCTTTTTTCCAAATACATATAATCCCTTAAAGTAGAACAATATTAGAAATAAATTAGGTCTATCCATATATCAATCAATCAATCAGAAGTATTGTAGGCTCTTTTAACTCCAATTTAATATTTAAAAAAATTTATCCGTGTTTAATTATAATAACAATGTATCTCACCTCAATTAATTTTCCATTGAATGCTTCATCAGAGTGTTAAGATTTACCTGGAATTGGAGTTAAAAAAGGTGTAAATTTTCTGTTGAATAAATAATCATTGAATTTAAACGTCCGACATTTAAATTGAATTAACCTTTTTCGATCTATATTGATCGAAAAAGGTTAATTCTTCCTTTTAAAATTTCAAGCACTCAAGCACTATTTATTATTATTATTATTTCAGAGATAACAGTTTTCATTTGTAATATTTACTATATCCATTATAAAAGTGATGTTTGCTAATTTTATAAAGTAAGAATCTGTTATTGGTAATTGGCATTATTTAAAGGTTTGAATGTTTAAATACTTTGTTACAATTATTATATGCTATGTTGTTGCAAATGTAATTTATTTTATGTATTTGTATAAATGTTAGTGTATAAGTTGATATACATTTGTATTGGAGCACAACACATTAGCCATAAATGACATAAAAATTTTACAAAATATGAATTAAATAAAGGTGTTATTTATATTATAATATTAATTAAAATTAGTGTTACGTGCAGTTGGTTCTATAATAATAAATAAAACAAAAGACTAACACCAATAGTCAAAATATCACCGGAGCTTGAATATAATATCTGACGACCTCAGAGGATAGGTGGAGCACGCACCGGTTTTCATGGTGTCGCAAGGTCTAAGGTTTCGTCACCGATTCCTGGTCGGATCGACGTAGATAACACTTACTATGCATTTTCTAGTCTCTATGTCTTTGTGGTATCTTCGTTGTTACGGATTCCATAACACAAGTGCTTAAGCTGCTTACTTTGGGATCAGAGCAATGTATGTGATGTTAAACTATCTAATATCCTACCTATATCCTATCCTATTGAATTTTAAGTTATTGTTAAGAGTTTGTCAGTACGTCAAGAGACCCGAGATCAATCCCCAGGTGGCAGGCACGTACCATTGAAAATTTTCGAAAACCTATGTACGAATTACATCGTTAGCTTGGATATTGTCGGCGACGGGCTCACAACCTGTCACGTTGTTCCAAATATATCTTCGGTGTAAGGTGGATCTAAACGACTTAATTGTCTATCCCTGTATTGGGAATGGCGTGAAGACATGACCTATCTATGTATGTATTATTTATTTGTTAATAATATAATACCAAAAATTTAAACTATGTTGTATCTTCAAAATGAAAGAGAAGTGTCGAAATATCTACTAAGTCCTTCTATATAGCACAGAACACGATATCCTAAACGATGTACAACAGGTCCGCCCACGCAGGTCCCGAATACAATGACCCATGCACCTATGTCATGACAACATTGAACGTGTGGTATAACATTTATGAGTATTCACATGTCGAAGATAGAATGAGATACCATTGAACGGGTTTAACACATTAATGGGGTTCTATGTGATCCTAGTAAATGTTTATTTAAAAAGTGATTTTTTTTTATAAATAACTAAATAAATATCTTCACACAAATCCCAATACACGGGTAGACAGAGGTCTAGTCTAGACAATTAAGTCCCTTCGACCGACCTTCCACCGAAGATATTTGAAAAAAAAAGGTGTTTGAAAAAGAAACACAAAAAGCAAAGCATAAAACCTTTCTTAGCTAACATGGTACTTATTTAAATGAAATTTTATAAACACTACTTACTGAACAACGATACGACAAATAACTATGAGATTTTGTTATAATATAGTTTAAAATATTTATTATATATATCAAAGTCATTAATTTAACTGCACGTGTACTAGACGAGGAAACAAGTCTTCCATCTGAGGGAGAACAAGAGATAACTCTTCTTGTACAAGAAATCAGCTAAAGCAGTATGTCACCCAGTACAGTGAGTCTAGTAGTGGTCCTTATAAAACTAAAACCACCAATCATAGATTCTTATATTAAATTTGCAAAGCGATGCCATTTTTCAAAGGAATCCAGTGCTTTAAAAATTCGTGTCAAGTAAACTTCAAAAGAAGGCGCTACTTTTCATTTCACCTTCTGCCAGTCTGTGTCGATTCAGATCTAATTTCTATGGGTAAAGTAAGTTATAAGCTTTGTTTTCATAAGGAATACCACCAAATAACATTACTAGTATTCCTGTTAACTACTCTAAGATGCTGCGAGCTGCAAAGCATGTGTTTGGATTGGTTTATATATATACGCCGTAAACCACTCCACATAATGTACTTTTTTCATCAGTATACAACGTTACGATTTTTTTATTATGGCTACCTTAAAGTTAACAATGGAAGGAAATTTGTCATCGAGAAGTATGAAGGGAACAGCCGAATAGACGCACATTTCAAAAATACTTTCTCTTTTTAATATGTCTAAGTACTGACATTGTGAAAACGCTTGCGTCTCTCCCGAACCGACCAAATTTGATCTTTTATTTACAAAAAATACTTTCGTGTCTAGACGGAATTGCTTTCCAATTATACTCGTATGACTTCATTAAATAAAAGGTTTGAATAAATTGATAATTTCCCTGTACTATTGGTCACAAAAACATGTAATTATCATTATCTTATCGTATCATAAGTTTATCGCCGAGATCTCCCCCAAAAATTTACACATGAGACGGTTCTGGGTCCTCAGCAATTCATGGACTTCGCACAATACTGTGCAGGTAGTTGTACACTTCTTTTAATTTTACAAGACTGCCAGACGAGACTTTCGTCCCCAACAGTTGCAAGTTCTACGAGCTATGTGGCCAGCCCATTGTCACATTGCCGCTACTTTACAGTGCTGATCTTTAGGGCTATGATTACCCTGGTTCTTCTGGTTATGACGTCAAAAAATAGGTATTCTTCATATGTCAAGAGATGCATAACATTTAACATATAGCACAGACCACGAGTTTCTGATCTCTCCCTTTTTCTCCGGAAAAATATACATCGTTTAGTGTCTTTTTTATTACTTTGTCTTCTTTTAGTGGATACTAAACAGTATATAATAACAAACGAATAAAATTCTACACGCATTTCCCAAAAAGGGGTAGGCTAGACAATTTAGTTTTTTAGACCCACATTTCACCGAACATTATTTTGGGATAACGTCGCTGGTTGTGAGCCTGTCGCAGTCTTTATATCCAAGCCTATCATATAAATGGTAAAAACGTTTTGAAAAAACTCATTGTCACGAGCCTACGTCGATCGGGTTCTTGACTCGAATTCCGTTCACCTAAACACTCAGCAATCGTGAGAGAAATTCAGTAAACTTGTAACTAAAGATAAATTTTAATGACACCCTCAGTTTTTTAGAAATCCGTAAAATAGCGAACATAATCCTTTTGGCCGTGGGTTCGGTTTCTCCCAGTCCATCAATTTAATTCGAAGAAAATAAAATAAATTACTTTTTTTATTTTCTTCGAATCAGTAGTACTAAAACGATTGATTGAATTAATCTATCAATTTGTTGTAAACAATATTGACAGAATATTTTTACTTAATCTTAAGCTTAAGGTAGACAGAGATCTAGAGTATTAAGCCATTTCGTTTCACCTTCGATATTCGGTGGAAAGTGAGTCGAAAGTGCTTAATTATAATTTTTGAGCCCATGTGACAGGTAGTGTGCCCGTCGCCGTCTTCATGGCCAAGCCAACGATATAAATCGTACATAATTTTTTGAAAAAACCCATTGGTACGAGCCTAGCACCTGGGGATCTAATTCAGAGTTCAGACAACTCAACCACTCGGCCATCATGACTTTACGCATAATAAATTAATAAAATAACGGCACCAATTTACAACAAATAAGGCAGGCATTCCCAATATGAAGTAGTCGGAGGTCTTAATAATTGTCAATTCTTTGGACACAGAGCAAGATCAAGAGTAGTCGGTAGTGTATGAAGAAAATGATGAATTTGAAAGAAGCGAAAGTTTTGCAAGGATTGTGACACTTAGCAATCTGTTCTTACTGGCTACCCCGCCAGGGACTATAGACGAAGATGTATTTATCTGTATATATATTTGGAACCAATAAAACGAAACATTAAAAAGAGACACCAGACAGACAACAAATGCATCAACGGGATTAGATACAACAAATCGAAGTATATTTTTCTAAAAGTTTCTCTTCTATCGTCTGTGCACTGCATGATACATGTTTTTCTTGTCCTCGCGTATTTACTAATAATGCGACAATCAAAGGTTTAGAAAGTTATAGTCTTTTCGACCAAAATTTCTTCAGAACTTATTTAGGAAAGCGTGAAAGGTGTTAAACCTGTCAAATATTAAATTTCTACAAAATTCATTGGTACAGACTTTTATCTAGGGATAATCTGAGTCATCTGATTCGAATTCCGATCACCCAACTGTGTTACGTGGCACATGACTTTGATATAATATAAAAAAAATTATTACTAGAATCATGAGATGATGCTCTTGATTTTTTTATATTTATATTTCTTGTATAAAGTTACAATGCGAAACATAAAATTAAACAAAACCGAGCATCCGTCTTCATATTTTAATGTAAAGAACCCTGTTCACGCTAGTTGGACTCGCATTTCAATATTTTTCGCAAATACTTTTTATGATACAGTACCATAATTTACCAGCTGTCAGTTGCCAGCAGTTAATAAATACCAATATTAGCTTTGCGTAATCGTGCATCGCTAACTAGTACTTAAGTAATTATCAAGATAAATCTTCGTTTTGTTTATGTTGCTCAAACTTTCTCTTAATTATAAATAACTTACAACTTAACTCTGACAGTCTATTTTAAGCTACTTTATAATAAATATCATGGGAGCTATTTCTTTTTTACTAATTTATACGTTTGTAACTCGGAAACAACTTTGTCTACAACGATTTTATAAACATAGTTAATGACTTGAAATACTGGAGTATTTGTAATATTAGATTTATATACTATACTATATTCTTATTCAAAGACTACATAAGTATAGTAATCAAAAAGTACCTAATAATAGTAAAACGCCTACCGCCTTTACTTCATTATTTTATTTTTATTCTAAGCCCCGTGATAAAAACGTCTTCACGTCATTCCCAATAATGGGGTGGATAGAGGGCTAGACAATTAAGTGCCTCCCAATCCATTGGAACAAGATTACCACCTGGAGATCAAACTCAGGTCTTTTGGCTCGAATTCCAATTACCGAACAACTCGGCTATAAAAGTCAGCATTAAACGCATAGGACGAATACCGAGACGGTGATTGTTCTGATTGCAAAGTAAGTAGGTAGCGGAATTCTAAACAACGAAAAAAATATCTTCACGCCGTTCCCATTACTTGGGTTGACAGAGGTCCAGACAATTAATTTCTGTAGACCCACCTTTCACCGAAGACATTTTAAGGTAAAAACATATTAAAAAAAATTTTTCTCGCCATTCCCAATACAGCGGTAGACAGAGGTATAGACAATTAAGTCCTATTGACGTACCCTGCCACCTGGGGATCGAACTCGGGTCTCTTGACACGAATCCCGATCACGCGATCACACGGCTATCTTGACTATATAAAAATATATAACCATAAGTATAACATAACATACATACATAACGGCGTGTTAAAGTTCACTGCAGGACATAGGCCTCTCAGAAATTTGTATTTTAGTTTTGGTAAAGCTAAAAATTTGATTTTGATATTTTATATTTAAATGCACACGATCAATGTGAGCTTTATTTCAACGGCGCGTAAAACTATGGGGTACAGCTTGAATTTCTTATCAATTCTTTATTATCTAACTTTTTTGTTTATGGGAACATACTGCATTAGTATTACCTGACATATTTAATTACTTAACTACCTGAGTATGATTAATTGCCGTAGAATTCGGTCATCAGTCATTTCTAAGTACGTTTCTACGCTATTGCTCATTTGTCGTCTAGCAACCGTATTTGTTCCGCGGGTTAAACCTAGTATTACTAAAAATTATTTACACAATTGCTTACTATCGTCTAATGCAGAATTTAACCGTTGTCGATAAGTGCGGATGTGTGTACACCTTATCTATACCAACTAAAAACTTCATAATTTAAAACATAAACTGTTTTATTCAATACATTAGAGTAGTTTACCGGTACAGAATTAAAGGTGTAATTTATTTTGTAGATAGCCAAGGTAATCGTTGCCATTGTCAGCGCAAAGATAAGATATAAAGTAAAAAAGAAACTCTTTCCAAAAAAATATTTTTAATAATTTTGATTGCAGACAGAGCCAGAAATAGGCTTAGCTGTATTTAAATTATACAAAATATTTTTAATTAACTAAATTTTTTATTGTAATAAGTATCTCTTTTAAATTTAAATTATTGTGAATTATGAAATTAGTTTTTTTAAGTATTTTGTTTATTAATGTTTATTTTTAGAAGTATTACGAAATATAGGACTAAATAACTACTACGAAATATGAAACATCGTTGTTGACTCAATAAATTATAATCTACAAATAATGACGATAATATTATATAAATATTTCAACAATTATCGTCGCGAGCAATTACCTTTTGCTAACGGCGTTATCTGTATTAAAGCAGCTTTTAAGTTTATCGCGAGAAATGTAGCCAATAATCATTTGCATAGTGCAAATTATTATTGGCTATATTTCTCGCGATAAACTCGCTTTTATTTATCTTTTTACCAAATCGGTTAATCGGTCTTAGAGTGAAAGCGTTACAAAGAAGCAAACCGAATATGGAATTTTTAATATAAGTAAAGATATAAGATATTTGTATGTGAATGTAAATAACTTCGGCTCATAAAAAAATGGTTAGCTTAGTGTATTCATTAAAAAGAAAAAAAACTACCAGACGTTAGTTATGTCTTATAAATCAGTGTTAATAATAACTCACGCTGAAGCTGACAAGTTATTTGCGACAGCACTGATAGCCTAGGGCGATGACCGAAGAAAGCGGTCGTCTCACACCACCCTCCGATAAAAACTAACCCAATATATTGCCACTAATAGGATGGATTCGGGTTATTTTATATTTTCGATTGGATCATTTCAAAGTAATATATGTACTTTAGAAAAAAATGTAGCTATTTGTTTCAGCTAATCTCAGGAAAGAGAGGACAGATTTTGACAGATTTGAGTAAATGGGCCTGTTGTCGGGCTATTTTTTGTCGGTTTAGTTGTAACCGTGTTTTGGTCACCCACGGTGAACCAAGAGGAACCCACATGGCCGGCCTAACTTACTGGGGTATGGTCGGCCCGAGGTCGCCGCTCCAAGAGGGCTTGTGCAGGCCACCTTGGAGCGGCCACCGGCCCACCGGCTCCCCTGGACGGCCAGCGCGGGTGGGGTTGCGGATGTGCAAAAGCGTTCCCATAGCCCAGACATCGCCAGTCCTTACCCCGCGGGGTCGGATATACTCGTACGTTAGGCATGGTCCCACGTGTAAAAAAGGGTAAGGGATCAGGTTAAAAGGTAAAAATGATAGGAGTAATCATTTAGAATTCGAAGCCAACAAAAACTACCTACCTACGACTACCTTATTTATACGTTTGATACTCGTCGTTAGAAATTAATTCATCAATAATTTATTCCAATATACCCATTGCACAAATTTGGACACAATTGAAATGAAAACACTGTCCACTCTCCCGTAAATTGCTGGAAATTGTGCACTCAATTCGTAAACCAAAGCCTGTTACTGAACACGACGTTAAAACCGCAGAAATTCACGCTAAATTGCTTTTGGAAAATATACAGTTTTCGATTGCGCCAGGTGAAAACGCTCCTTATATACAATAGTAGCATTGTACTCGTAATAATTTTTATTTAAAATAAAATAAGTGTGAACGTTTTGAATTTCATAACGATTAACTTTTTTTTCAATGGAACTAATTAAACTGCTAATAAATGATGACGCTTGCGGGTGACGAAGATGAATCGGAGACTACTCCGAATAATGAAGTTCAATTTTTTTTCACCTGGCTGAAGAAAGAGATAACCGTAGCCCAGATATTTGCAGGTATTAGACAACCGTCTTCTATGGCAATCTTGTTGGGAAGCCTATTTTCAGAAATAGACTTTTGATAGGCTATAAGAAATAAAGAAAAAAAATACCTCTGTCACAAAATTACGTTTACGCGAGCCTGGTCACCTATGTACTACTTAAAACCTCAGATTTTTAGTTTATATTGTAATTTCACTACTTTGTCACAATTCGATCTTTTTAGAATAACAACCAATAGTCTTCAAATATCACAATTTCTGCGTTATATTAAGTAAAATTTAATACACAAAACAGGATGACATGATCATTTTATAGTTCTCAAAAGACAGATACAACGATTATATTATTTTATACATTGAACATAACACAAATATTCTTATTCTATTTTATAGAAAACAGTTTAAGACAGAGTTTTCTCTGTTCCACGCTTAAACTACTTGATTCCTCTTTAATTAGCTCTACTGAGCTCCAAATAGAATTCATTCGAAATCTTAAGAGACGTCTTTCATATTACTCGACGAAGAACGCGACGATTGTCACATTTACCTAGTTATACTTTACAAAGTGGAAATTTCCAGAAATTTTACATGAAATAGCGATAGCGAAACTAACAAGAACTTCTCTTAACTTCTTACATTTAAAGCATCATTATAAATTGTATCTCGCTCTAACCGACAATCGAACAAAACTTTTTGCTTATGAAATGTCAAATAAAATATTAAAATACAATAACTATAACATTTAAGTTTTTTTATTATCACGCATATTTCAATGCTGGGGTGGGTACAGACGTAGAAAATGTTTACTGGAGTATATTTTGGGACTACATAATAATTGCCGTGAGTGTCCGAAGTTTCGAAAAGCTCTTTAGTACAATTCTTCGGCCTAGAGCTTAACAAAGGTCTTCTGATTTGATACTCTATTACTCAACCTATCGGTTACTGATGTTTGTTGTTACTGTTTTAATTAATTGCTCCGATAAATCTGACATTTTCGATAGCACAGTATCGGCCTGAGGTCACCGGGAACACACCGGCGACGTTCACAACGTCTAAGGTTAGAGATCGTTACGTATTTATTAAAATCTATACATACATAGATATATACAGAGATACAGACAATATCACATACATTGCTTTGATCCCAAAGTACTGATGGAATCATAAAAAACGAAGGTACCATAAGCATCGAAACCTGAGAAAATGTTAAAAAAAGTGTTTTCTATATTGATCCAACAGGGAATCGAACCCGAGACCACTGAACTGGCGACACTATGAAAACCGGTGTGTTCGCCACTCGTCCTCGGAGTCGTCTATATTCATTTTGAAACTATAGCATGTGCACATTTTTTTTATTTCTGCACCGCTCTTAAAGTAGACTGGTAGTGTCCGTCTGTATGCATAGCTTATGTATGCTTTAAATAAATAAATTAATATCTTCACGCAATTCCTAATACAGGGGTAGACAGAGGTCTAGTCTAGACAATTAAGTTCCTTCGACCACCGAAGATATTTTCGGGACAACGTGACAGGTGGTGAGCCCGTCGCCGTCTTTATGTCCAAGCCAACGATATAATTCGTACATAAGTGAGTTTTTGAAAAATCCATTGGTACGAGCCTGCCATCTGGGGATCGAACTCGGGTCTCATAACTCGAAATTCCGACCAACTAACCATTCGGCTATCGTGACTTCAAATAAATAAATATACAAGAATCCGATTTGAAGAGATACGGGTCTTTGCAGGCATGATCCCGTACGTGTTTGTTCCATCCTACAAGGGTATTGTAGCGTGATACAAGGGCATTGTAAGGGCTTTGTATTGTTACAGTGTTCGGCCACCTTATATAATGTATTTGCATCAATTATCTATATAGAGTTTTATGATTTATGCTAGAACATTACTAGTAAACATTAATCCTTTCGTCTAAAACGTAAAAATAGCTTAACTTAAATAACTTACAATATTGATCATGTAGTATTTCATTGGATTTTACAGTAGATGCTGTAATTTTATTTTTAATTAAGTTAATTTTAAGTTGAATAGACCGGTGATTGGAGTAGTACGTAACACTAAGTGTTCTAGCAATTCTTGGAACTACATAATGGTGAGTAATTAAATGAGCGTTTTTTCAAAAACTTATGTACGATTTATATGGTTGATTTGAACACAAAGTCGGCGACGGAATCACCACCTATCACGTGAGTCGAAAGGCCTTAATAGTCTAAACCTCTGTCTACCCCTGTATTTGGAATGGCGTGAAGACATTTTTTTCAGCGTATTTAGTGAAAGTCGTTGTTAAGATATTTCAGATTTGCCGTTCATGTGACGGGAGCTCCCAAAGCACGCGTTGCGGGCGGACTAAAAATAGCGAGGCCGGTATAAATAACGCCCGACTATCGGAACTTCCGCCCGGTAGTGCAACTGTTGAACATTTTCGCATTGAAATACTTTTTTTAACATTTTCGAGAAATATCAGATTCAAGCTAAGCAAAGCATACCAATTAAGCATTGGTGACGAGTTGCATTAGACGTGGTCCTTCATTGCCGGCCATATGTGGTCAAAGTTGCTCAGCGTGCTATGGAAAGGGCTATGATCGGTGTTTCTCTGCGTGACAGAATCCGTAACGAAGACAACGGCAGCAGAACCCGGATAACCGAAATAAGCCGTATACCGACAAGCCGTAAGGATCTACACGTTGAAGTGGCAATTGGCCGGCCACATAGCTCGTAGAACTGACAACCGTTGAGGCAGACAGGTTCTCGAGTGGTAACCGTGTACAGGCAAACGCAGTGTTGTACGATCTCCCACGGGATGGAGTGACGATATGCAATAAGTTGCGGGAAGTCGATGGATGCAGGTGGCTGAGGACCGTTCACTGAGGAGTTTTAGGGCAGGCCTATGTTCAGCAGTGGACTCTTAATAGGCTATAAAGAAGAAGAAGTCGGGTTGCAGGGTCTAAGGTGCAAGATATTCGGTACTGAGTCCGTCAATCCGCGGGAAAAGCACTGCTAAAGAGTCCTTACCAGTATTTACATAAGTAGTTTTTATATTATTTAGGAGGGTTACATTATTAAATGTAGTAGACTTATTTAGTTCGTTAAGTAAAACTTTTATTTTGAATTTATTGTTAATTTGTCATTGTAAGAAACTAAATAGACAGACGGAGAATTCAAAATCTATAAAAGAAAAAAACTTTATATCCATAAGAGGACGTGTGAAGTCTACGTTTGTACGAACAAACGCGCATTGGACTATCGACGAACGTTTCCCTGTCTTAATCTCTCTCGAGTATATCAGAAAAAGCCTTTGCACAATACTAAGCATTGAAAAGCTGCGATGTAATTTTTTTTACATTACACATATAGATTCATTTTAATGTTATATATAAATCGTCGATTTCTTTTCACAATTTTCGTTTTCCGCAGAAGGGACATGGCCGGATATCCCGTGGGAACACATTCTTGCTCGTTAAGTTATATCTCATATATAACCGGAGTATATTTGAATATCATTACTAATATACTTTTGAACAAACTGTCAACATTTTGTAAACGTGAGATTAGTTTAAAACAACACGCAAGAGAAGTTCTTAAAACCTCCGGAGGCCAATCTTGCGCTATGTTCCGATCTCGTGAAAGTTTAGTTTTATAGACCGATTTTGCTTAATTCAGGCGTACCCTTTTTAACTATAACTGCTCCGGCTTGAACGTACTTACTACCTTAATTAAACTACTCTCTTTTTCTTTACAGCCTATCCACACAAGGTAAGAGAATGGTTCAAAGCTGCACATTGACCTCTCCCAAAGATTTTCAAAAACTACGTGGTACTGCACATTTATTCATCATCTATTTTTGGTTCAATTAACCGTTCAGAAAAAAAATGTAACAACAAAAAAATAATTTAATTGTGTCTGATCTTTCATAATTTTCGTAGTAGTTTTACAAAATACATTCTATTTCAATAGTATACTCGTATGTATACGAATTGTATACCTAAATCTAAAGTATTTCGGCTATTGGTAAATTGTGGATGGTCTGAGGGGAGCACTCTCAATATCAGGATTTCTGCATATTTCGAAGTATCCCGATGAGCGATTGCATGGGAAATTAAATCTGTATCGATGCAAGCGTATTCAGGGTACGTGTTTCATATAGCAACTGATTTGATCCTGTTAGGGCAAATTTGAGCGCAAATAGGCAACCAGATAAAGCAATGTTCGTAGATTTGGAGGTAGGTAATTTAGGTCTTCTTTTTTTTTCTTTTACTTTCTGTACCTACTGATCGTCTCTCAATAATGGTTCTAGTAAAATTATATAGTATTTGATTCGCGTTCAGTCTCCCTAAAGTCATTCCTTCATCACTAACGTGTCCATCACTATCGTGGCCAAGAAGAAAACGTTTGTATGGTTCATTTGTTTCCATTGGCTTGTGCTGGCGGCCATTTTCCCGAGCGTGTGAATTTTATTACAGCTTCTCAGTCCTTTTGTTGGTCAGTCTATCCTGCTGCTGATAGTCTTCAAGGCTACCTCCTCCTCTCTGATTCAATTCTTGATAAAAGCTCTTTTATGTGTTCAAGCTTAGGAGATCAGCAATATTTAAATTGGGGATCCCCTTGTACCGTTTTCTAGGTTAAGTTACTTTTTAACTTAGAATATGAAACAAAACTGAATAGATTGTTTACAAAGCTTTATGAAAAATTAAACATTTAGTAAGTTTATTTTCAATTAACTTATTATATTATTAATTCATTAAAAGCTTCCTCTGTAGTTAATTTAATATTCAGGAACAGAAACCGGTCAAGGAATTTTGTTAAAACTTGAAACTTTATCTCAAACTTCTGACTTACTTAAAAAACTTATGACTTACTTAATTAAACTTAGATAAATTATGAATTTTACTCGAAGCTACTCTTCTACCTTTTTCGGAAAACGCGAATAATATTATATTTTAACAGGAGATGAGTCTTTCTCGGTCAAGAGGTTACCAGGGTCAATGCTCGCTGTCTTTCACACATTAGTATTTCTGTTGCCAAACAGTTGTACAATTGGAATTTTGTTTCAGTTTGAATGGAAAAGAGAACCAGCATAATTACAGGCTGTGCAGTACTTCATAGTAGTTCTTAAGATTAACAATGCAATTGTAGCTAACTTCTTGAAAGGAGCTTGCAGGTCTCCGTGAGCTACAGCAGCAAATTATTCAACCATACTATTACTAAAAATTTAAATTAACTCAATGTTTTTTTCTGTTTCAAAATTTTCACGTCTAAACTGACTGGATTACTAATGATGTACGGTTATATAACAAACTATAACCTTAATTTATATAAACCAATATTTTTTTTGAAAAATCATATTTTTGCCACAAAATTCTCATACTGTGAGATAGTTGTATTAATCCGGTCCAGGTTGCCCATTCACTTAGTGGCAAAATTCGCTTATAAATCAACCATTCTTCTATTACTATTACATATAAGTACTACGGACTATTTTTTAATATATCCAAGCAATTCTAGTAAAATATTGATAATACATCCACGTCGGATAAAATATAAATCATATTTTTGCCACAAAATTCTCATACTGTGAGATAGTTGTATTAATCCGGTCCAAGTTGCCCATTCACTTAGTGGCAAAATTTGCTTATAAATCAACCATTCTTCTATTACTATTACATATAAGTACTACGGACTGTTTTTTAATATATATCCAAGCAATTCTAGTAAAATATTGATAATACATCCACGTCGGATAAAATATAAATAGCTAGGTAGAGATGACACAACCCTTGCGTCCACTCTGATGTCAAACATGGATGTCAAGCCACCCTCTACGTGTAGAGACAGACCTTGCTGTCACAACAACGTAACTGCCCTGCCTTTAGCAGTCGTTTACATTATATCCGAGCAGAGTATTATGTTTCCTGCATAAATAAACTAAAAGAATATACTCACGCCATTCCCAGTACTGTGGTAAGAAGTGACAGGGGTATTTGTGACTAAGTCAACGACATAAATAGCTTTTTAAAAAAAAAAAACCATTGGTACAATTTGGCTATCGGGGGATCGAACTCTGGTCTCTTGACTCGATAAAAATTCGGATTACTCAACCTCTCGGCTGACTCATATATATATATATATATATATATATATATATATATATATATATATATATATATATATATATATATATATATATATATATATATATATATATATATATTTTTTTTTTTTTAATTTTTTTCTTTTTCTTTAATATATAGCATATTAGTTGTAGCATATTTTAATTACATTAATGAAGCTCTGATAAATTTAGCCACGTCTATGATAAAGCTATTTGTTTGTGGTTTGGCGGAAACCGGCAGGCGTGTTGGCGGCCTCGATCACGTTTTCATATACATACCGATGGCAGCTAAGGATTCTACCATACTAACTTAAACTTAACACGATTTGTGTAAAATAGCCTCAATAATCCCATCAGATACTTGATTGTTTTAATAATAATGTCCGATTCCTTTGTTATTTTATAATAAATAAAAATTAAAAAAGACCGTTACGGGCTCACCACCTGTCACATTGCCGCGAAAATATCCTCGGTGGAAGGCGGGTCAAGGGGACTTAATTGTCTAGACTAGACCTCTGTCTACCCCTGTAATAGGAATTGCGTGAAGATATTTACTTCATTTTTAATGTTTTTTTTTTATAAACAAAAATCTTTAACCGTAACGAGACACGATGGAAGCTGGAGATGCAAAGAAAAGAAAAAGCAAAGACCATGATGGGAAGAGAACCTATTTGGGCCGTACGATAGGACGTATACGAATATAACAGTACATCGAAGAGGCGAACTCCAATCTAAATGAGATTTAAATAAGCTTTATGGAGAATTGTTTTATCAGACCGAAGAAAGAATTTGTTGTTTACTTAACTCCTCTCGACTCGACTCGCGAAGGAGTTAATATGATTATTTAGAGAGATTTGAGCCAACAATTACCTGCCACGATGCTCCAGTATTGATCATCAATATATTATGTTATGTAGAAGGCAAATGAAAACGTCTTTGTCATATGTTTTTGAGACATTAGATTCGAGATAGCCCGCTACGCTATGTTAAAAAAGACTGATGTTTAATTTCGAGTGCTGTTACATTTGATTTAAAATTTATTATTGTTTTACATATTTTTACTAAAGTTGCAGTAACCAAAAAAAAAAAATAATACATATTTTAAGCCATGTCACTACTACATTTCAGGTGGTATGAGATATAAACCGAAAAAAGCCTTGATTCCAAACCCTTTCTAAAAATAAAAGAAGTATTTTGCCCAGATCTACTGAACTGCAAGCAGGTATGGTAATTACACATTGAAAGTCGAAATTGAGTTGAAAGAAAGAAGGGCCGTGTGAATAGGCCTTTAGGATTCATTCGTGCGCGGGCACACCACGGGTCAAGGCGTGATCTTTATTATTCCTGTATCGGAGCGCAGGCGCCAGTGGCAACAAAATCGTCACTGGCGGCGATAGGGGGCGGAAAGTCAAAGTTCGCAATAATATCTACAGTATAAGTAGATATAAATCATATAGATAGTTATAAACATATATAATACATACATACAAAAAGGTGTACAAGTGGTTGGGTGGTCGGAATTTCGGTGGAAGGTGGGTCGAAGGGACTTAATTGTCTAGACTCGACCTCTGTCTACCCCTGTATTGGGAATTTCGTAAAGATATTTTTTTTTATAATTGGAAATAACATAAATGTTGTTAATAATATAAATTAACTTGTCACAGTATCACTTTTTATGAGTAATCTCAGTAAGTTATCTATAAAATTAGTGTAAAATATTGGAAGGCCTGCTCTACTCTGCAACAGTAGACAAAACTAGGTTTTAACTTCACTCTTCGAACCCGCGACCATTAGCATTGAAGGCACCGTCACCACCAACTAGGCTATTGGCTCGTCAACTATATATTCATTAAGAAAATATATCACTAAATTTGCTGTTTTTGTTGTCAAATTATTAGATCGTCACACTTTGTAACCTGTTTTCTATGGATAAGGATATATATTATTTCAAAGACTTTTTAACGAGCTTTTATTTATTAAGTAGTTATTAACAAATTATAAATTTTATACGTTAATATTTTTTTTAAAGTTTTAATGCATATTTCTAAAAAAATATATATTTACCATTAGTTAGACTGGCTGTCTGTTAAAGGCGTTAGAATAGTGCTCTTCCCTTTCTTTTCGTGGGTGTCGTAACAGGCGACCAAGGGGAATAGCCTTGATTATCGTTATGACAACCGATAGATGGCGCGATAACCATCTCTAAAAATATCAGACATGAGCAGACATGGGCAGCGGCCAAGGGTGGCGATTATGGCAAATCGTCCCTATGAGAGGGGCTATGTTCTGCAGTAGGCTTTAATAGGCCATTATGTATGTATGTATATGTGTATGTTTGTATGTATGACTGTGTTTCAAGGTACACTTCAGCACTTACCTTAATGCAAACGACAAATGATAATACAATAAAGAGTATTAAGAGCTAATGAAGGCAATAAAAACCTATTCATCACAGGACAAAATTATTCCTAACATTCCAATTCATCCCATTGAACCAAATAGTTTTATACGCACAAAATTTATTATGATAAAAGCATTGCTCTAAATTGATCAAATTTAGCTTAACGATGTTTATTCTGATATTCCCGTAAAGACGTTCGTTCGCTTGAGGTGGGGGCAAGACAGAGAAATAGGGAGGCTCGGGCAAATTAGGGGAGAATGACATCGAAGCACGCGACGGCCACTAGCGACATCTATTAATGGTTATAGAAAACCCGAAGAAAACAGGAATTTTTAACACTTACTAGTGGACAGTTACATCGAAATAAATATTAGGGTCTGTATAACAAAGACACAAACTAAAACTAAACAGCCATATCTATTACAGATAGCGACGAGCTCACCACCTGTCACGTTGTCCCGAAAATATCTTCGGTGGAAGGTGGGTCGAAGGGACGTAATTGTCTAGACTAGACCTTTGTCTTCCCCTGTATTGGGAATTGCGTGAAGATATTTTATTTATTTATAAATTTATTTATAAATCTTCTAAGTAAAAAAATAATATTACACCTTTTGAGTTTTATGACCGTAATAATTCCTCCAAGGCGATATAAAAGGATTCCAATTTCGCTGGTTGATTTTTGCGTTCAAAGTAGAAAAAAGAACCCTAGTTGTTGGAAGTTCATCTTTTATTCACAGAATCACACTAGCGGGCAGCGTTGTTGGAGCCCAAGTCCTTCCAACCAACTCAACACTGCTAAATATAGAAACGTAATACTGTGATAATTTAGAAGAAATAAATAAACTATTACGGTAAAATAAATAAATATCTTCACGCAATTCCCAATACAGGGGGAGACAGAGGTCTAATCAAGATAATTAAGTCCCTTCGACCTTTCACCGAATATATTTCCGGGACGACGTGACAGGTGGTGAGCCCGTCGCCGTTTTTATGTCAGAGCCAACGATATTATCCGTACATAAGTTTTTAAAAAACCCATTGGTACGAGTTTGCCACTTGGGGATCGAACTCGGGTCTCTTGACTTGAAATGCCAACCACCCAACCACTCGGCTATGGTGACTTTATATCGATATCGAAACAATTATGTTCATATTATTTATTTCTTCTTCACCTTCATCAGTATTTATTTATCTGCAACTAGGGGTACCCCCTAGGCTTGCCACCCTCTGGTCGAAGAGTGTGGGTCAGAGTTATTGCCGGTCCAACTCGTGGCCTGGTTTGGCACATCTGCACCGCCCCCTGGTCACGAGCCCCCTTATTCGCATTCGACTATAAAGGTAGCTCCACCGACCTAGGAACGGTACCTAACATTACAAAAAGTCGATGAATGTTTGAAAAATATAAACATTTAAAATATAAAAAACAAAATCAAATATTTTTTATCCTGTAGCGTCAACTTTTTGTTATGAATTTGTTTCATGCAATTTCAATATCTCTCTCCGTCTACTACGCCGCGACAAAGGTATTAGATAAATTAACCTAATTCTAAATAAGTATTTAAATAATAAAAGAAATTTGATTAACCTAATCTTACATATACATAATATATAAAAATATCTTCACGCCATTCGCAAAGGTCTAGTCAAGACAATTAAGTCCCTTCGACCCACATTCCACCAAAGATATTTTTGGGACAACGTGACAGGTGGTGAGCCCGTCGCCATCTTTATGTCCTAGCCAATGATATAATCGTAGATAGGTTTTTGAAAAAAAACGCATTGGTCGAACTCGGTCGATCGAATTCGGGTCTCTTCACTTGAATTCCAATCACCCAACCATTTGGCTATCGTGACTAACCTTAATTTAATAAATAACAAAATGTTATGATTTCTTGTATTTACGCGAATACGATACATTTTTAAATAAAATGATTTTCAGTCCCCCCGTGACCACGGATCCTGTAAAGCATCCGAAACGTCGGGAAATAGAAATAGTTTGTAAAAACTTATTAAAAACGCGATAAAATCCGAAAATAGTTATATTTAATAATGAAATATTGTTTCTACCGGGCGAATAAGTTTCAACAAACTTTTGCTTTGAAGAATTACTCTAATTTATGGTAAAACTAAATGAAAAATTGTGTTTTGTGGGATAATAGAGTTCACTTCCCATTTCACTCCTCTTAGAAGTAAAATATTTTCTATAAAATCATCCGGGTTGACAGCGCCTGTACAAACAACCCCTGCCAAAAAATTAGATCAATACATATATTTTATTAATATATATCATAATACATATTTTACTGTTGTAATTATTTGTTTTATTTTGTAATTTTAGACTTTAATTGACCAAAATCGATAAATAAAAATGTGTCGTTATAATAATTGAATGTGTTCGTGTTATTTCAAGAAAGAAACAAAAAGAAATTACACTTTTAGATACAAAATCTTAAATATCGAGAATTATAACTCAGTGTTTTTGCAAATATATAACTTTGCAAATGTCTATCGCATTGAAGGGGATGTGGATTGGATCGAATGAGTCAGAGCTACGGGGGGGCTGAGGCCCACCCTCTCTACTTATGCCACGGGACCGAATGCGCCGTCTATGCTAAGGATATTAATAATATATCGTTGGTATTTTCTGTTCTGAACGCAACGTGGTCACTCAAAACAACTATTTCAACTTTTACTTTATTTTAACACAGCTCTCACGTATGAAGTATGCGACTACCCATTCGCTATCCTTTTCATTATACAAATTTGTAAACATGTTGACGTTCTCTTATTTCGAATTTATACGTATATGTATATACACACACACACACACACACACACACACACACACACACACACACACACACATATATATATATATATATATATATATATATATATATATATATATATATATATATATATATATATATATATATATATATATATACATATATATATATATATTTATACATATACATTTGTTGTTGTTATGAGTAGGGCTGTACAATGGGGTAGGCAGAGGTTTGGACCTGTAGTCCTTTCGACCCGCTTTCCACACGCACACAACGAGACATGCGATTAATTGCCTTATGCGATTAAGCAGCCATTGCCTTTTCTAAGGCGTTTTCCTCAATCTTCTCTAAGAAAATATAAAAACACAAATAAAAATATCATGACAAAATTTTGTCTAAGTAATCTCATAATCCGGGCTTAAAGTAACAGATGCCTTGCAAATAAAAATAACGGCAACCGCGCAAAGTTATTGTTCTGAATAAATTTCCCTTGACTATTTCATGTCGTATATGATCCTTAAGTTTTGATCTTTTGTTATTGTGGCCTTGCATGTAAAAATAGAACTGAAAGTGGTGTACGTAACCCCTCACTTACTCGACATCTCCCCAGAAATCCAAAAGCCTGAGCTTAATAACAAGAAGACGGGCGAAAGTAGCGACGGGATCCAGCGTTTCTAAGCAAGCACGGTTACATCAAAAGAGCTCGGAGATATGTATGGAGGCAAAGCCGGGCTTGAATTGTGCCTTTATTATTTACGAGTAATCCTATACCTTACCTCTATCTATTGTCGGATTTATCTAATATGTAGAACATCATGTAATGCGTTTCAGTAACGAATGATTTTTATATTTATCATTGACTACCATTTCCGTTTACCTTGTTTATGTTAAGAATTGGCAGATTATTAATAACTTGGAAAGTTTGGATGTTTAGACTATTTTTTTACTATGACTATTTTTTTTTATTTAGCTGTTGCATGTTCGAATGTTTGTTACACTATCACGCTAAAACGCCAGAATGATGTAAACGTACACTTGTCAAAAATATTATTTTTTATACTTAAGTGGTAGAGCCACGCATCAGCTTTTGTTTTTGCATGAATGGGCCGGCTCGACCGGGGAAGTACCACGACCTCACCGAATACCGGCGTGAAGTAGAAGTGTAACAAACTTCTGCGTTTCGTCTGGTGAGTGCAGGTAACCGGTGGCCCACACACCCCTCTCCCTCAATTATGGGGGAGGGGGGAACTCTAAGGGAGGCAACGCATCTGCTAAGCTCCTGGTATTGCGGGTGTTCATGGGCGGCGGTAATCATTTACCAACACGTGAGCCACCTGCTCATTTGCCTCCCTTTTACTATAAAAAAAAATATCAAACTTCTTATGTTATTAACAATTACGATAGCCGTGGTTGGGTGATCGGAATTTCGAATCAAAAGACCCGAATTCGATCCCCAGGTGGCAATCTCGTACCAATGGTTTTTTTCAAAAACACCCTGACGGCGCCGGGCTCACCACCTATTACGTTGTCCCAAAAATATCTTCGGTGGAAGGTGGGTCGAAACGACTTAATTATCTATACCCCTGTTTACTCTGTATTGGGAATGGCGTGGAGATATTTTTTTTTGCATATGTTATTAAGAAGCTTCTTCTTTACAGACTGTCAAGAGTCCATTGCTGAACATCGGCCCACCACAAAAATATTCACTCTTATACAATTTTCTTAATAACCTGGATTGAGTAATTTGACACTTTCAAGTTAGTACAGTTTTTTAAATCATGAAAATTTTATATATATATATATATATATATATATATATATATATATATATATATATATATATATATATATATATATATATATATTTATTTATTTATTTATATATATATATATACATATATATATATATATATATATATATATATATATATATATATATATATATATATATATATATATATATATATATATATATATGTATGTATATATATATATATATATATATATATATATATATATATATATATATATATATATATATAGCTTTGTTTCACATTAACTTAAAAAGGTAATTAAAGTGTTATTTTTATGGCAACTCCAGCTACCTTAGTTGCTAGAAAAGCTTTTCCCAAAGTGTTTCCAAGAAAGGAAGTCAATAAAAACTTAACACGACTTTCTTCGTAGTTATCTTTTTTCAGTAGACGTCTTACTTTGATAGTAAGTGAACTGGTAAAAGATAATTTAGAACATTGCTGACATAGGCTTAAATAACATATGAAATATCGCTAACGTATATGAAAAAAAAAATATACGGCTCGTATATGTATTTGAGTATTAATTTGCCGCTGTTCTTTCCCGTAATTTCGAAAAAGCCGATTAAGTTAAAAAAATATCTTGACGCAATTCCCAATACAGGGGTAGACAGAGGTCTAGTCTAGACAATTAAGTAAGATATTTTCGGGACAATTATTATTACCGATTAAGTTAAAAGCATTAAAAATGTAGGCTCTTTGTAGAAGCCTATGTTCAGCAATGAGCTTTGAACTGGCTGTAAAGAAATAAATAAAATTAAATAAACTATTCAGCTCTTTTTTTAAGAAGCCGCCGGTTGACTCGCTTCAGGAAGACCGAAAGTAGTTAAATTTTTATGCAAACCTTGGTGTTTAAAAGCAACTTGTTGCAGTGTAAATAAACTTTTTAAAAGCCTCTATAAATTATTAGGTGGGAAACAAGCATTCGCCTGCGACTTCTTGATCTCAATACTTTATATAATCTTTGGGCTGATAATCTTTGGGCTTCCTGGGTAATGCTTATGATTTCGAAGGTGCCTAGTTACGAGGGCTTCTTCATAATTTGGCAGTGTTTCTTTAGTATGTGTACTATTAGTGTGATAGTAGTTTTAACCTTAATTTTAGTAAAATAGTGATGGGACCGTCAGTATTAATTGAAGAAGTTCCTCCGAAGGTAATAATTAACAATTATTTCTGTAGTAGTTGCGTCGATTCATATAAGCCGCCTCTCGTAAGCGTACTTCTTTGAGGGCCTGTGCAGTATTAGAGGCACCTGAATCAATTTCTAAAAGGATTGTATCCGCGACTTGTCGTAGCCGCAGTTTTTAGCAGATAGTAGAGACGATAGGTCCGTGGTGTCGTAGCGTGATGCAGTTTCTGGTCTTATACTGGTCATAGACGCTGCTGCTAAGAGAATTGTTTCTCACTCAACTGTAATTCAACGTGGAAATGAAGCCAGCGTTCTAGGTACATTGCCGCGAGCAGTAATGTAAAAAATAATCGTAAAGTTATTGCATTAAAAAATTTTGATTTATGTATATAAAGAATATAAAAATCTCAAGCCCGTACTCGCAAAACACCAGAAGACTGCATGTACGACACGTTTTACGACAGAAGTTAGAAAAAAAAAATTAGGAATTAGACGCACCTTAGAAGTAACATCGAACACTGCTCGTTGACTAAATTTGAAACGTGATAGAGATGTTATTCTTATATATCACACATACAAGAAACACTCCATCTTTATCCTCTACAACCATCTTTGATTGAAGTTATTTGTGGGACCATCAGTAGTTACTTGCCATTGTTGTTGTGTGGCTGTTAGGTAATTTGCCACACATACCCAGGATCAATAGACTATAAGAATTCCAAAGAGATTAAAATATAAAACATATTTCAGAAGATCGGATGTATTGTGATTTATTAAGTGACGATTGCGTTTAGGGCAGGGTCAATGCACTTGCAGATAAATCAATTACGTAAGATCCCGTTCACACGTGCGCGTGGTCTATGGGAAGTGACGTTCTGTGTAATCACGAGCTACCGCGATTTACATGTGAATGGTAGCGAAATTCTGTCGCGTTCTAATTAGGCTACAGTACAAGTAATTGATGTTTGGTAAGTTAAGTTAATTAGTCTAATTGAATGTTCAATTACTTTCCACTTTGTCCCTAGAGAGGCCGTTAATAAGTATAATTTTGCTAATTGATATTTTTGAACAAAATATTCTCAGTTTAATAAAAGATAAAGTATTTCAGTATCCTTTGGGTAGAATACAAATATTTATCAAATTTAAATAAAATTATATAGAAATATATTTTTTGCGTAGGAAGTTTTATCCTTTTGGGCACGTTTGACTTTTATTCTAAGAAAGCAAAGAAGTAGTAAAGTTCGAAACTACTATATATTATAACGATTAGAATAAAAATGTCCGTTGCACTGTTTTGAAATATGGATAGATGGTAGCGAAGAAACATAATTTTGTCAGTGAAGTGTCCATTACCATCTCCTTTGTCCGAGAATAATCCCAATCGGCGTTACTGTTATAATTTTGGCGGATTTATTTCGCGACCCTCATAAATGGAAAATCTTATAATATGACAACCAAAAGAGCTTTGAGTTTTATGAAATGGTCAAAACGAGTTGACCGTCAATTTAATGGTGAGTAATACTACTACCGCCCATGGACACCTTCGACTCGTTTAACAAATAAAATCATGGGGTGCATCGCCCTCGTTGTCATCTAATATAGGAGCATACATACGTAACGGCGTGTAAAAGTGTCTTGATAAACCTATTCAATAAGATAAATAAATAAATATCTTCACGCAATTCCCAATACAGGGGTAGACAGAGGTCTAGTCTAGATAATTAGTCCCTTCGACCCTCCTTCCACCGAAGATATTTTCGGGACAACGTAACAGGTGGTGAGCCAGTCGCCGTCTTTATGTACAAGACTCACTCCACTGGACAGAGATCCACCTGTGGATCGAACTCGGGTCTCTCGACACGAAATTCTGACCACCCAACCACTCTGCTATCGTGTCTTTTATTCCATTCCATAAGACGGATTTCGAATAATCCCCACATAGCATGCATTGATCGCGAGATTGGCGATCGCTGTACCAAACGCCTTGAACCTTTGTCGCTGTCGTCTGTCACCGATCTGTTTAATCTTCACAGACTGCTTCTAGATGCAAGAGTCTATATTTGGCCAAATAAACTTTATTACAAGTTTATTTGATGTTTTTTTTAACTCTGTCTTCGTTATTTCGTTCGCAAGTGCAATTTATGTCGCCGAGACACGAATCGCACGACAGGTTACGTGTCCTGCCAACATAACTGTCAAAGAATTTAAAAGGCAGGTCGTGACACTAAGAGGTACGGAATTGTCAGTACAATTTTAAACAATGGTGAGAATCTTGTACATCGTGTGTCATCTGCTTTTTTATCAAATGCAGAAAATCTTATACTTTGAACACGGACATAATTGTGTTATCAAAAATTTATTATTTTACTAACATTAAATAATTTAAGTTGTCATTAACTCACATTAATTAAAATAAAACTAATGAAACAAGCAGAGTTGCGGTTTCAGTACCAGAAACCTACGCTCTAGGCCGTCCGCGATCTGGTCTAGTATTTTTTTGGTATGAAATTTCACCATCGGTCTTTCTCCATTGTCATTTACGAGACTATTCTAAGTCGCTTCTTACGTTACTTTGAACAGGAGAGGGGTAGGTATCATTTATTATTTTTATCACGTACTCCTATCACTTACATACAAAAAACATGTAGATATAAACCCCATCCTCAATTCCGTACCGAATGTATATTACTAATAATTTAATATTTACCGTAAGTAAAAAAAACATGTTTTTTGCCCATTGGACCCAGCTTTAAAACATAACAACAGAAACTTGGTCCATAAACTTCCGGCCTAAGGCCGATTCGAAAACAATCGTCATTCAAAAACCCTAACCCAGGTCTTAATAAGTTGAACGGATCGTGACTTCACTAGTTACTGCAAGCAACACACTTACAGGCCAAGGGTAACAGGGAACAGGTAAGGGTTGTAAGAGTATCCCTCAAACCCTTATGCGATAATTTGTTTTCAAATTCTTAACGCGAGAAAATATAATTTTTAATATGCATAGCAATTTAATTTATTTAGTATCTGAAAAATGTTTTTTTTAGTGTCTATATGTTTAGGTTTTTCAGAATACTGGAGCAGTAGACGATCTGATTATTTTGATAGGAATTTTACTAGACTTCTTGCCACTTGCACGTGACAGGCGGTGAGCATTATAATTTAAGGTTCTAATGTTTAATTTAACATTAAAAATATGTACATGTGCGAAGAAGTACATTTTAAAGTTTTTTACCGAATCAATAGCTCACGGTTATGGTTCCAATCTCAGCTACCCAATCTCAAAGCAAATATCCAATATCAGCTTGTTATCTCTGAAATGGCTGGACCAATTTTAACAGGACTTTCACTGGCAGATAGCTAATGTTATAAGGAGTAACATGGGCTACTTTTATTTTAGAAACATTTATTCATTAGGGTTCCGCGTTAAGTGTTAAACTGAGGCCAAAGCCGTGGGGCGCATTAAGAATATATTTTCTTATTTTAGAAATATACTAGCAATGCCAAATTTACATTAACAAACTTACAGTGCTCGTGTCTGGAGTGATTTCACGACAATAGTTTAATGGCGGGTCCGAAACTGTGACATTATGTTTCGCAGACCGCACCCTAAATAAATGCTATCTATATGTATATTCTAATTATTAAAAGACAGGGATCTGATGATCGAACTTAATAGAAAAAGGTACAACTAAAAGGTCTGAGGAGTCAACGAAGTATTATAGAAATAACTTACCTTGAAGAAAGATCTTAAAATTTAACTAATTCACCACCTATCTTCATGTACTAAATAGTATGATAAAAATTATATTATTTTATTTTTATATGACGGGCTCACCACCTGTGAGAAATAAATAAAATAAATAAAGATCTTCACGCAAATCACAATACAGGGGTAGACAGAGGTCTAGTCTAGACAATTAAGTCCCTTCGACCCAGCTTCCACCGAAGATTTTTTCGGGACAACAGGTGGTGAGCCCGTCGCCATCTTTATGTCCAAGCCAAGGATATAATTCGTACATAGGTTTTTTGAAACCCCCATTGGTACGACTCTGCCACCTGGGGATCGAACTCGGGTCTCTCGACTCGAAATTCCAACCGCCCAACCACTCGGCTATCGTGACTTCGATTTATTTTTTATTGTTTATTTATTTTACTATTTTCTTTATTTTGCGTTTATGGCGTAGAATAAAATATTACCTCATCCAAATAAATAACTATGAAGGTTTTATCTTGAGTTTTATATTGTGCTATAATCAAAGCTTTCTTATAAGACAATGATTTCGCATGAAAAACGATGTCCTAGTCGGTTGAAAATACTATCGAAATGAATAATGTTCAATTTCGCATATACTATGTAGCAATTAATGAATAATAACGTTAAAGCATAATATTACAACCCCCAGCACTTAAATGTAATAACACTCAAGTTATACATAATGCTAATGAAATAGCTTAACTCAGACTCTAGGAAAAATTATATAATCAATATTTCTGTATATATCTACGTCCGGCCGCAAGCCGAGCATGAAAGCTCTCTGAACCCTCGCAGTGGGAGGGTGTGAAGAATGCTCTAGTACGTAGCTCAAACATGCGACGATGGGTTAAAATCCTCATTAAAGTCAAGCACAATTTTTGGAAATGTTCTAGTTTGGGTGATCGTTCCTTGTAGTATGGAAACATCACAAAAAATCGTGTATTCATTGAATAAAACTGTTCATTCTTTTATCGATAGTCACTTTTTGAATATACCATGTTTTTGCAATGAGGTTCACCTTACAGAGGAAAAACAGGTGAAACCCTGCAGGAATCCTCTTCTGTAATTTTTTCATTCTAAGTTGTATTTTTTTAAGTTTTAGAAACATCTCGTTAATTTTATTTATTTTTTTATAATAGCTCTTTCTGTAAAAAAATTCTTTAATATTTTTTCTGAACCTGTGACCGAACAGGCTTTGCATGTTTACAGGGATTTTAATCTTCCGCATTAATACCGTATACTTATTATATGGAGTCTAGTTACTGGTGTTACATATTTGCCTTTGTTTTTAGTATTTGTATTAAGGTAAATAGTCATTTTAATGCATGTAGCATTGCTTTTTTTGTCTTGATTAACAAAGCCACGACAAGAGAACGCAGTTCAAGTTTTTTTTAGAGGACAAACTTATAATTGTCATAATACTCCGAAAATAAACAAAATAAGCAATTCATACTGCTTTTTTAGATGCGTTCTTTTCATCATACGTAGATCTTATTTTCTTTACAACAATCCTGCAGAGCGTGAAGAGTTATTCCAAGAAAAAACAGTCGTATTACCGAAGTCTTGAAAACTTAGTACATTTAGTTTTATTGTCATTGAAATTTAAATTACTAGCATTAAACTAACCAAGCAACAATTTTGACAAACCATAATTTTTTCTTCGAGTGTGACAAGATGTTTAATATTAAAAATTAAAAAAGTGTAATGAGCAAACGGTAACGCGTTAATATCCTATTTGGTAAGGTAAATCATTGAAATCAGTCAGAGTATCGATCTCAGTGGTACGCCAATCGTAACAAGAAGAACATACACCAAACATTACAACTGTTTGACGGGCAATTGGAATCATGATGAATGAAGTCGAATTCTTGATAGAGATTACAAAAGGTGTCCAAAGATTCTCTTTCTCTGCTTTCCTTTAAGAAGGTTGAAGATGGCTGTTCCATGCATCTATTTGTAAAAAATCGCTGCTTGCAGCTGGTCATCTCGGGTCTCCGGTTACCTGCACTCACCAGACGAAACGCAGAAGATTGTTACACTTCTACTTCACGCCGGTATTCTGTGAGGTCGTGGTACTTCCCCGGTCGAGCCGCCCCATTCATGCAACAACAAAAGCTGATGCATGGCTCTACCACTGTTATATACCACTGTACATATATTTACTTATACTCTTGTTAAGTGTGCCACTAATTTTAAATCGACGACCACGACCATTCTGGCAAGAGTTAACGACTGTAAAGAAGAAGCCATATCCATTATTTATTTCTTTATTGCCAATATACACTATCCTTACAGAAAAAACCCAATGCGATAGCTTAATCTCGATATTATTAAGGTATTAATAATATTATATAATTATATTATAACAAATAGTATTATTATATAATATTATTATTAGATAAAAAGCATTAAAATATTATAATTTATCATCATTTCAGTTCTAAATATATTTGTAGCTTATATATAGTTATAGTGTGGGCGAGATCCTACATCCCCATCCACCCTTACTATCCAAAAACGTCGAAAAAAACTACAAGGATACCTTTTAAAATAACTACGTCTAATGTTAGATGGCGGGAACATGAATTTTTTACGAGACATCGTATTGGATTGTTTTGAAATTCTTATAACCTGATATTTATACCCTGAAGTTTCTGTAATGTACGTTTAATACGTACTTTTTCAAATCATAGTATTACTAGCTGTCTAAGTTATGATATATAAATTTTTTCTAAGCTAATAATAGTAACACTTTCTCTCATAGTGTTATGGCAACTAAATGTTCGTAATATACATAAAAGTTACAATAAATAACCATTCAATATAATCCATTACATCCAAATCCAGTTCATGTTCATCATACAAATTGTTGACCATTACAAGATTTGATTGCAAACCATCGGCAAAACCAATCTTTGGTTTTGGCTGGATCTTTACCATAACCTCTTACTTGACCCTTACCTCTTCGAGTAATTTGCTCACATGGTCTTCAAGAGTTAGTCTCGGCCTACATAATAACAGTATGTGCGCTGTTGTTGGAGGCTAATCTTGGCTGAAGTCTAAAAGCCGTGTAGGATGAGCGAAGATACAATCACCAGTCACGCCAAGTGTAAGCATATTTATAAGTACTGTAAACTAAAAATTCAAAGGAAAAAACATTTTGCATTATCAAAGTTTTAAGAGGCAACGGTTGGTAAATGCTAGGTCCTTTGAACCACGCTATGGTGCGCTATATCAGCACTCAATGGATGTTATAGTCGCTATTCTTATAGGTAGATTTTAGTCATGTATTAATTATAATGTCACGTAATGAGAATCACATTCAAAGAAACCGACAGAAAAGACGAATATAATATTATATTGTAATCAGAAAAAAAAAATACATTATATACTTATAGTGAAAACGAAATAATCATAGCAGTTTTTGAAAAGCTTTTTATGTTTATGGTATGCGACAATAAGATAGAAGTGTCTTATAAACATTAATTTTTCTCCATTTATAATGTAACGTTAATAATATATTTGCAATGTTACATAAAAATATAAACAACTTGAATAATATTAAACTATTATTCAAGTTGTTTTTATTCATCTAACGCAGCACATAATAAAAAACTGAAAGCAGTAAAAGACGTACTAAATAAATCACACTACAATGCTGGACGATATACGTTTGAGTGCGTATAGTATTATTAGAAACAATTAAAACACTTACACGCGCCGGCAACCTCGAATCTTGAAACTATGCGTTGCGATCCACAGTAACGTGTATAAACAAGCGTTCGGTCACACCGCGCGGTGATTCACTCATCAGATTTCTTCCCGTGTTACAAAAAGAGCGCTGTACATTCCGTAAAAAATTACGCAGCGTACACTGAAGCCGGCTTATTGCACGAATCTCTGCTGACTGGTACACCACGTCAGGAACAGAGTGCGGAGGAACTAGACTAACTTGTGTTCCGTAGGCGGAAGTGTACAAGGGTAATGCTCCTAGTTTGAGAATTCTGCGCATATTAATACTCCTAACGACATCTATTGTTTCCTCTAGGAAGTTTTAAAAATCAGTATAGATTGTGGTTGGTTACTCGAAGTTCAAATATTTAAAAAAATGAAAAATTTCGTTCAAACTTATATTATATTATTGTTTTAAAATGTAATTTAAACTTGATATTTTAATATTATTAAATAATTTAAGTGTCCGTGTTCGATTTTGTTTAAGAATTTAATCATTTTAATTTTCTTACAAAAGCGCCATCTGTGATACTTCAGCGGTCTTATAATAAATTACTATTTAGCGCATGATGTGGTAATTCCAAATTAGGATAATAGATGGCGCATAATTATATTTACTATGAAAAATAATTACTATTTGAATTAATTTCATAGCCTAATATTTTTATGCAATCTTGAAAAGGATTATGGACAAATGATTTTATATTATCTGTAAATTTATTAAGCAAAGTAGTGAAGGGGTGCTACGTCTGGGGGCGAAGTGTTGTGTACTGTGATTACCAAACCATTCATCAAGATATTATAGAAAATCCTTAAATAGGAGTTTAGGGAATATTTATTTTTATCTCTTTAAATTTAAAGAATTAAATAATGAATGGTAACATTAATTTAAATACTTACTTTACATATTAGATCATTTTCATGAAATATTTCTGTATTGATATATATATATATATATATATATATATATATATATATATATATATATATATATATATATATATATATATATATATATATATATATATATATATATATATATATATATATATATATATATATATATATATATATATATATATATATATATATATATATATATATATATATATATATATATATATATATATATATATATATATATATATATATATATATATATATATATATATATATATATATATATATATATATATATATATATATATATATATATATATATATATATATATATATATATATATATATATATATATATATATATATATATATATATATATATATATATATATATATATATATATATATATACATTAAGAATGTTAGAGATGAGTGTGGATGGACGAAGAGCTATGGGGACCAAAAAGACGATGGATGGATTTTGTGAAAGAAGACATGAGAAAGAAAGGAGTGAGTATTGACATGACGGGAAATAGAGGAGAGTGGAAGAAGAAGACATGTTGTGCCGACCCCAAATAGCATGGGATATGGGCAGGAAGAAGAAGAAGATTTCTGTATTGATAGTTATCATTGCTACTTCTGAACTTCATTACGAAGAATTCAAAATTGCGAATATTGACAAGTGTTATTTGGATTTTGGATTAGTTGGTCGACATATACTAAAATATTATAAAATATTTTGAAAAGTAACCTGAACAAAGGAAAACCTAAAAATGCTGCATTGAAGGATCCCTTTTGGACTCAAGCCAACATTATTTTGGCACAACTACAACTTGCTCTTCGATATTAAAGGATCTATAAAGCAAACTTGTTTTTTCTGTGTATTTATTACTCTATGATTTTTCATTTATTGTGTGACTCTTATGTTTTTGAGATCATGCATCGATTCTAGTTGGTACAAAAATTATCGTACCCAATCCTATATGTACCAATACTTAGATTAAACTTGTAAATTTGAAGAAGTTGAGTTAACCGCAGAGCCACTCTCCACCTTTTCTGTTACTAATATTCGGATTTGGAAAATAAGACGTGAATTTCTGTAACAGTACGAATACCTGACCTGAATTCAATAAACTCTTCGCCTAGAAAGAGAGGATTGTCGTAGTACACCTAATGGTAAATGTATTAAGGATATAACAAGATTTGATTCCTTCTTTAAGATCTAAGTTGGTATACAACTATATTGTCTCTGAAAACAATTTCAACTTAATTAGGAGCAGCTGTAAGTGTGGTAGTGCCGACGTAGTAGCGACTGTTTTTAGGGAAGTATAAAGGCTTACATAATGCATATAAAGGTTAATTCATCATCATAACGGCCTTTAAAAGTTCACTACAGGACATAGGCTTATCTTGTTATAAGAAGGTTTGCCATAATCGCCACGCTTGCTAAATGGATTGGCGATCACTAAACCCACATGAAGAAAGGGGTGGTATAATCTTTCAACGGATAATTATAAGTCTATAATAATTATTTTACAAAATGTTGACAAAAAATTTAAATTATTTTTCATGTTTCACTGTAGGAAATTATATCAAAGGTTTTGGTGACATGTCAAGAATTGAATACCTGAGTGAACAAACTTCGGGTAAATAGTAGATGAATTTGAAAACTTGAAGCGCCATAATTCGTTTTTATTTTATTTTTTGTATGTAATTATTAGTAAAAGTATTAAAGTAAACACCGATATTTTTAATTGGCTTACAGAATTTATATAGCAAGTACTTAATATGTAATAGCTATGCTGGAAAGTACTGCTAAAATCAGCAATGAAATCTTTCAAAACTGTTTATGTAAATCTTTGCGAACTTGTTACGCAAAAAAATGGTTTATTTTTTTTTAATAAACCTCCGCAACGTTCAAAATGCACACAAATAAGCATGTTTCTTTCTTATTTGTTGAAGTGTTATGCTTTGATAATAATCATACATGTACATTTATTTTATGTACATGTACTTTATCCAAGTACATAAAATAAAAAATATAATGTCTTCACGCAATTCCCAATACAGGGGTAGACAGAGGTCTAGTCTAGACATTTAAGACCCTTCGACCCACCTTCCACCGAAGATATTTTCGGGACAACGTGATAGGTGGTGAGCCCGTCGCCGTCTTTATGTCCAAGCCAACGATAAAATTCGTACATAAGTTTTTTAGAAAAACCCATTGGTACGGCCACTTGAGAATCGAACTCGGGTCTCTTGACTCGAACCACTCGGCCATCGTGACTTAAATCCAAGTACATGTTTCTTGATAAGTGTAAAAATATGGAACGTTAGAGCGAATTATAAGACGGTGAATACTAACTTCCACGGTAAGAGGCTGCAGTTGTATTAGAGTAAAGTTGGAACATAGGGAGGTAGAAAATAAGGTTGAGAAGAAGGTTTAGCATTTTAAAGGTTTAGCTTGGAAGAATTTACTATAAATGATAAGACCGCCAAAGGCTCAACACATTTATTATATTACGTTAAAAAAATTCCACATTCGATTACGTGGATGATCTGTGGGTAAGCCGTTACGCAATAACGCGCAATTCTCTCTACGGGTAATATAAATAAGTGGTAAATGCTAAAGTTATGTGTTGTAATAAAAATTATGGTAGCGTCATACCCCGGTATTTTTATTGATCTATACGATGGAAATACAAATAGAAATGGAAAATATTTATTTGCAACTGCTACACATTAATAAATAAAATACGATTAACGATGGATTAGTTGCGTCTACTAAAAGAGCCGGCACATTGCTTTGGTCCCCAAACTGCCCAAAACGTTGCGCTAAGGCTGCCGATACACTGAGAAATGGGACTCTAAATACGAGTACTCGTCGTGTAAAAAGTTCCTCATATTGGTTACAACTCATAACACTTTTGTGAGCTATTAGGGCGACTCCGTAGATAAATAGTTGGCGGATTGTGAGCACACCACTTTCCCTATACAAGTGGGTGTTGTTTGTAGTGCTTCTTCTGTTTCCCACTAGAAAGACTCAAGTTAAATATATGTGTTAGTGGGTTAACAATAAAATTCCATTAGTCCATTGCTAAAACCACCTATCACCAAGTGCCTTATCAAACATTCCGTTGGCGTCACGAAAGATGAGTTATCTCTGGTCTTTAGTGTCACAGAGTTTGTTAAATCATTTTCGGTTTTATAATTTTTTTAGTATTGTATCTGCTAAATTCCGGCCATTCGTGGAGAAGTAGTTGTCACAATTCCAGAGGTTTCCTCTTTCGGATGCAATGTTAACAATGCAAGAGGTTCGTTTTTGTTTGAAAATTTACAAATATCTTTAACAGCATTCAATAACTTTTTGGAATTATTGCTGTTTGCTCGTATTAATTTGCTTTTATACTCGTTTCGTAATTTATGTATGAGATCATTGTAAGAATTGCGGTAAAGGAGGAAGGTAGTCTTGAGTATGATATTCCCAGGGTCTTTCCTAAGTTGAGCATGAAGTCTACCGCGGTGACGCGAACAACGTATAAGCCCCTGGGTAATCCAGGGTTTTAAGTTGTATTTTAATCTACTTGCCAAAACTTTTCGAGTGTGTTTGTTAATGATACTCGAGAACGAATTTGACAAAAACTCTGTTGCTTTATTGATATTATGCTCCTCCAGTGCCAAAGACCAGTCAAAAGCGGTGAGGTCATTATTGATTGCCACAATATATCGTTTCATTCTGGTGCGACTTAGTCTTTTGGGTTTAGGTTTGTTAAGAGATATATCGGTCATCGCAGGGTCTGTGACAGCGGTCTTGTACACTATTCAAACCATTGACTGTACCAGATTTTACGAAAATATGATCCAGGCAGGACTTACCTCTAGTGGGTTGAGTTATCGCAGGAATTTGACCTTTTTCAGGTAACGGTGAAATGTAAGGAAAGCTCTGACTATTCTCAGCACTTGGAAAAATATTTATATTAATGTCTCCCGCTAACAAAAGACACTGTCTAGTTGATAAATGCTATATCTGTTTTTCCAAAGACAGAAAAAAGTTACTAACGTTATGGTGTGAGTGTGATCCTGGTATTTGTCTAATACTTATACTTTCGCTTAGCCAACACTCAGTAAGAACAATAATATCGTATGACATATTCATAGGTGCAAGAGTAATAAGGAAAGCATCAAAATTTTTCTGAATAATTCTGATATTAAAGAGCAGAGCAGACTTACAATGCTCCGATTCGTTTATTACTAGACAGTTTATATCTAAAGAGTCTATATTACTTTCAAGATTGATTGTGTTCATTACATTTTTTATAATATAGTATATAAAACACAGCTATCTCAGTTAAGAAATGCGGATGATTGCATAAATATTGTTGGAGTCTTAATGTTTTAAATACAAAGATCACAAACGTACTTATTATTATTAACTTATAGATTCTCAAGGTAGCAATGTATATTGATGTGAAAAAATTATGTTTTTTTACTTGTTGAAATGATGGTTAAAACATCCGAAACGTCGGAAAGTAAAAATTGTTTTTTAAAAACTAATTAAAAATGCAATAATATCCGAAAATCGTTTTATTTAAAACATACTACCTAGTTTCTTCCCGTGAGTGTCGTAAATGGCGACTAAGAGCACTGTAGATCTATCGCAATTCATTGTAGAACAACTCTTTAATGAAAATCCGCCAGTAGTCCAATTTAGCAATAGACCGCAATATGCAATAATACGATGGTCGATTTGTTTTGAAACATAACTTCCCCGAGACAACGCTCGCGTATGCCGGAATTACATGGATGCGTCGCTTTACAAACATCCTCTATTTTATTACTAAACAAAACTGTTTCCGTACTGCATCAACTTGCACGATACAGAACTGTCCGAGTACGTCAAATCCAAATCCCACGGTTTTCTACACGTGGTAGAGGTGAGCATGGAATTAATTTATCTATTTATTATGTCGAAAAACAATATAACACAAAACGTAACAAAAGTAATAACAATAGCAATGTGTGTTTGGGTGATGGCAAATTATAGTCAAGAGACCCGAGTTCGATCCCCAGATATGTACCAACGATTTTTTTCAAAACTTATGTACGAATTATGGGCTAGGACATAAATACGGCGACTAGCTAACCACCTATCACGTTGGGAATGGCGTGACGATATTTTTTTTTAATTACGATACATTAAAATTTTTAATAATACTCGGTAAGAATGGGGCTAGAAAGTCATTTTTTAGAGGATTTTTTAAGTGAAAATTTAAACAATAACCGAATTTAGCACCTCCTTTCTTTCTTTGCAGACAGTTTATAAAAAAGTTGTGGTTGGTGTAATTTAGCAACCCATCTTGTGGTTAATTTTTCGATAAGGATCACTGACACCATTACTCATCATACGAAACGTAGAATGCTTCATAGTAAGTTTTTTGAAAAAATCCATTGGTACGAGCCTGCCACTTGTGGATCGAACTCGGGTCTTTTGACTCGAAATTCCGACCACCCAACTACTTGGCTTGGAAATATACAAAATCAAATTAAAACATTTATTCATCGTTATAAGTAACATAGGTTACATCCATCGATCACATTTTTTTAGTCTATCACGGTCTCGTAATAAGGTTCCTCCAACGGAGAAGAAACAAGCGAAAGAAACTCCTTAGGTATTTTAATAATTAAAAATTAATAATAATAACAGTATTTTGATATTTTAAAGAAGGAAATATAAAATTATATATTATTTTAATTAGATGTTGCATTGGTTAGTATCATTAATATAATAATTTATATTATAATAATCACTTTCGTCCAGTACATTATAATAGATATAATTAGAAAAAAGATTCTCATTGAGACGGCGACGGGCTCACCAACTGTCAAGGTGTCCAAAAATTCGGTGGAAGGTGGGTCGAAACGAATTAATTGTCTAGACCTCTGTCTACCCCTTTATTGGGGAATACCGTGAAGATATATTCATATACATATTTTTTTGTAATAACTACAGGTACGATATTAGTAATTTATACTTGCGATTGTTATCAAATTACATTGTTGTTGCATTAAAATTCAATATTGAACACTTGTACACAATTCACTTCATTTAATTATTTAAATGAATTTTAATACAATATTAGTCGAAAATTCACCAGTCACCAATCAATCTCACCCAGATGAATCAAAAATCACCCAATGGTGATGAGTTACATAACCTTTCGAGAGAACGAATTCGGCTTGGTGGATCGGAAAATTAGCCGAAGCAAGAAAATACTATTACCAACTTTTGCCAGCATAAACGATACAAGGTAGGAGATTACAATACTAAGGAGTATATATTATAATTGATGGAGGCATTCTTAGTTACGGTTGGCATTGCTTAGCGAAGGTCTAATTCTGTACTTCACGCATACAAATAGGATGGGTAAACGTTTCCGCAAAACTCATCCAAGTTTTGCGATGTGGTGCACGTTACAGGGAAATTATTAATTAAGGACAAGAGTACAACGAAAAAGAACTTATACCTTCCTTCTATAATTAACTCCGGGTTAGGTTAGTTTGTAGTGAGCGACGCACCTTAATACCAATATGCCGATGCTATGCACCAGGGCTGTAGAGTACCAGGAGAGCAGTACTAAGGTAATAATTATAATAGAATCAATTGTTCCGCGAGCCATTTACTCATAACAGAAATCAGGAGAAGGAGAGGCGCAATTTACCTCATCTATTCTGAAAATAAGTTAAAAATCTGATCTATTTAATCGTATTGGACCGAAACTTTCTTGCAACTACCCAATGTGACCGTAAGCCCGTCCATTTTTGTGTCCAATCCAACGAAACATCTTACATAAATTCATGGGAATCGAAATCGGGAATTTCTTTGAAATAATCTCATAAATACACATATAACAATTCATATTAGAAAGTCTGCATGCATGAATAGTCATCTAAGTTCTGCAAGTTCATACTTTTGTAGTGGAAAAAATCTATTGCTAATAATACGTTTGCAGTTGAACTACTCTCAGTGAATAGGTAACGTGAAAGGAACTACGTTACAGTACGGTACAGTAGTGGAAAATATAAAAAGAGTATTCATGGTGCAGTATTGCGTTATGTTTTAAATGCCACAAGGTAAAAACTAATTTCCCGTGTTAACGACGTAGAAAACCCTTAAAATGAAATTTTAAGGGTTTTCTACGTCGTTTGTGTGGAGCTGGAATAGTCTGATATTATTCGTATAACAAACCAAAAATTATAAGAAAACTCACAACAACAGAATTCCTTTGGTTCCTTTAACACATGGATACGAAATATTTGATGAAACATCTCAGCTTATAAGGCATGACGTAACAGGTGGTGAGCCTTTTACTATCTCTGTGTTCACGTCCACGATACAAATTGTATATGAATTTGGAAGACTCCCGAGTCAAATTACCCAACCACTACGCCATTGTGGCGAATTTCACATTTCTCAATAATTTAACATCACGATGGTTTTTTCAATAACCGAATAAAAAAGTAAATTTAGCCTTTGAAAGTGTATTAAATAATAGCAGTATTGTCGACTCCTAGGAACGAATCAAATTTACTTACGTAAAATTACGTAGTGGTATAAAGTTAAAGCATGCGCCTTGGCCAACTTAGTGACCCTAGCACCTTCTACTAAGCGTTACAATAAACATGAATATAATGTGATTATTTTAAAACCTGCAAATATGTTTAGTTTTACATATTAAGTTTATGAGCGATAAAAAATACTTCCACAGCGGAGGTCGTAGGTTCAAACCAGCTTAACAACCATGCTATAATATCTATTATGAAAATGACTATTGCAATAAAAATGTAGGAGTCAGTACTTTATACACGTTTATTTTCTTATAATAGTAAACTGTTGAAATGATTTTTTTTTAATATTCAAACACGAAATCAAAGTAAAATATGCCTTTAAATTCATTCCATAACATCACACATAACATTGTATTTGTCTTCGATTTTGTTTGTGTGGGCGCCTGCATCCAAAGTTGACCGACCTTAGGCTGTGCCTTATTGATATTGGATGCATATTTGTGCCCCAAGCCTCCCACTCGAAGTTTTTAACTGGCCTTAGCTTCGCATGGGTAGCGGAACATACACGTCTACTTTTTTTCTAGTAGTGTATAGTGCATAGTGTTGTATCAGCCAGTTGCTTCCAGCATGGATTAGGTTATAACGTGGAGTCAATTGTCAATGACATCCTATATCAGTCTATACATAGAAACTAATGTTTTATAAGCCCCAAAACTTCATCATGAATCTACTTGTCCTTTACGCCAAGTAGTCAAGCAAAAGAAGGACAAATATTAAAGCCTTTTAAAAGCGCTTTAAGTCTTGTAACTATAGATTATAAAAAAAAAATATCTTCACGCAATTTCCAATACAGGGGTAGACAGAGGTCTAGTCTAGACAATTAAGTCCCTTTGACCCACCTCCTACCGAAGATATTTTCGGGGCAACGTGACAGGTGGTGAGCGCGTCGCCGTCCTTATGTCCAAGCCAACGATATAATTCGTACATGAGTTTTTTGAAAAACCCATTGGTACGAGCCTGCCCCCTGGGGATCGGAACTCGGCTCTCTCGACTCGAAATTCCGACCAACCAACCACTCGGCTATCGTGACTTATTAGTTTAGATTATACTTATTTATTTTACTGATAAAAGTGAAGTGAAGAGTCAGGTTAGCCGAGTGGATGAATGGTCGGAATTTCGAGTCAAGAGACCCGAGTTCGATACCCTGATGGCAGGCTCATACCAATGCGTTTTTAAAAATAACCTATGTACGTGTTATATCGTGGCTTGTACATAAAGACGGTGACGGGCTCACCACCTGTCACGTTGTCCTGAAAATATCTTCGGTGGAAGGTGGGTCGAAGGGACTTAACTATTTAGCTGTGATTATCAGTGTGACAAGGTTCGGAGACTCATGTGATAAGGTTCGGAGTATGACTACTTTCATCCCACATTTCAACGTAATTAAAAATGCCAACCCTTACAAGTTATATTAAGGTTGCCACTTTTTTCAATTTACGTTAAATATTATTTTATGACTTAATAATTATATTAACACTGAATGTTAACTGTTCTTAAAAAAAAAGACAAAAAATAAACCAATGATGTCAATTACAAGTCATCTCAATAAACATTACGGACCTATTACTTTTTACAACAACTATTTCGTAGAGATGTGATTATTAAATTATATTATCTTTAGGGTTAATTCAAACAGTACTAGTCACAATAGCTGACTGTTTGGGTGATCGTAATTCGAATCAAGAGACCCGAATTCGATCCCCAAGGCTCGTATCAATGAGTTTTTTCAAAACGATTTTATATGATTTATATGGATTGCTTGGACTTAGAGACAAGGACAGGTTCAACACCTGTCACGTTGTTCCAAAAAATGTCTCGGAGGGAAGTGGGTCGAAAGGACTTAATTGTGTGGACCTCTGTCTACCCCTCTGTTAATAATTAGTGAACGCATCTGTGGCAGACAGGGGGTGCTCTTCTTGTTTTCGGACCAGGTAACATTACGTAAAATTAATAAATTAATATAAATAAATATCTTCACTAAATTCCCAATACAGGGGTAGACAGAGGTCTAGTCTAGACAATTAAGTCCCTTCGACCCACCTTCCACCGAAGATTTATCGGGACAACGGGACAGCTAGTGAGCCCCTCGCCGTCTTTATGTCCAAGCCAACGACATAATTCGTACTTAAGTTTATTTTTGAAAAACCCTTTGGTACGAGCCTGCCACCTGGGGATCAAACTCGGGTCTCTTGACTCGAAATTCCGACCATCCAACCACTCGGCTATTGTGACTTTGTGTGTACGTGACGTAATAACCATTTATTTGTTTTTGTACAATATAAGTACGTATGCAATTGAATTTTAAATTGTGCAATTTAATTTTATAATAACATCTCTATAATAATGAATTTCCGCAAAGTAACGCCTTTGTCTATTAACTACAATTTCGTGTTTTTGTTTCGATTCGTCATATATTTAGAAACATGAGCACATATACTCTAATTCGAAGTATTTATGATTTTATATTTATATTTACACAACGTGTATTTGAGCAGCTGCTCTAAAAAGTTGAGTAGATTCAATATAAGATTTGTTCTTACCATTACAATAAATAATCAAATAGCCTTTAATGACCTTGAATTGAATAAATAAATAGCCTTGAACTTTGGGGTTGTCTACTTTTCTATTATGTCTATCACTTAATGTTTATACCATTTTTTTGGGTAATCATACAGTTTTCATTTATTGCTATTAGACGCATGACGCGATAGTATTCCATAGGATCAGACATTCCGTGGTACTTCATTTATACTTATTTTAATGCTTTGACTGTTGCTTGTTGACTGTTGTCTGAAAAATACGAGTAAAGAAAATCTTTGATCTACTCAGACTACTCCAAAAAAGGTTTCTACCATCTTTTATTATCTATCTATCTGGTAATATCATTTTAGATGAATATGACCCGATTTTCAACTGGCCATATTTGAAAGTAAAAGACGATACTTGAAATAATCGTTATGCATACTTTTAAATTAATTGTTGCAATAATTTCTTTGTTTTTATTGCCGTTCTGTAATAAGGATGCCTTTGTGGTGATCAAATGAGGTCATTGTTGTGAGGCCACGGGCTTACTTACGACGGCAACGGATGGCGTTCGACATTTAATCGTAAACGTAACGAATGTAACAATAAAGCGCCATTGTTGGGTTTTGTTTATTGTTTGGACTTATTAGGTTAGTTTTTCTCATTTGTCAAGGTTCTGTTTACCTCCGTGGAGGAGTAAGAGTATAGGAGTTAAATATTGTACTCTACAAAATACGCCATCGATTACTTAGTCCCGAAGATAGTAAAATAATAATGAATAAATATCTTCACGCAATTCCCAATACAGGGGTAGACAGAGGTCTAGTCTAGACAATTAAGTCCCTTCGACCCACTTTCCACCGAAGACGTTTTCGGGACGACGTGACAGGTGGTGAGCCCGTCGCCGTCTTTATGTCCAAGCTAACGACATAATTCGTACGTAGGTTTTTGAAAAACGCATTGGCCTGCCACCTGGAGATCTAACTCGGGTCTCTTGACCCGAAATTCCGACCACCCAACCACTCGGGTATCGTGACCGAAGATAGTTGAAACGAAAAACATTCGAATTCCAATAGATTGTATTGAATGTTATATTTTTAAAAGAATAATTATAAGAAACATGTCGGTGTTTACACATTATAGCCACAAAGACCAAAATTACATACAGCAGGTGTAATTTTGTGATGATTTCAGTTAGTAAAGCGAATGAAGTTGTCGCACTGAGAGGATTTGTCGTTTTTTGCCAGTGTTTATGAGCTACTGTATTTATTCTTGAATTAGTTAATTTTCCCATAGACAAATCATGATAGCCTACTGGTTGGGTATTCGGAATTCGAGTCAAACGACCCGAGTTCGATCCCCAGGTGACAGTACCAATGGCCTTTTTTCAAAACTTCTAATTAACTTAAACTTAACTTAAACTTCTGCTAACCAGATGATTTTCTGTGCTTTTGTGGATCTTGAGAAAGCATTTGATAAGGTTGTGAGGAAGAAAGTGGGGGAACTGTTGCCGGGATAAAGTGTGGATGGTCGATTGCTAAGAGCTGTATAGGCACTTTACTATGACTGTAAAGCCTGTGTTTAGCGTCCATGCGGGCGTAAAACAGGGTTGTATCATGTCTTCCTGGCTGTTCATACTATATCTCGACAGCTGTTTACAGAAGCTGAAAGATAGTTGTTTGGGTGTGAAATTGGGTGGCATTAAATTGTCTGCTGTATGCTGATGATGCAGTGCTTATTGCACCGTCAGAGGCAAAACTGCAGACATTAGTCACGTGTATGAAAGAAGAATGTGAAATTAAAGGTCTCCGTTTGAATGCTAATAAAACTAAGGTTCTGGTATTTGAAAGGGACGAAGAAAGAACGAAGTGTGAAATGTGGGTAAATCAGGAATGTCTAGAACAGGTGAATGAAATTGTATACTTGGGGAGTGCGTTTAGCCGGGATGGAAGATGTGTTTTAGATGTAGACGGGCGTGTCGTTGCCGGGAAAAAAGTCAATGGTGCCCTGACTGCGTTAATCAAAATGCAAGGCGTAGTGCAAAGTGCACGCCTTGCAATACATAACGCAGTGTTGGTACCGACTTTGTTATAGGGCAGTGAATCCTGGGTATGCCAGAAGAAGCATAAAAGCATGTTGAATGCAGTGGAGATGCGATCTCTTCGTAAAATGTGCAGCCTTCCCATGGCCGACCGAAAGCGACACGAAGAGATTCGCAATATGGCAGGTTTGAAAGATGACCTTGTCACAAAAATTGATAAGGGCGTGCTTCGATGGTTTGGGCACGTTGAGCGAGTGAGTGAAGACCGAATGGTGAAGAAAATATATAGCGCGAAAGTTAACATTAAAAGGGTCGAGGTAGACCGAGACTAATTTTCGAAGACCATGTGAGCAAGTTGCTCGAAGAGGGGAGGGTCAAGAGTACTCGGATACCTCGACGTGCATGTATGAAGAAGATTGATGAATCTGAGAGAAGCGAAAGAGGTATGTAGGGATCGTGACACTTGGCGATCTGTTCTCTCTGGCTACCCCGTCAGGGATTGTGCGTGAAGATAATTAAGTATGTAGGATTTATACCGATAGCTTAGTCATTAAAACGGCGTCATCACCACCATGACTTGTGTGATGCCACATGAAAAAACGATAGACGAATAATTTATTCCATTGCATATAATTTACATCAAATTAGAGTTGACTGAGCATTTAAATAATACATTGGCCGTCATTTACCGCCAGGGGGCGGTATACGTATCTCAAAAGATTCCAGGCAAAATCAGCTGACCGATGATGTAGGACTAAGGTATAGATGGTGCTAGTTGTCAGGTGCTGCGAAGCCCAATTCATTGCCAAACGAGTCGATTCCACTTTTTTTCAGTCATTTTGGCAATTTTTCCTTAACGATAGAGTCATATTCCGTGCTGTAGACTTATAAAGACTAAGATAAATAAATAAATAAATAAATATCTTCAGGCAACTCCCAATACAGGGGTAAACAGAGGTCTAGTCTAGACAATTAAGTCCCTTTGACCCACCTTCCACCGAAGATATTTTCGGGACAACGTGACAGGTGGTGAGCCCGTCGCCGCCTTGATGTCCAAGCCAACGATATAATTCGTTCACAAGTTTTTGAAAAACTCATTGGTACGAGCCTGCCACTTGGGGATCGAACTCAGGTCTCCCGACTCGAAATTCCGACCACCGAACCACTTGGCTATCAAGACTAAGATGTGATTTATATTAAGTTTTATGTGACAGAATCCACGGACAAGCGTACACACCGGTTTTCTGCGATATTACTAGCTCTGATGTCCCGGGTTAGATTCCCGGACTTGTCGGTATTCAGCATAGTCTCCGGTCTGGGAGTTTGTGGTACCATGGTTGTTTCTAATTCCATAACACAAGTGCTTTACCTACTTCGTTTGAGACCAGAGCAATGTATGCGTTGTTATCCCTATCAACTTCTTTAGATATAGCAGCTTATTAAGCTTTTGCCACTTTTAAAACTAGACCATAAGATACAAACAGTACTATATATACTACAAATTTTATATTTATGTTTATGCGTTCTATTTAGTTCTTTATGTTACATGTCAAACGGTCAACGACCCATTATAAGTCAATTACAAACGCATTAGAAACGCTGTTTTAGACAAATACTTCTATTATCTCGAATTAACTATGCGACATAACACTGTTTTATAACTTAATAAATTAAATAAACTTGATCAAGTGACTAGATTTTATGTTGATTTAGTGAATAACGGTATATTAAACGAATGTGCCACTTATTTATCGCTTTTCAACTACAGCTTGTTTAACGGTCTTTAAAAATTCACTCGTCTTAAACGTAGGCCCACGCAGTATCTGTAGGCACACGTTGATTGTCATAATCGCCACTCATCGTAAGTGAATTGGCGATTGCAGTACCTAGCATCCCATATCTTAGACTCTGCTGCTCGTAACCTATCTTGTTAATTTTAATCTAATTTCAAAACTTTCTATTGTGCAGTACTGTTAGTAACAACTCTAGATAATATCTATTTGAAATAATCATTAGAAATTATTATGCGCTTTATTTTTCCTTTGAAGTTATCACATTTCATCGTTAAAAACGAAAGTCGACAGTCAACTCCTCTAAATTTATAACATATCTTTTCAAGTCACTATAGCCGTGTGGTTGAATGAAAAGAATCATTCAGGAAAGTCGTGTTCGATCCTCAGGAAAAAGATAGGCACCGAATGACCAACTCTAACTAACCTAGTATAACAAAAAACATGTAAATAATAAGTAAATAAATATCTTCACGCAATTCCCAATACAGAGGTAGACAGAGGTCTAGTCTAGACAATTAAGTCCCTTTGACCCACCTTCCACCGAAGATATTTTCGGGACAACGTGACAGGTGGTGAGCCCGTCGCCGTCTTTATGTCCAAGCCAACGATATAATTCGTTCACAAGTTTTTGAAAACTCATTGGTACGAGCTCGCCACTTGGGGATCGAACTTGGGTCTCTTGATTCGAAATTCCGACCACCGAACCACTTGGCTATCAAGACTAAGATGTGATTTATATTAAGTTTTATGTGACAGAATCCACGGACAAGCGTACACACCGGTTTTCTGCGATATTACTAGCTCTGATGTCCCGGGTTAGATTCCCGGACTTGTCGGTATTCAGCATAGTCTCCGGTCTGGGAGTTTGTGGTACCATGGTTGTTTCTAATTCCATAACACAAGTGCTTTACCTACTTCGTTTGAGACCAGAGCAATGTATGCGTTGTTGTCCCTATCAACTTCTTTAGATATAGCAGCTTATTAAGCTTTTGCCACTTTTAAAACTAGACCATAAGATACAAACAGTACTATATATACTACAAATTTTATATTTATGTTTATGCGTTCTATTTAGTTCTTTATGTTACATGTCAAACGGTCAACGACCCATTATAAGTCAATTACAAACGCATTAGAAACGCTGTTTTAGACAAATACTTCTATTATCTCGAATTAACTATGCGACATAACTCTGTTTTATAACTTAATAAATTAAATAAACTTGATCAAGTGACTAGATTTTATGTTGATTTAGTGAATAACGGTATATTAAACGAATGTGCCACTTATTTATCGCTTTTCAACTACAGCTTGTTTAACGGTCTTTAAAAATTCACTCGTCTTAAACGTAGGCCCACGCAGTATCTGTAGGCACACGTTGATTGTCATAATCGCCACTCATCGTAAGTGAATTGGCGATTGCAGTACCTAGCATCCCATATCTTAGACTCTGCTGCTCGTAACCTATCTTGTTAATTTTAATCTAATTTCAAAACTTTCTATTGTGCAGTACTGTTAGTAACAACTCTAGATAATATCTATTTGAAATAATCATTAGAAATTATTATGCGCTTTATTTTTCCTTTTGAAGTTATCACATTTCATCGTTAAAAACGAAAGTCGACAGTCAACTCCTCTAAATTTATAACATATCTTTTCAAGTCACTATAGCCGTGTGGTTGAATGAAAAGAATCATTCAGGAAAGTCGTGTTCGATCCTCAGGAAAAAGATAGGCACCGAATGACCAACTCTAACTAACCTAGTATAACAAAAAACATGTAAATAATAAGTAAATAAATATCTTCACGCAATTCCCAATACAGAGGTAGACAGAGGTCTAGTCTAGACAATTAAGTTCTTTCGACTCTCCTTCCACCGAAGACATATTCGGGACAACGTGACAGGTGGTGAGCCCGTCGCCGTCTTTATGTCCAAGCCAACGATATAATTCGTAAATAAGTTTTTGAAAAACCCATTCTTACGAGTCTGCCAACTGGGGATCGAACTTGGGTCTCTTGATTCGAAATGCCGACCACCCAACCACTCGGCTATCGTGACTTTTGAAAGAATCTGATAATTTTCCTATAACTTACAATGAAATCTTCTTATTACAGAACGACCTCGTTATGAATACGAATTATCTAAGAACAGTATTTTTCCGCCTGCGGAGAAAAGTGGACGTGATCTTTGTGATTAGATATATCATGGAAGAACTGATTTAGGTATGTCAATATTATTGCAATAAAAAGGAGCTTAATATAAATTTCAAAATTTATTTAATAATTCAACACTCAATTATTAATATATTCAATAATCAATTATTCATTAATAAAAATATTTTACTTTTATGACATCCGCTTAAGACATCATCAGCATAAGGGAGAAGTTAAGATCGCAATACGATACGTTAAAATAGTTTAGTCGATTTACTTACATATATATTTACAATATTATTTTATCTTGGCGTATTTTTCCTACAGAGGAATTCATAGTGGGGTAGACAAAGATCTACAGAACGAAGGCCTTTCGACTTACCTTTCACCGAAAGTTATTGAGGACAACGTGACAGGCGGTGAGCCTATCGCTGTCTTCTTCTCCAACCCGACGGTACAGTATATATATAAATATATATTTCATAAATATTTATTTTGAAAAACATTCATATTTACATACAAAAATCCTCAAAGAAAAACATTTTTTTCATTACACTAATGTTTTACCCTTGCGAGATTCGAACCCTCAACCGGTTCGTCAAAAATTACATCATAAAAATTAAATATATCGTAATTTCTCGTGGCATGGTATTGGCAACGCTAGCTGTGAATTCTCGTAGAGTCCTTAAACTTAATTTCTTACCTATAACATAAAAAATAAATAACCTACCTTTTAACCATCATTAGCATACCTTTAATAATAAGCACTTATTGTATCTCTCCATTTAACCATAAAAATAGCTTAAAATACTTAAGTAATACCTTTCCTCGCTCTAGGGTATTCGGAATAACTCCCACCATTCACACTTTTGTTTGGTTTCCGAGGAGGAAAATTACGCACGCTCAAATTACGTTCTTTACGCACTGTCTTTTCCTGACCGGGCCGCTGAAACGTGTTGTGTCGGACTCGGGTCTCAGAAGGAGAAACATACAGACTAAAAACCATCCTCGGGACGCTGTTGGCCTGGAGGCCTTTACAGCTTCATCTATAGAGACTCGCAAGTTAGAAGACAAAGGCTCACAAGTTAGAAAATCGACGTCAGCGAGAAGTATCGACGATGTATGACTACAAACGAACTACAGACGAGTATGACTACAAACGAAAGAAGAAATTTCCGATATGAGGTAGGCGCCATGCGATCCGAAGGCTCCAGTTACGTGGAAGAAATCCTCCTCTCTGATCGCCTTGTGATGTTCAATCACTTCACACTACTTACTAATTATTATCGTCAAATAGAATTTGTGTTCAGTTTAAAAAGTACGTTATTTGTAAATCTTTTTCCTCTTTTCTAGGACTTAGTTACATTTTTACAAAACAAAATGTAAAATCTAATAAATATTTAAATTATCACCATTATTAACTTATCAGAGCATATTCCATATATAATGTTTTAAAATAAAAATTATAAATTTCATCCGAATATAGTAAATTTGCTACAGATGATAGTGCACACACAGTGATAACTGCTTAACAAAATATTTGTAGGGATTACTTTAAACAAAGTTATCCGTCCAGCTCTGCCCAGTTTGTCCATGGAAATGGCTTGAGCCAAAAAATTTCTAATACGTAAATATTTGCGCCAATTTTTTTTTAAAGTTTCATGATTCGTTTTATAATGATTTATATTAAAAAGTTTAATATTTTAACCTAATTTAAGTGTAAATGAGAAGTAATCAATACTTTAAACAATATGTTAGTTACTATCCTACTGTTAATCCTATTGTGTCAAAGACTATAGATTATAGAAGGTGCTCTTCAATGGAGTCGAACCGTTATGACTAAAGACCGCTTTTACGATTGGGCATTCTAACTAAAAGACTAACGGTTATGCAGTATTATAAACAATAATCTATGTATAATAGATGAGCGAATGTTCGTCCCCAACTAAGTTTTTTGACCTTCTTTGTTTATTCGGTCAAGTCCAAACACATTCGAGGGTTCGATAACCTTTCTTGTTTTGAGTTTTCTCTCTCCTGATCAGAATACATTGTTCATGAAACAAAATTGCATAAATTACAATATTTAATATCCAGTTCAGCACGTTTGTTTGTCAGGAAACTTTTTGTTTTTATACCTTGAACCTTTTATTGTTTATTTTATGCTTATTTTGTTGGCTTGGATAGATAGGGGATCAAATTAAAATTTAAAACAAATATCGTCACGCCATTCCCAAAACAGGGGTAGACAGAGGTCTAAACAATGAAGATATAAATCATACATAAGTTTTAGAAAAAACCCATTGGTACGAGTTTGCCACCTGGGGATCGAACTCGGGGCTCTTGACTCGAATTTCGATCACCCAACCACACGGATATCGTGACACCAAGAGTGTCAATAATACAATAATAATTCCTAAAAGTAATAACATATATTATTAATGGCTGTTGTTTTTTTTTTTTTGGCGTAAACACCAGTTTACATGGTGTCGCCCTCTCGAGGTCCCGGGTTCGATTTCCGGTCGTTTCTATGTCGAAAAATCACTTTTTCTACATTTTCTTGGACCTGGGTGTTCTTCGTTGTTTCCGATTCCCACACCAAAAGCGCTTAAGCATCTTACATTGGGATCGGAGCAATGTATGTGATGTTGTCCCTATAAAAAAAAATATAAAAAAAACTTGCAACAAGAAGGTGAAATGTTCACCTACTGGTGAGGTCTTACAGACCACAGATCTTGTGAGTAATTCTAAAATCATCATTCTACGAGTATGGACATTACATATACACCATTACATAATAGTTGTTACTACTGATATTTCCGAAAACTTACGAACTAATTAATGACCTTCAAGAGTGTATTCTTTTCTTTTAAGGATAAGATCACGATAGCCGAGTGGTTGGGTGGTCGGAATTCCGAGTCGAGAGGGTCTAGTTCGATTTCCAGGTGGCAGGCTAGTACCAGTGGGTTTTACAAAAACCTGCCACGTTGTTCCGAAAATATCTTCGGTGGAAGATGGATCGAAGGGACTTAATTGTCTAGATTAGACCTCTGTCTGCCCCTATATTAAGAATTGTGTGAAGATATTTATGTATTTTAGGATAATATCTATAGATCGACCAGTAGCGTCTCCGGTGTCGGAATGGACTCCGTGATCACTTACCGCTACGTAAACCGAATGCTCGTTAGCCGTTTTATTCCTGTATTAAATAAAATGTTGTTACGTGTGATACGTGCAGATATTGACAGTTCTCGTAGTTTTTTCTTTATATTTATGAAGAGTAAACTAAAAAAAAAAATAAAAAAAATAAAAAAAAAATATAGAAAAAGAGTAAACTACATATTAAAAATTTACAGTGATGTAACAATATGCTTTTCAGGATACACACATGTGCACATACTTATATCCGGGTGTAGAGCGCACTTCGCTTTTTCACGAATACGGCTGAGTATTCCATTATCAGTCGGTCGATATAGATGAGACTAATGACCACATAAGATAGAAAAAAGTTGTAATAACTCGGTACAGAGGTAGAATCTTATGGGTTGGAATCCCATGACCTTCCGGATAAAGGAACTCGGAAGGTAAACATGTTTTATACGTATAAATGTCATGTATTCTTTGTAAATGTTGACAAATTCTTGTCTAGTCTTGTTATAACTATGCATATACCGTTGTTATTGTTTTTTAAAGTCTTTCTTACATATCTATTGTGACTGCTCCTAGGAAAGCATACTTATTTAATTAGCTAATGTAATAAAGTACAAACATTTCATAAATTTTTACGCATGAAATAATTTTAGGTAAAGTCGTATTGTAAAAATTTACTAGTTGACCAAGTTTCGCTTATTGTGTGAGATGAGTGACTAAGATTGCGATCTCCGTGCGGTCAGCGGTTTTCAAGATGTCGCCATCTCGAGGTCCCGGGTTCGATTCCCGGTGGATCAATGTAGAAAAAAAAAATAAAATATCCTCACGCAATTCCCAATACAGGGGTAGGCAGAGGTCTAGTCTAGACAATTAAGTCCCTTCGACCCACATTCCACCGGAGATATTTCCGGGATAACGTGACAGGTGGTGAGCCCGTCGCCGTCTTTATGTCCAAGCCAACGATATAATTCGTACATACGTTTTTGAAAAACCCATTGGTAAGAGCCTGCCACCTGGGGATTGAACTCGGCTCTCTTGACTCGTAATTCCGACCACCCAACCACTCGGCTATCGTGACAATACATGTGTACATGAATATTTACCTATATGTATTGTAAGTATATTGTATCGTTGGCTCATACTTTAATTCGGTGATAAGCTCGTCACCTGTCACGTTGTACCGGTCCTGTCGCAATTAACGGAATTCGAACCCACAACCCCTTAACCCGGAAGGCTTAGCATTTAGATCGTCTTTTACTAACTTTCCTTATATTTAACAATAGTGGCGCACCACGGCTTACCGCGCAGTTTAAAAGTTAACGCGTAACCCTTATTATTTATTTTTCTATTATAAAAGTAGCCTAATTTACTCCTTATTTAGTTTATCTTCACGACAGCCGAGTGGTTGGGTGGTCGGAATTTCGAACATATAAGTTTTTAAACCCGAGTTCGATCACCATGGTTCCAGGATCGTACCAATGGGTTTTTCAAAAAACTTATGTGTAAATTGTATCGTTGGCTTGGACCAGAAGACGGCGACGCGCTCACCACCTGTCACGTTGTCTCAAAAATATCTTCGATGGAAGGTGGTTCGAAGGGAATTAATTGTCTAGACTCTGTCTACAACTGTATTGGGAATTGCGTGAAGATATTTATATATTTATAGATTCAGTAGATATCCAGTGAAGTTAGCCCAGCTGTTTCAGAGATTAACTGGAACAATCCAACAAACAGAAATTTTGAACATTAACTTTTTTTTATATAAGTACTATTTATATTATACTTTCATATGCATTTTGTCAAAAAGGTGTTACTTTGGAATTACAAACAGACATTTCAATCTTATTTATATGTATAGAAACACTGTCACAAAGCGAAGCGTGGCCGGATTTAGCTAATTATGAATATGCAGATTGCCAATTCGGAGTTTCTATTACAATATCAATCCAATGTTGGATTGGTATAGGAAATTCTTGTGTCAGAAGTATATTTATCAATTAGTATCTTTGTCGGTTGGTATCTAAACATCACACAGACAGCCAGAGTTAGTTCCAATAAGTTGTTTAGTTGTGATTGTCAATCAATAATCATATACAAGGGTCATATAACTACAGAGGATGCCTTGGCTTTTTGATAATAGACTAGGTATCTAAGGCAGTGCAGGCCTTCTGTAAGATATCCTTAGTCATCCAGAAGCATTCACCAGAGACCGAAACATATCACCATCCAACAAAGCAGAGCCTTGAGCACATATGCACACCAATTGCAGTTCAGACAACAGTAACAGCCCGAGAATATACGATGAAACAGTTTAACCAATTATAAGATTCTGTGTTCATAGTTAGTTTTCCGGCCAAACGGACCCGAGCGCGCAAACTCACCAACATCCAAAGGTACAGTGCTGCCACCTACAACTATTTTCATATTTAGTTTGTTCTAAGTATTTTTTAAGTCACGATAGCCGAGTTGTTGGGTGGTCGGAATTTCGAGTCGAGAGACCCGAGTTCGATCCCCAGGTGGCAGTACCAATGAGTTTTTCAAAAACTTATGTACGAATTTCATCGTTGGCTTGGACATAAAGGCGGCGACGGGCTCACCACCTGTCACGTTGTCCCGAAAATATCTTCGGTGGAAGGTGGGTCAAAGGGACTTAATTGTCTAGACTTGACCTCTGTCTACCCCTGTATTGGGAATTGCGTGAAGATATTTTTTTAAGTATTTTTTCCTTTTCTTTTATTAATGTCATCAATTACATCAAGCTGCCTGTACCAAATGCTCGTAAGTAGCATTACACACAGTCTTTAATACGGAACGAAATCTTTCTACTAATCGGCGAAAAAAGTGGGATTTTATTGGCTGATACCTAAATATTATACACATATCTAAACTTAGTTATCAAACTATTAATTTTAATAATAAATTAAGTTTATTTAGTATACTCAAAGTTGTTAGGTAGGTGTTGACTGTTCGATAAGAACAAAAAAAACAAGTTTAAATTCCCTTTTTAAATTAAAACGTTTGCAGGTAATATTGAAATAAATTTAAAGACTACGATTTATTAATGAATATTTAAACACATTGAATGGCGACGATCTAAATAATAAGAAATTTTTATTTGTTTAGGAACTACCAAGGATAATTTCGTTAATATTTTACTAAAATTATTTAATAAGTTGCAATAAAATTAGTTCAATAATATTGTATATTCGGGTACGTATTTTTTTTTATAGAAAAGGGAGGCAAACGAGCAGGTGGCTCACGTGAGGGTAAGTGATTACCGCCGCCCATGAACACCCGCAATACTAGAGGCTTAGCAGATGCGTTGCCTCCCTTAAAGTGCCCCCCTCTTCCAGAATTGGGGGAAGGGGGTGTGTGGGCCACCGGTTACCTGCACTCACCAGACGAAACGCAGAAGTTTGTTAGACTTCTACTTCACGCCGGTATTCTGTGAGATCGTGGTACTTCCCGGTCGAGCCGGCCCATTCATGCATCAACAAAAGCTGACACGTGGCTCTACCACTATTGAAATATTATATTTGTGAATAATAATGGCTCGACCGACGAATGTACTTTACCGAAACGTAGTCGAATGATTTCTTCACAGAAATAAAATAAATAAATATCTTCACGTAATTCCCAATTCCCAATTAGACTCAATTGTCCAGACTAGACCTCTGTCTACCTACAGGGGTAGACAGGTCTAATCCAGACAATTAGGTCCAAACGACCCACCTTCCACCGAAGATATTTTCGGGACAACGTGACAGGTGGTGAACCTGTCGCCGTCTTTATGTACAAGCCATCAATATAATTCGTACATAAGTTTTTGAAAACCCATTGGTACGAGCCTGCCACCTGGGGACCGAGCACGGGTCTCTTGACACGAAACTCAAACCACTAAGCTATCGTGACTTTTTTTGAGATTCGATTATTGAAATTGTTAATGTAAATTTTCACCTCGTGGGTGAATCCGCATACCAACCGTAAACCAACGAGATATTTAAAATTTGAGAGAAGAAATTAAAGTGCGAGATTTCTCTAATCCAACTTCCATCAGTTAAATGGGGTTTTATAGGGTGAAAAACGAGCCACCAGTTCCTTCAGTAAGTGGCTATTGAGTATCCCATGTTTCCGGCAAATCAATTCAATTGAGCTTACATACATATGCTAGGTCTTGTACATGTTAGTTCTTTTGTCCTTGTGGATAAAACTTCACTTGATTAAACTCGCTAAAGGCATAAATATACTTTTCATTCCGTAACGCAACAATGGTAAAACTAATAATTAGCAGCAGATGAATGGGAAAGAGTAAAAGTGATTATTGGTCGGCATAGTTTGAGGTACTGACAACCATCGGGTTATAGAGGTTTTTGAGTGGCAACCTTGTTTAGGTAAACGCAACCCTACAAGCTATAGTGAAGACCTGCACAATTTTCTATTCTGCAGGAATTGTGAAGGGAAGCAGACTTTCCACGGAGGAGACCTATAAGTTGCACTGGATTCTTGATAGGCTGTTAAGAAGATGAATAAAACTTTAGGTGACTTGAGACAGTGAAAAAATACACCGCAATAAAATAGTTATCGCACTATTTATATATTGTTATACATGCGTTTTGTTGTCTTTAATGATGTAGGAAGCACTTTCCTTAGCAAGAAAGAAAGTTTGGTTATTGCCTTAAATTAACGGATTTACAAACATCCCAAGTCATAATTTAATCTTAAATAAATATTATGGAAATAGCATCCGACTGTAGCTAATTGCTGCAGGGCTGAAGCGACTCTATTCGATTAGTGACTAGAAATAGTTCACGTCACAGGTTACAAATTTTCTCTTCGATACAACACGGCTTATTGCGATTTGTCAAGTGCCGTTAATAAGAAAGAGAAATAGATAACATCCCTTTTTTATTAATTCTATTTCTGTTTGTTTATTCATTGTTGTCGTGAGTCATTATTTTCATTCGATGAAGCCTGTGTACATCAGGGTAATTTTTAAATTACTACTACTCTCCGTAATAAATCAATATTTTAGAGTGTATATCGCTAGCTATCTATTGTGATTTTGCATGAGATATGGAGTCTATTTTAAATGTCTAACTAATTAGCCAAATGGTCCCTCAACTATCCCTATTATGTCAATATTCGACTAGAACTGTTGTAGGCCAGTAACCATCCTTTTAAAAACCAGTTTATAATTAGGCAGACCGATGATAAGCAATACAGTACAATGTCTGTGACTGTAGACATCTGCCCGGATGCAGCCCGACTTCGATATTATCAATTTTGGTGCTGACATTAAAGCATCTGATTACCTAATTAATAAATGCCGTTGATTAGTAGTGAAATTATTATAGCGGACGTACCAGAGAGTGTCAATTTAGACACGGTGGTTTGGTGAAATTGTTTTAATTTTCGAATAAGCGAAAGAAATAACCAACAGCGATTACAATATAATCTTTACTCTCAGATTTAGCAAACAATGTTAGTCCATAGCTGCATTTAAATCAGGTACAGTTGCGTAATCACAACCTCTTATTTTGAGGCATGGTAACTACCTTACAAATAAGGCCCTCACTAACAAAACCATGTATTCAAGAAAGTGAAACATTATTTAATCTTCAACTATTTCTTGACGTCACGATAGACGAGTGGTTGGGTCGTCGGAATTTCGAGTCGAGAGACCCGAGATCGATCCTCAAGTGGCCGAACCAATGGGTTTTTCTAAAAAACTTATGTACGAATTATATCGTTGGCTTGGACATAAAGACGGCGACGGGCTCACCACCTGTCACGTTGTCCCGAAAATATCTACGTTGGAAGGTGGGTCGAAGAGACTTAAATGTCTAGACTAGACCTCTGTCTACCCCTATATTGGGAATTGCGTGAAGGAAACTATTTTTATTTAACTATTTCTTGCTTTCAAACGTTTCGTTTTGCGACATAATGCTAAATATATATTCCTAATTACAATTTCGTAAACAGTTGACAATAGCTAAATGGTTGAGAGAGAGGAATTTAAATCATGAGAACCAATTTCGATTCTCAAGAAGAAAGTGTACAATTACGAATTTTATGACTACTAGAAATTATACCGGGGACAGTCTTACTTCCTATCATACCGTCACAAATAGAAACCGGTAAAATAAGGGGCAAAAGAACAAAATTTTGTAGACTTCCGAGCCTGCCAGTAATGTGAAATGTATGAAAAAAAAAGTACTCCTAATCAAAAAATGTAATATACCAATCATCTTACGAAACTTGTACATATGTGTTACCATGCTCTAAACATAAACATATATATGGATTTGATTAATGCTTGGATAATATTTACTAGATCACGGCAAAACCGCTAAAAAAATGTGTTGCATGATAAAATAAATAAATATCTCCACGCAATTCCCAATACAGGGGTAGACAGAGGTCTAGTTTAGACAATTAAGTCCCTTCGATCCACCTTCCACCGAAGATATTTTCGGGACAACATGACAGGTGGTGAGCCCGTCGCCGTACATAAGTTTTTGTAAATCCCATTGGTCGAGCCTGCCACCTGGGGACCAAACTCGGGTCTCTTGACTCGGAATTCCGACCACACAACCACTCGGCTATCATGACGCACGGTGATTGCATGATAATTTGCAAATAGGTAATTTAAAAGGTGGAGTAATATATAAGTATATCCTATGTATAAAAATAAATTAGTATATAATCATCATCGTCATATCAGCCTATCCGAAGTCTGTTGCTGAACATAGGCCTCCTCCAAAGATTGCCACATAATGCGGTCCTGTGCCTGTAGTAATTAGTATATATAAAAAAGAAATGAATAGTATTCTTAAAAGTCACGATAGCCGAGTGGTTGGGTGGTCGGAATTTCGAGTCAATAGACCCGAGTTCGATCCCCACTAGGTGGGCTCGTACCAATGGGTTTTTCAAAAACTTATGTACGAATATCGTTGGCTTGGACATAAAGACGGCGACGGGCCCACTACCTGTCACGTTGTCCCGAAAATATCTTCGGTGGAAGGTGGGTCGAAGGGACTTAATTGTCTAGACGCGACCTCTGTCTACCCCTGTATTGGGAAGTGCGTGAAGATATATTTTTTAATAGTATTCTTAAAAAAAGGGGGAACGACAATTCGTTTCTTTTCTATCACCTCATATATTTAATGAGTTTTATAAAGTATTATTATAAAGTATTAGTATAAAGTATTATTAAAAGCTATAACAATAATTTTTATTGTTTTATAAAAAAGTCATGATAGGCCAGTGGTTGGCGTGATTGGAATTCGAGTCAAGAGCTCCGAATTAGATCTCTAATTGGTAGACTCGTTCCAATGAGTTTATTTCAAAACTTATGTGCCATTTAAATTGATGGCTTGGACATAAAGACTTTTAAAGTTTTGCCAATCATCAAATTATAGGCAAAATTTTATAATTATTTATCGACAACCTTACTTATTATTTAGTTGTACTATTTTTCACATAAAATTTTCAGGCGCAGTCTTTTTAGAGGCTTGCTCTTATTTCTGTCACATTAAAAAGCGTCATAAACAAATTCGTATAAATCTATTGCACTAAATTCAATCGCAATAAGTTTGACAAAAGTATGTGAAGTTATTCGAATTGTAAATTTGATTTATTAAAAATGAAAGTCGTCATATCACGTCGGAAATCTAAATTCCACTAAGCCTTAAGTGAGGTTATGCTACAATTGCTGTGCTCGCCAAACGGATAGGCGATCGCAGTACCATACACTTTGCACCTAAAACGCCGCTACCCGTCACTAGTTTGATCTCGATTTTTTGGAGATTTTAAACCTGCCATCTAATGGTAGCCAATAGCAATAAAAAAAAATTTAAGCCCTTTCCATTTTCCATACGACTCACGAAGGAAAAAAGGAGTGAGGAAGGAGTGGTTATATTCATACGCAGTACCACGCGGCGTCTTATCTTATATAATATATTCAATATAAATAAATCGATTCTCTTATAGTAAGGTATAGTTTTCAGTGCTTTTGTTACTCCTAAATATTATCTTTTTCACTTCATACTTGACTTTTTGTATGACCTTAAATTAAAATTTAGTATTTTATTACTCGTTTATAAATTTAAATTTCCTACTTTAAATCCATTCGATACCTCACTGCAAGTATTTTAATTAATATGTTTCTCGATTGCCTGAAGTAAGCATACAGTTTCGTGTTCTAGCAAAAACAATGAAGTTATTACTTCAAAAACATACACAAATTGAAACGACTGAGTTTAATTATGGTTGATGTTTGTTTGTTGCTTTATTTTGTTTGTTAATGAAATCATTCACAGCTTTTAAAATAAAATTATCCAAAGAAAATGGATTAAACAGTATTCCATATTTTCAGTTTACTATGGAAATAAGTTAGAGGTTGCCCTGGGTTGCCGGGGAGAAGGAAAACGGCGGGCCCTCCGAGAAGGGGAACTCTATAAAAGTGTCCGTGGGGAGGGCGCGAGACTCAGTCGAACGGCGGTCGACAGCACGGCGACAACGGCACTGTTTGGTGCCACTAACGGACAGTACGGACAGTCAGTGGCTGACGAGGTAACCACCGCCACCTAGCAGTCACTCACCCGTGCCAACTGCTGTGACCAACTTGCTACCATACACGACTCGATGAGGTGAGCCATCAATATTTGCATTGCGATTATTTTATTAATTAAAATTTTACTATTATTTGATAAATCAATTTCAATTACAATATGTAATTTCAATTTCTTATTTGCTTTGACGCCTAAATTCTGAAGTTTTAAATCAGACGTAATAAATACTTATTTTAAAAACGCATTGCAATTTCATGTTTAATAAATAGAGAAGTTACCGCCTGTGTTTAAAACAGAAAAAGTTTTTCGCGCGCCTTAATTTTGGCGCGAAAATAGTTTACTACGTAGTAAATAGATGTACGTCTAAAATGTAGAAAAGTTCTTATTTTAAAATTAACAGTTTTTATTTTCTGAGTCTAACACTATTTAAAGTTTTATAAAATGACGAGTGATAATACACTTACATATTAAAAAAATAGTGAAATTTCTATAACCTTATATTCAGAAAATGTTCAAATTTAATAATATATTAATAACATGACAATCTCAACGTGTTAAACTCTACAATTTTAAAGCAAACTCGGTCATGACAAATACTTTTAATAATGATTATTTTTTATGGTAATTTTCTTGCACTACATACATTAATATTTAAAAAAACGCATAAAAAAACAATTGCCTATTAAAAATTACGTAATTTTTAGTTAAAATGAATATTAGCTGACGTTTTTAACGTCCTTTTCTAAGAACGTCTTTTGTACATTTTTAAAAGAACATATCTTTAGGTATTTACATTATTATTAACTTAAATGTGTGACTGCCTTTAAAACCACCGAGCAGACGATAATTTTCACAATGAGCGTCTCACGTACTGAATAGAAATTTGTTGACAAACACTACACAGCGAGACTAAATTATAATGTGTTCATGTAGATAGAAAGAATACTTTTACGCAGCGGAATCTACAGAAGTTATCACATATCTAAACAAATTCCTTAAGCTCTTGAGAGTTACATATATTCTTTAAAAAAAATGCGCGAACGTATAAATGGGTACTTGGAAGGGAAATTATAGTGTATGTTGTATACGTGCAAACGGTGTACAGTGGGTAATACCAAACCAAATTATCCTATTTGTACAACAATAACATTTTTGTGTTTACGTTTTCTTCAATGAAACAAATTTTTGTAATCGGTTCCTAATCGATTGAGTGAATGGGTTATGTATATAAAAATACGTCTATACATGTCATGTCACTTAAAAAAGCGCTGGGCACAAATAGTAACCCGATTGTTTAGGGTTTAATTTTTTATTTAATTGATCTCTGGCGTTTTTATACACCAGTTGTGTCAAGATTATTTAGTTGACGACAATCATCAGTCTACTTCACATTTAATGTGATTTTAGGTTATATACACTCTATATAAAGTAGTATAAGGTACCCATATATACCGTTAAAACTACAAGCGATACATTTTATGAACTAACGAAACATAAACGTTCAAAATAATTAAAATGTGTGTAGAAAAGTTCTTATTTTAATATTAACAGTTTTTATTTTTTGAGTCTAACACTATTTAAAGTTTTATAAAATGACGAGTGATAATACACTTAAATATTAAAAAAATAGTGAAATTTCTATAACCTTATATTCAGAAAATGTTCAAATTTAATAATATATTAATAACATGACAATCTCAACGTGTTAAACTCTACAATTTTAAAGCAAACTCGGTCATGACAAATACTTTTAATAATGATTATTTTTATGGTAATTTTCTTGCACTACATACATTAATATTTAAAAAAACGCATAAAAAAACAATTGCCTATTAAAAATTACGTAATTTTTAGTTAAAATGAATATTAGCTGACGTTTTTAACGTCCTTTTCTAAGAACGTCTTTTGTACATTTTTAAAAGAACATATCTTTAGGTATTTACATTATTATTAACTTAAATGTGTGACTGCCTTTAAAACCACCGAGCAGACGATAATTTTCACAATGAGCGTCTCACGTACTGAATAGAAATTTGTTGACAAACACTACACAGCGAGACTAAATTATAATGTGTTCATGTAGATAGAAAGAATATTTTTACGCAGCGGAATCTACAGAAGTTATCACATATCTAAACAAATTCCTTAAGCTCTTGAGAGTTACATATATTCTTTAAAAAAAATGCGCGAACGTATAAATGGGTACTTGGAAAAGAAATTATAGTGTATGTTGTATACGTGCAAACGGTGTACAGTGGATAATACCAAACCAAATTATCCTATTTGTACAACAATAACATTTTGGATTATGTTTACGTTTTCTTCAATGAAACAAATTTTTGTAATCGGTTCCTAATCGATTGAGTGAATGGGTTATGTATATAAAAATACGTCTATACATGTCATGTCACTTAAAAAAGCGCTGGGCACAAATAGTAACCCGATTGTTTAGGGGTTTAATTTTTTTTATTTAATTGATCTCTGGCGTTTTTATACACCAGTTGTGTCAAGATTATTTAGTTGACGACAATCATCAGTCTACTTCACATTTAATGTGATTTTAGGTTATATACACTCTATATAAAGTAGTATAAGGTACCCATATATACCGTTAAAACTACAAGCGATACATTTTATGAACTAACGAAACATAAACGTTCAAAATAATTAAAATGTGTAGTTATCAAGCTAAAAACTGTTGACAAACATTCATGCTTCTTATTCTTCCGTCTGCGACAGTATAAATATATCTTCACACCTTTCTCAATACTAGGGTAGACAGAGGTCTAGCCACGTTTCCTACGAGAAAAATTAAGAAAAAGCCTCATCGGGATTGATCTCGGGTCTCTTGACTCTAATTCCGATCACCCAACCCTATCTAAAGAGTTCAGCATAAGCCCATCTTTCGGGGTGGCCGATGAGTGGTGAATGTTTTATTGCAACTTATTTGGGATAACGCGACAGGTGCTGAACCAAAAATATTTGGTGCGGTCTACTTGCTGAGGAACAAACTAGGGGCTACACACTGCCACAATTCACCCATCCACTTGGCTATCGTTGACAAAGTAATTAAAATATTTAGTGATAAATAAAAGTGTTCATTTGATGTGTGATGCAGTTGTCGGATAGCCGAGTGGTTGGGTGGTCGGAATTTCGAGTTAAGAGACCCGAGTTCGATCCCCAACTGGCAGGATCGTACCAATGGTTTTTTTTAAACTTATGTATGAATAATATCGTTGGCTTGGACATAAAGACGGCGATGGGCTCACCACCTGTCACGTTGTCAAAGGTCAAAGGGACTTAATTGTCTCGACTCGACCTCTGTCTACACCTGTATTGGGAATTTAGTGCAGATATTTATTTATTTACATTTTATAATGACATGAAAATATATAGTGTGAAATCTCATTCTCATTAATTTGATTTCTTTACAGCTTACGTTTATATAATATTAAATTATGTTAACTGTATGTCGCGCGCTCTACTACGCGAGGCGTAACTTACTAACTCAATAGTTAATTCAACGGCTCGACGCTCATTATCAAATTCGATCAATTGTAGAAGCGCCACTGATCTAATAAGTGATATATGGCAAATATTTAATGCCTTAAAGTGCCAATATTTAAATTATTCCAAGTAACGATAAGCCAAGCCGAGTGGTTGGGTGGACGGAATTTCGAGTCAAGAGACCCGAGTTCGATCCCCACGTGGCAGGCTGGTACCAATAGATTTTGCAACAACTTTTGTACGTGGCAGGCTCATACCAATGGGTTTTTCAACAACTTATGTACGAATTATATCGTTGGCTTGGACATAAATATGGCGACGGGTTCACCACCAGTCGTGTCCCGAAAATATCTTCGATGGAAGGTGGGCCGAAGGGACTTGATACGCGAAGGGGTAGTGTTTAATACTTTAGCCGGTTGTTAATAATTTGTTCTAAAGCTCATTTTCATCAAAATTCCTATCGTTTCCATAACTTAAAATTCTTTCATCAAATTTTATTAACTTTTTTCCGTGTAATTGAGTTCTGGCATGTTTATTTATTTCATTCATTATATCAATCATTATTATCACTATCACGAGCAAAGTCTCGTCAGGTCTAACCCCTTTGTCTTTGTTCTATTTTATTGGAAAACATTAGGAAAACTTAGTATTGTATTTGTTAATGAACAATTTATTCAAAATCAAAGAAGAGGAAATGTTATACAATTTATGGACAGTTTTGGATTAAAATAAAATAAATAAATATAAATATCTTCACGCAATTCCCAATACAGGTGTAGACAGAAGTCTAGTCTAGACAAGAAGATATTTTCGGGACAACTTGACAGGTGGTGAGCCCGTCGCCGTCTGTATGTCCAAGCCAATGATATAATTTGTAAGTAAGTTTTTGAAAAACCCATTGGTAAAACACCTTTAGACTCTGGTGTTCTTTATTGGTCAACTGAATTTTTGTCTCATATGAATTAAATTGTTATCTCACTAACCGTCGTCGGATAATATTTTGAAGAGCCCCTTTTCGCTCCTTATGATAAAAATTAGGCTATGTTCTATAGCTAACCTCACACGGTGTAGAAGTGAGAGAAAATATTAGTTTGTAGTTATTCTACAAAAATTAAAAAAAGTATCATTTATAACTACTTTCACAAATTGTAAATATTTACAAAAATTTTACGCACTTTTAATTATATAAAATAAAATGGGAAAATTTCGTTATAGATTTTTGTATACAAACATAAAATACATGAGTTCTAGACCACATCCAACATATGAGGTACCTAATCAGATAGCTTAGTTCTTTCGACTGACAGTGCTTATTTGGATCAAGGTGACAGGTGGTAAATGTAGTAAATATCGTGTATGTGTCTAATTCATTAATATTTTTATCAAATAACTAAGTGATTATTTTATGACTATACATTATCATTATTTTAAATTAGTGGGGCCATTAAAGAAATAATGACGCTATCAATACTGACATTGTAGCGCTAAAATTCGTCATTATAAAACTGTTAAAATTGATTCAAGAAAGTAATAGATTACCCTCAGGGCAAAGGCGATACGGATAACGAGTTCTTGAAATCAAGTAGCTCTTTGTTCACTTAATGCGTGTAATTGTTAATTAATGATTCTTTAATGTTATCATATTACTTTCAACAAGCTATTTTCGTGTGATCATTTTCTCTGGTATCACGGAAACTACAAATCGATCGAAAAATAGTCAGGATGCGTAAATAGTTGGGTGATCGAGTTTCGAATTAAGGTAGTTCGATCCCCAGGCAGGTTCGTTTCCATGAGTTTTTGCAAAAATCATGTAACATTTGTATCGTTAGCTTGTACTTAAAGATTGCGAAAAGCATACGAACTGTCACGTTGACGCAAAAAAAATCTCAAAAGTCGAGACTTATTGTCTACACCTCTGTCTGCTCCGGTATAGGGAATAGCGTGAAGACATTTGCTTACGTATTGATTTTGGATAATATTTTGTGTTTCGATAGTTTTTTTTTAAATTCCAAGTATATTGGGCTAGGTAGAATATGAAAAAATACGATTTTGTTAAAAAAATAATTGGTTACTATGAAAAATACCCAGGGACACCTATTTTCTACCAAGCAAAGCTTGGTCACGCTAAGGTTTTGGTTTTACGAACATTTTTCCTGTAAAGACTTTGAGCTGAAACATAGGAGTAATTTATAGAGGTACGTAAATTTCTAACAAACTGAATTCCTACAATTATTATCAGCGCCGTCGGCGCGCCTTATATTTTATTTATATTCATTCCGTATCAGTGTAGATATTTTGCATATTCTATAAAAGGTAATAAAACGTGTAAATAGTTGAAGTGACAAAACTATGTTTGCAGAAACAATTAACGTTGAAATATCAAGTTCGTCTTTCGTCTACATATATATATACATAATGGCATGGTTAGTCATGATTAGACTTCGGAACATGTACCTCACCTTCAAAGAAGCATTTGCAATAATCGCCACGCCTGGCTGTAGATTGGCGATCGTAACAGCAGAAATCTTGAATCTTACCAAGTACTGCCTGTCACCGGCTTTTTGTGATGATTATCTATCGATGGCCAACTAATCTTTTCCTAATGATTTCATGCATCAATGTTGTTTCAGAACAAGTGTGACGACGCTGTATGATTTTATCAAAGAATGAAAGAACGGTTTTACGGAGAATTTTCTTTAAATTCGATTTCCATTTTAACACGAACATTCTTACTTTATCACAAACAATGCGATATAACATTCATAATCTCTAATACATAGTCCATTTTATAGATTATTATATGGAGAAAGTAAATTATTGCAAAATTTGTAATTATTCCTAACATTAATAATTCGGGTAGGAAAGAACCTCAATATCAATCGATTCTGTTTTATAATTTATGAGGAATGACGAGTGGCGCGTTCTATTTTTGTAAGTAGCTGCAATATGTATACTTATTCATTCACTTACGAAGCGGCCTGAGGAAGTCCTGTGCTGGAAGCAGGCCTTAAAAATTATTTCATTGTTACTATTAAATAATTGTCACGTTTTTTAAGCGTTAGCTAGAAACTTAGGCGTTGCAGCCCATCACTGGTTTCATTTTGGTTCTATTCTGGCTTCGTATATTTCAAGAATGATTGTTGTGTGTCTTATTGACAAATTGGTGCAATATACTTTCTTCACATTTGAAAAAATAGCAGCAATGCTAAATATAACATTTCTAGTACTCCTGTTAATCACTGCAACCAAGCTGCATGAGTCTTGAGTGGTTTTGACAATAGCCAAATGACGGACCCAAACCTGTGAATATACTGTGTATTTCACAGTTCATAGCCTAAGCCGGCTAATTACGCTTAAAAATGTACACATTTATTTGCCTGTATATATTTTTCAGAGTTAAAAAAGAAGAAGTTTTATTACATGCTTAAGTATATACTGTACAGAGTTAGTTATTTATGTGTGTTTGTTAGTACAGTTTGCAATCAAAAGTTGTCAAGGATATGGGCGACTCATGATTGGAAAAAGTAATGGTAAAACTAGGCTTCGTATATTAAAGTTATATCGTTGTCTACCGTCCCTTGAGCAAAAAGTTTCTCGATTTGCTCCACCAATCGGTATTCAAACTCAAAACGCATTGTTTTTTTTTAATATTCTACCTAAGTCTCTAATATGGATGTTATTTTGTTTTATTTAAACTCTATCTAATACAAAATATATCCGTTTGTTTACAAGCTAATTTAGAGTGCATCATTAAATTTTGCATCATTGATATCCCTCTATGAATGTCAATATCAGAAGTGCCCGCCAATTGAAAAACCGAACATCCTTGTGTTTATTGTTTGTCTGTATTAGTTCATTGTGAATAGTTAATAATGTCATCAGTAAAAAAAAGAGTCAGAGTCGTCTTCCTGTCTGGTAAAGTAATGTGTGTTCTGTTTACCGCAAATATTATGTCACGTCATAACTTATTCTATTTTAAAAGGAAAATAACTAAATTATAGCAAATGGATTGTGTCATCTAAATTCAAGTCTGGGTTCTCTCACAGGAGTAAGGCTACTGGTTACTAATACTAATAACTAGTAGCATTACTACTTCTATTATTATCTAATAATAATAATAATTTTAATTAATTTTATTGATAGGTACTAATGAGTTTAATTTTCAAATTACGTACGATGTACTATTTACACTAGCACTTCGACAGGTTCACCACCTGTTATGTTGTCCAAAATAAATTTTGATGAAACGTGGCTTGAACCAAACAAACATTCACAAAATTTACAATTAATGATAAAAATTTCCAACAAAACATGTATAACAAACACATTTTATATGCATTCATATATCTATATTGTATATACAACTTTGTCCTCTCTTTTTTATTGTTTTTACAACAAGTTTATTTATTACGCAAAAGAAAGAAAATTAAATAAAAAGACAGCATTTTATTGACACCTATAATTTAGAAAGACAGGAATACTTCAGGCACTTGGAATATTAGTTGCTTAGTAATCGAAATCGTGGTACTTTAATTATTCAATTTTATTTTTATAAGCTTCATCAATTCAGTGTGGTAACGGCATAAAAATATTACCACCCCTTTTATTTCCGAGGATGTCGTAGGAGGTGATTAAGAGAAACAGCCGTGAATATCGTTATGGAAACCGGTAGAAGGCGGGATTACCATCTCAAAATTTTCAGACCGAAGATAGGCAGCAGCGTCTGAGGTACGAGTGGTCTGGTACTGCGATCACCAATCCGCTTGCCAAGCGTGCGATTATGGCAAATCCTCCCTATGGAAGAGGCCTATGTCCTGCAGTGGACTTTAACAGGCCGATATGGATGGATGGATGGATGGAGCTGGATGGAAGAGTTTTCTCTTGTTTAAACAAAATTTAGTTAAGAAATCTGATGAAGAATAAAAAGCTTATAATGGACAACAAAAATGCAAACGATTACATTGTTCCTCCGAAGACTTCAAAACAAAAACTCTTAAATCGCAGTGACTGCATTGATCGAACTAACATTGTTGCCTACTGAAATATAGCAATTCGTTTAGTCGCTCAAGTGCCGCTACCGCCGCCTCCTCACGATCGCTACTGTTTGATCATAAAATTGTCTGTATTTCTAAAAGCAATCCATTCTATCATCGTAAAATGGACGGCGGTAGTAAAACAGCCGCCTTCGCTGTTACGGCTGGCCTATGCATTACTCGTTACGTACGTTTTTATCAATTTAACGTTACATTTAGCGATACGTAAGCCGTTTCCGTTACATTATGTACTCGACTCTAGATGCCCTTGAATAATTAAAAATAGAGTTTTTCTTTACCAGCTTTTAATTATTTGTTTGTAGTCGACGCATGGAGAATATTACATTTTTATATGTATAATATGACGAATTTGTAAGAATATGACGATCTCCGTAGACGAGTGTCGTACACGCCAGTTTCGCCAGCTCTGATGTCCGAGTCCAATTGTTTCACTTCTTCTGAACTGTCTCGGATCGGTATGAGTGGATGCATTCGTTGTTTCCGATATAATACTAGAGCTTTTGTTTCTTACTTCGGTATTTATAACTTAGGTAAGAATCGCTTCCGGCTTCTATTTAATCATAAATATCACTTATACTAGAATTGTATAGACCTCTGCCTTCCCCAGTATTCGTGGATTCTGTAAAGAAATAAAAATATAAGTAAGATTTTTCTGAAGGAATTTGCTTTTGGTTAACCTTTTGATTACGAAGCCTGACTTCAATTAATATTATGTTATTAATATTACATTCTTGCATTAGTACACCATTACATGTTTTAAAAAAAAATAAAAATATATAATTATCTTGATGCCTATCCTATAAATATTGGCGAAGATAAAAATATACAGTATGTATATCTTTATAATGGAAAATTTTTATTATGTAATGGAAAATAATTGTAATTTTTTTTTGATCCTTTAGTATTTAAATATATTCGTCAACATTAAATACGATGCAGATCAATGTCCTATCTTAATTAATAGGAGATAATAGAGTTGACGCAGATTGCATTGTTCTGTACAAAGTTGAGTTCAAAAATCATATTTGTTATCTTGTTCTATACAGATGTAGCAAACCTTTACACAGAGTATATTGTGTTAACAGCATCCATTATGATTCATAAATTGAATTAACCGCGGCTCACCCATGGCTGCGTTCGCAAGACATTTTTGATGAATTTTCATAAAGCCTTGATAACGGATAATGGAAAATATATTCACATTTGACTCCAACCGACCCAAATATGTAATATGTATATTTAAAAATTCAATTCAGAACTGAATTATGAAGATAGCATGTAGGAAAACCTAACTAATCTAAGAAATTCAATTTGTTGCAAGTTTTTATTTATTACATATATGCAAAATACAATCATCACGAATTTTCAAAACCATACGTTCTATTTACTTGACAAGCTACTTACTATCTTACTCATTTTGCGATGTAGATACTCAGTAAAAATGGATTTTACGCAAATCTTCGCCAAGGTTATTTTTCATCTAACATAGTTATTTGATGTAGGGTAATGGGAGTTATATGTAAATACGCGTCTGTCATTTTAAGTGATAGTCCACGCAGGTAAAGCCGCAGACGGAAAGATAGTTAAAAATAAAATCGAAAACAACTTCGTATATTTGCTTTTATATAAAGGCATTCTTAGGCTTATTTTTGCTAACAGATACAAATCTTTGAGCAAATTCATTTCAATAACGTCACTCATCGATCAGCGTGTGAAGTCAATAGCGAAAATATTCCTAGATCATAATGGTTATGAAGTATTGGATGATGATTGAGAGAAATCCCCTTAGACAGCTGCCAATATAGTCATACTTTTGAACATTTAAAATTTATTGGGGCTAGTTGTACTTGTTTTTGTTAATAATGTGATTTTTATTTTCATAGTTTTACAAAATGAATAAAAAATTTAATTAGCAAAATCACTGAGGAGTTTAGTAAGAAATTCCTAATCATCATTTAACAGCAATGGAATAGATTTGTCCAAGGCACCTACTTAAATGCTGCTATTGCATTTAGTACTTTAGATGGATAGAAACCCAAGATAGCAACTTTGACAGGGAGCTGAAAGTAAGGAACGGAGAGTCCGACACTGTGACTGTCAATCCGCTTGTCATGTGTGGCTGGCTACTTTAGCATGTCCTCAGCACAGAAATCTATTTTCTTCAATCGTTTTCTTCGCCTTAGGCGTTAAAGTAAATATGTGTAAAATTAATTTAATCTTTGTTAAATCTTTTTATATAACTTTACAACACTAAGTCAGGAAAAAGAAATATTCTGTATGCTGTCCAACCGTGTCGCTAGCCTATATTATAAAAGTAGAAACCACTTGGCTTGTGTATTTTATACTGGTTTAAAACGGCTGACAACATACGAATCTGCAATTCAGCAATATAGCAACTGATCTTTATTCTAATATTTTTCTAATTCACAATAATTGTTAGCTTCGTTTGTTTACCTAAGTATTAACACTCCTCAAGTTATAAATAAGCTAAATCTAATCGAACGATACGAGGCATCTCGCTTTCCCCGCTCCAGTAAAGTAAGTAGTCCGGTTACATGGCGATGATAATGAGATATCGGGGGCCTATTTGTAATGCCACGCGCGCGTTTCTGCGCGTTGGTTAACTACCGTACCAACCGGCGACCGCAGCGTTTGGAACCAATCCTACGTTCACGTAGACTACGTAATTTGTATTAGGTATTTGTTATATACGCACAACTTTATTAACTCATTTATCATTTGTTATTTTATTTGCCTGTCCAGCTGACACATGTAGTTTCTTGAAAATTAGCGTAATCATGAGCCTTATATCATCTATGTGGATATTGAATTTGATGGTTTAGTGAATGTTATAGGGTCGATGGTGCGAGAAAGGCTTTAAGAGACTGCTTTTAGCAAAAATTAGTTTACATACAATAACACTATTTATTTTAAATGTACAGCCCGATTTACTACCGCGTAATTTGCTGTGAATAAATTATTTCAATTCCTTTCTTCTTTCTACTTTATTTCATGAAATTAATCCTACGTTTAAAGTTAAACATTGTAGTTTGTTGAATGATTGTAATTGTTTTCGGATAGAATATTTAAACTTCTAATCTCTTTTGGGAATTTGATTTGGTTTTCTTTGCTTGCAGTATTATCATTTAATGTTTATAATAAAACTTACAAGGAACCCAGAAGAAATTAAAAGATTCACAAACAATTTAAAATACAATTCCAGTATTCACATTATATATATATATATATATATATATATATATATTTATATATATATATATATATATATATATATATATATATATATATATATATATATATATATATATATATATATATAGTTTCAAACTATACGCTCTACGTAAAATTACTTCTTTAGAGCATCATTTAGCTGAGACTTAATCTCAATTTGCTAAGAACTCAAAACAGTTTGCTCCGTTTATAAACTTGTATTATGTCTCGATTAGGTATCATCTAAGAACTGGTAATCTCACTAGTGACGTTTCTTCGACATCAACAGTATAGCGAACCGGTATTTGTTGACACAGATGCATCATATCATTGGCATATATGAAACGGCAGATCATGTGTTTTATCCACTGGAAAATGGAGGAGGTGACCACAATATTTTTGAATCAACTACCAGGTACACATTTCTCATAGTTGCACATCTCTGTGCTATACCAGGTGGTATAGCAAAGAGATGTGCAATATATTTCAACGATTTGAATACTGATTTTTATGTTAAACCTACATTGGTTTATGATTTTTTTAATGAGTCACCATTTAAAAAGAGAAATACGCCTGGAAAGGCCATGAAGAGGGTCTCGTAACCCACTGATATCAATTGTTTCTCTTAATATCTCCTTTCTTATTATTACTATTTTTTATTGCATGCGATTTCATCTTAAATGAACAGTAAACGTCATAGTCGACAAAAATTTACCAAATTTAAAAAAGAGTGGTTTTTCAGATTATTTTTCAATTCTGTCATTCAAATACAAATTGCCTGCATCTGTTTTCATTAATAAAACATCACTTATTTTATTTTTCATGTCATTGATAAAATTGAATTGAATTTCAATGTGTAGCTAGCCCGGAGATTGATTTCGTAGTAAATGTGGTTTTTAGCTTCGATTTTCAGTTATTGCAATTCTTTTAGATACCTGTCGATGAAACGAGTTTTCAGCAGAATTTACCGCACTATTATTTGTTTATATTTATTGTACACCTAAGGGTTCCGATGAACGAACTTTTTTTTTTAACTTTATAAGCTAGCGTTTATCTACAATCCCACCAGATGGTAAGTGGCGATGTAGTTTTTGTTGGTAGGCACACTAGCTTAGAAAGAGCCTATTCACTCTTCTCTTGAAGACACCCACATTGTAATCGGACGGAAAGACTGATGCAGGCAAATTATTCCAGTCCTTTGCTGTACGCATTATAAACGACGAAGCAAAACGCTTCGTCCGAATGCAGGGTGTACTTAATGCATTTAATTTTTATAACATCGTGCTTAAACACTCCTGTAGCTCCTTAACTTGTCATAATGAAAAGCCATCCGTGAGCCTTGCATGTATATTGTGGAAAATATCCATACTGAAGCAATAAAACATAAATAAATTTTCACGCAATTCCCAATACAGGGGTAGACAGAAGTCTTGTCTAGACAATTAAATCCCTTTGACAACAATACAACTTTTGAGGACAAAGTAACAGGTGGTGAGCCAGTCGCCGTATTTATGTCTAAGCCAACGATATAATCCGTACATATGTTTTTGAAAAACCTATTGGTTCGAGCCTGCCACCTGGGGTTTAAACTTACTCTCTTGACTCGAAATTCCGACCACCCAACCACTCGGCTATTGTGACTTCATACTGAAGCAATGTTGTTGGATATAGCATGCGAAAAACGCTGGACTTTTTGAAATTAAAATAAAGACAAAGCTCTTACGTCCTTGCCTTCACGCCACGGTAAGACTGAGGACACAATTCCAAATGTATAAGCAAAATGTATAAGGATCTAGGCAAATACCAGATCAAAATAAAACAAATCGGTGGACTGCAGTGTCTAAGATATGAAAAATCTGGGACTGCGATTAGCAATCTTCAGGCGGAGTAATTACGATGCGGTAGGGGCCAGCAGTGTACTTCTAAAACCCATTTCGTAAGTTAGACTTATCTGGTTTGTAGAGGTACTCAAGCGTCAGTAATGACTTAAAATCCAAAGTCGGTAGATCGTTTGTCCTCGAGATTTTAAGTAATGGTTCAGGCACCATCGATGAGGTAGTAACAATTTCCTAACTGATGGGACTGTCTGACTGTTTAGCATCATTAATTAAACCCGCCAGATACTTGCTTGGGGAAAGTATCTCGTCATCAATGAGCTATCGGATTCAGCTATAATAGCCGTTGTTCTGTTGTCCATAATATATATGTATCTAAATAATATCTTATTTTAATAAAAGATAGTCAAGTATTGAACTATGACCATGAGTTTTCCTGTAGGGATAGCGTAAATTGTAAATAAGTAAATAATTAAACAAATAAATATAAATTTTTATTTGATTCCATTGGCAAATAGACTAAACTTCAAAAATAACTCTATCGTTAGAGGAAAAAGAGGCTTTAATTGAGCAGTGGATTTATGTAACATATTTTACAAGGTTTTACAAATTCTGGTTTTTAGAATAAATTTGCATTTCTGTGCAAATAAAAAATCGAAGAAGCTCAATATCACGTTTCGCTTTTATGTGTGTGTGTGTGTGTGTGTGTGTGTTGCGTGTCATTGTATCTGTTGGTCAAGGTGTCGAGCTTGTAGTTAATTATTTTGTGATGTTTAATAATAACAGACGTTGCCACTAAAGACGGTCTTTAATAATTATTTTTTCTTAATATTTAATTTCAATTTACCAGTGACTGTTAAAAGTGTGTGTAAGCCAGTACAAGTTAATAATGCAGTCAACACAGCATCCTTTACTGTGGTGTGTACATAATAATTCATAAAGAAACAAACTGTTACTATTTATTGTGTTACTATTATTTTGCGTTTGTGGTGAAGAAAAATCTAAACTTTATTTGTGCCAACAGAGATTTGTCTAGTTTTATATTTTAATCTTTCGTAAGATCGATAAATTTTCTATAAGTTCTCGAATGATGCCTGCTGTATAGACTTTTCTTTAGAGATATCACGTTTGGCGGGCAGTATGGCAATCGCAGTTTTTTGTTTAAATTTTGTCACGCAAGAAGATTCGTCAGTCTGTCGACTGACTACCACGGAAAGAGACGTAATGGTAGGTTCTCTAATGCAGCCACCATATACCGGTAAACACTTTCTGGATTTATTCAAATCAAACCAAAACATTTATTCGTCGATAACAGCAAATAAAATATTATAGATAAAATTCGTATATCCACAGTTATTTTTTAATCTACCAACATTTCGTGATGAGGTTGCTCTACCGGAGAAGAAATAGGCGAAAGAAACTCCGAAGGTTCCTTCTTTTTTGGTCAACCTCTTTTTCATATATTTTTTTCTAGAAAATATTTTTACCATCAGTCGCTTTCTTTGACGCTTATGTCTCTTTAGCGTGATTATTTGAGAATTGATGGTATCAGGTATCATCTGTTCTTTGTAGTAATCATGGGGGGAACTCTATTTACAGCAGTAGACTTTTGATTAAAATAAAAAGACAAAGCCAGATAGATACACAAATGTTAATACCAGATAAGATTGGGGAAAGTAAACTAAGCTTTCCTCTTATTAACTTTTCTGATCCTTATCCCATTTAATCAAAAACTGTTTTTGCCGTCTATTGAAAACTATTTTTTTTTTAATTTTAAATCACAACAAATGTAAAAAAAATATCTTCCTGATTATGACTCCATAAAAATTCCTCAACAGGTTATTCTACCTAATCCTACCATATCACCGCTTGAAAACCATTTGTTTTGAGATCTCAAGATAGGCAATATTCATAATCGAAGTGGTTTGATGCCCTATAAACATAGGAACTATGTAATCTTCCAAGTTGAATGATCAGCATGAGGCAGTATTCTGCTGTTGTATATTATTTTGAAGACTGTCCAATTTATTTTTGATTATCTTAATTATTTTTGAATGTAACAATTGAATAGAAATCTTTATAGATCTTTAAAGATATACACACAAACCATTAACCAGAGACAGTTTTTGGAACAATAAATTTTACCAAAATTGCTCAGATTTATTAGGCTGTCATAGAAAAATAATATCTGAAGAAAGATGTTAATCAAACAAAAAAAAAAATCAAATACAATGAACTAATAACCTATCATAAGCCAATTCTGAAAAACACATTATGGTGTCTTTATTTATAATAATATAGACATATTTAAAGCAGACGATATTTTGATAAGTTGAGGTACTATTTGCGATTATGGTTACATAGATACATACATTTTCCTACTACTGAGTTAGTTACTAGTGAGTAGTACTACTACTTATATGGACGAACGTGACAGGTGTTACGACTATATATATATATATATATATATATATATATATATATATATATATATATATATATATATATATATATATATATATATATATATATATATATATATATATATATATATATATATACATGTACTCATGTACTCATGTATCACAAAAACGTGAATTTGGAACTCCTATTGTAATTAACGATATTAATACGACCAATAAGCATATATGTCGTGTGGTCAATACTCTCTTCTTACTCAAATACCAATAAAAGGAAATTAGGTATAAATTTCCAGCGGTGGGTCACTTAGCGCTCCCGGTGTCGGTGTGGGACTGATTGGTGACTGATTGGTGACTGATTGTGTGATCTGTAGGCAGGGTAGAAGCTCGGGAAATTTCCATTTCAACATTACATTGTTACATCACATCCTGTTTATATGTTCGAAGTCCAACCTCTCAATTACCTACAAAGAATTTTAATCTTTATCTGAGCATCCTTATTGAAGCAGTAAATAAGATAATATTAATGAATGAAGATATGTTGTTAATAATCGCGTGAGCTGTATTTTTTATACTTTTAAGATGAATGAAAACCTTTTTTTATATGAGTTTGTTTATAAAGTATTTACACAGTGATTTAAAAATGCATTGAAGTTAAAGAAAAATAATGTTTCATAAATTTAAATGTTTGTGTATACTAAAAGAATTTAGGAAACTCAATTACTAGCTTGTCCGGGTGTTCTATCAAACAAATTTTCATTTTTTTTAATTAAAGGTGTGGAACCTTGAAGTTAAAATAATTAACAGATTATAGAATTGCTAATCATTATTAAAGAAGTATAGTTAAACAGGATTCCCACTTTTGCTTTTTTTTAATTCAAAACATTCATTCTCTAAATCTCCGGGTGCTCAAGTACACTCTCTGAAACAAGCTCTGTCTTTTGAGCTTTTGCCTATTTAATTGATTGCATTGGAGGAAGCTTGGTGTGAACATTTAATTTCAATATTGCCTAGCAGCACTAGGCAATATTGGAAGTGAAATTAAATGTTCACACCAAGTCTCTACTAAAGTAGTCCACTACTCTCTCTCAAGTAGTCTACTTCAGGGATAACAAGTAATCGATAATCACTTATCATAGCAAAAGTGAACCCATTACCAACTTCCCCCATAAAAAGATATCATTAACATGCTAATATAATATGCTACTTACAAACTCCTACTACTAGTTTATATTAAATAATTATTAATAGTCACGAATGAACCTCAATAACATTTTTAGGTCATCTCGGTGTATGGTATTTGTAGCTCAGCATAGTTACGAAGTGTCAAATTTGCCGGTTGAGCGTTTATGCGATGCGCAAATTAGGTACTTCAATATCCTACTCACGAATGAAGTTTTGACTATACAGTTAAAGCAAAGCAGCGATCATTAAGTTAAATTAAAATATCAATCATTCAACGTGGTACTTGCTCCGTTACGATTATTTGCAATTCTAAATTGCGGAAACGGCACAATAGACGACTGAAGAATATATTTACTTATGACGGTCTATATTATGGAACTATACTACATCTATGATGATACTTAATATTTTAGCTTCAGAGATCTTGTGAATTTATTAAATCATAATTACAGCTTTCAACTGTATTCTATTCGATAGAGACATTCGACTCCTCTAAAAAATGGAAATGAAATTCCAATGATTGATGTTATGACTATTCATTATCGTGGAGATGGTAAGCCATCTTGATAAGGAGCCTCCACAACTATTTCGCGTGGTTGTTCATTTGTGACCATTTTCACATCGTTCACTGCATTTCCAACCTTGCACCTACATTAAAAAGGTTTAAATCATGTAGATTTCCATAATCAGTTACAACGCGCCCTTAATTGATTATTCCCTGAATAATAGAGCTGGTAAACTAATTTAGTATTCTATTGTTAGCTTAGACACTAAGGCGATGATATGCTAACCGAATGTCACATTGTTTCAAAATGGCTAAAGCGATTGACGCACATAATGCTTTTATGAGAGTTTTTTTGTTTGGTGAAAATATTTACACGTTTTACGTGAGGTACGTGTGATATTCAAGGATAATTCTACCCTGAGTTGATTATTTTATACGCCTTACTGGAAAACAACTATTTTAGCCTCGAACGAGTGCCTGCTTTGCTGTAACCAGAGAAAAAGACAGATAAATGGGACATTTTTCTTTTAGTTGCCGAGCAGACTGTATATGAAAAGAATCTTATTTAAAACTTTAAAATGCGATAAAAATACCAACGGTGTCTTTTTTGTCGAAAGTAAGTCGTGGATTTCACTTAGGTTTGGTTTTTGACGGAGAGCAAAAATACGTTAGACTTAAAAAATTAGAACAGCTTTTTTTTTTTAAATTGGGAGCACTCTACACAATCAGACCAAATGTTACGAAGGATTTGCATAATTTGGTTAGTCGCGTGACTCACTGGTGCTGCCTCAATTCAGTTACTGTAGTTACATCAACTGTCCCAGATTCAATTTCGTTTCCAGATTCGATTCAAACTCAGAAACCAATCCAATCCAAACTCAGAAAGAGTCATACAGCAAGCACAAATGCCCGTTTTTCTTTCGTGAGCTAAATAACTTATTTCTTATCAGGAAATGATAATATCTGAATGTTTTTTCTGAATGTATGTTTTAAGAAATTCTACACTATAGCAATGGTCACCCTAGTTAGCAATGTTTAGCACGCAAGCTTGCACATTATATTGTAGAAATTTTAATTCCTTTCATTACAAAATTAAACGAATAATTTTAATTTCTTTCCATGGCCACATATAACTGTGATATCAGCGACTTATAACAGTATAATCTTTAAACATATAAACTTTATTAATGTTCTTCAAAAACTCGGATATATTATGAAAAAGGTACCTAAGGTAATATATGTACTACAAAATAACTTTGAGATATTTTTCTCTCGGTATTTCGAGTGTTTAATGTAATGTGGGTGTTTAATGGTTTTCATCAACTGACGAGTTGGTTTTCGAATATCGAATTCTTCATAAATATCCATACCAATGTTTTATATTGTTTTGGGGTTTGGACATTTTAATTAATCCCAAAAATGCTTTAGGAAACAAGATATTTTTAGTTTATTTTTTATTTTTCTTATGAAGAAAATTGATTTTTTTAAATATTTGTTTTTTAAATTTAATCTTCATTTTCCTTTTAGTGGTTTTAAATATTTTTTATGCAACAAATCGGAAGAAACGCGTTATTGTGATTCATAGCGGCACAGCGACCTTGTATGGGATTAATAGGAATTCAGGAAGCTAGTTACGTCTGTCATGGTTCAAGAAATGTTCTTCAAAATTTCATAGAAAGAGAATCTTGCAATGCTAGTGTTCGTCGTAATAAGACGTAGCAAGTCGCATTAACAGATGACGGAAACGACTTATGCGTCTCAAGTAGGAAATATCCAGTTAACACATTACGCGAATCCTCGATGATGCTATCAGGCGCCATGTTAGACACATTTTAATAGTCGACGATACCGTTTACGATATCCCAGTTTGCAAGTATTTTCTTCAGTTAGACAAATATTTGGCTTCCTTATACGGAAATAAACATTCGGAAGCCAAATTTTAGCAAAGGTTGGAAGTAGTCGATTCGTTGACTTCAATTTCGTATAGAATGTTACATTTCTATTATAAGAAAATAATAAATAAATATCTTCACGCAATTCCCAATACAGAGGTAGACAGTGGTCTAGTCTAGACAATACAGTCCCTTCGACCCACCTTCCACCGAAGATATTTCTGGGACAAAGTGACAGGTGGTGAGCCCGTCGCCGTCTTCATGTCCAAGCCAACGATATAGTTTACACATAAGTTTTTGAAAAACCCATTGGTACATGCCTGCCGCATGGGGATCGAACACGGGTCTCTCGACTCGAATTTCCGACCACCCAACTACACGGCTATCGTGAGGGACATCTAATATAGGATCATATCTATTATAGGATATATCATATATTATCTATAATATTTGATAATTTATATTTGACTTGAAAAAGCAACGCGCGTTTATGTAGACCTATTTATCTGTAAGAATTTCTGAAAAAGAGAAACAAAGAAACTCAATATACGGAATATTGAATTTGATGTGAAACTTAGAACTCAATTCATGAAAACATTAAAAAATTATTTTATAGTCTTAATGACTAATTTGTGCTTAATAAATACTTATAAAGATTATTAATGTATGAAAAATTACGTTTCAATATAATTTGAGAATAGCTAAATTCACATTATTTTTAATACTTCTTCACGAATCATCTCTGTATTTTACATTCAAAACATTATTAAGCAAATCAGTTACAGAACGACCTAAACATACATAAACGTAGTAGTAAGAGTACCTTATATATAGGAAATAATCATGTTTGAGTGAAACTTGAGAAGGGTGAAATTCAAATGATTCCCTATGCTTGTTGAGAAACCTGTTAGATTCGCAATACAAAAGATTTCATGAGTGATTTTATGTGTAAAGCATGTGTATTAAATAATAAATAAAATTACGCAAATTCCGATATTATTAATTAGAAATATAGTTAAATATTGAGTCATTATAATATGACCCCGTCATTTATAAATAAATTATGTAAATTGAAATGTTCTTTAAATATTCACAACAATGTTTATAAACAGATTTTTAAACGGATATGCATTTTTCTTATCAACTTTGTGCAAGAGAGAGTAAATACGTGATCCCTTTTAGTTCTTGAATACATTAATATAAAATTCCATCTCAACGTCAGTCTTCGAGATTAGCGTACAAAGTCGTAGTCGTTCATAACTCAACCAAGTATATGGTATAGCTAACAAGATGTCATATATATATATATATATATATATATATATATATATATATATATATATATATATATATATATATATATATATATATATATATATATATATATATATATATATATATATATATATTTATATTAATCTCGTAAAGAGATCTGCGTTTATAATCTTACTACTGTAATGTTTCAAAAAAAACCGAGATAGAGAACAAATGAAGTTTAAATAAAAATATACTTAGGTTAAAATTCTATTTTAATCAACTATCTACCTCAAACACGCTTTACACAAACACGTACACATATTAGACATACAATTTTAACCTTCAGTCTTTCTTTTCTTGGCATGTGGCATCCAAAGACTGCTAGCAAAATTTTGCAAGTCTTCACTCCATCTTGAAGGGAGTCGTGGTGTGGTCATGGGTGGTGTCATCCTCGATTGCGTTTTCCTAAACGGGGTTGCCACTTGAAAACCTTTTCTTCCCAACGGATAACAGTTCGCCAATACATGTCGACGTTCTATTATTGCCACTTCATGCTTCTAAGAATATATTATCGACGTGGATCAAATCCATGTTGCACATAGATACTATGAAATTTTAGAAAGCCTCTAGATTAATTCTGTTCAGTCATACTTTATTATAAAAGAGGCAACACTTCCGTTTTCATTAGGCTCGGATGCATTTATGTAGGTTGTAACTTCCGTTAGAGCTTGCTAATTACAAATTATATACTTAAGCGTTTTATAGTTATTTTATCTTAATAATTATTAACTCTTATTTTCTATTATAGTATTTTTTATATGTTATCTAAATTTTTGTCAATCTTAAGAGAAAAGTTTGAACATTATTGTGGCCATTTGGAATTGGCTACTAATAGATAGAATATCAACCATCAAACATAGATAAAAAATGTATAGGTCTCTGAAGTAACACTCATGGTATCAAATTATAGAGAAGCCTAGGCAATCCTAATGCAAACACGATCTCGGTTAACTCGGTTAACCAATAAAAGTACTAACACACGCACACCAAGATATATTAGATGTTAGAAATATCTCAAATATTTGGCGAGAATATCAGTTGTATTATTATATTTATTTTTACACAATTAAAACATTTCAAGCAAGAAGGTTTTTCAGAGGAGTCTCCTCATACAGAAGACGATTCCTATTAGCCTATATTATTAAATAGAGATTTCATGTTTAGACTATTCACTAGTATACAATTAATTATATTGTTATTGTTTTGCTGACATTTTCAATGTTTTGTTGCAGTGGGGACGCCGAGTACATCACAACCAACTACAATATGCGGAACAATGTCAAGTAAGTTAAACATTAAATTTTTTAATCATGGAGTCTCGCGATTTAAGAAATAGCTGATCATAAATAGTACACCAGTAGTTAATCCAGGAAATTAACTATCTGAAAGGAAATTAACTAAACGTAAAAACTTACAAAACTTTGAGATTTTCTCGTGCGAACACACTAACAGTTATTCTTTAAACGTTTCGACTTTTGAAACGTTTTAATATTTTTAAAAACGTTAGCTAGAGTTGTATTGGAAGATTATAAAAATTTTGAACCCCCCTATATTGTTGACATTAACAATTTGTATTTGCAAGAGACATTTTTACAAGATGAAATTGGGTGTACAAGCAAAAAATTATCTTTATACAGAGACAAAATCTCTGACAGTATAAAGATAATTTTTTGCTTGTTAGTATCTGCATAGATACATTAATGCTCTTACCACTGTAGTTTAGTTAATAACAGTAGCAGATGTTGATAGAAACGATACGATAAAACATTATTTTAAGGTTAAAGTAACATGTGATCAGAATAAACTAGAGTGGCGCCTATAAAAATCTGTGATTGAAGCGCGACAGGTTTGTTTATTTCCGCTTTTATTATGTTCCCATCGCAACAATATAGACCTGGCAGTGATTCAATCGTAAGTGTTTATTTTCCGTGTCATCAATTTAAATATATTTCAGTTTCATTCTCAATTCCATCTTGAATATGGTTGTGTACTTATGTGTAATGTGAGATTATAAAAAAATAGAATCTCCTCCTTTCTGGAAGAAGTATGTGTAATTTTTTTACTTAATATGGTGAAAAGGAAAAAAAATTAGGATGATCATACTTATGTTACTTTAAAATATCTTCAGTCTCTACAGATTTCCTATAGAGCCAGATATTTAAACATTAAAATTTTATTATAATAAATCATATTTTGTGATTTTGCGATATGTTATATTATATGATAAAATGTATTCACGCAATTCCCCGAAATATGTCCCGAAAATATCTTCGGTGGAAGGTGGGTCGAAGGACTTAATTGTCTAGACTATACCTCTGTCTACTCTGACCCACCTTCCGAAGATATTTTCTGGACAACGTGACAGGTGGTGAGCCCGTCGCCGCCTGTATGTCCAAGCCAACGATATAATTGGTACATACGTTTTTGAAAAACCCATTGGTACGAGCCTGCCACCTGGGGATCAAACTCGGGTCTTTTGACTCGAAATTCTGACCACCCAACCGCTCGGCTATCGTGACTTTTTATACTATCTATGGTATATATTACTACGCTATGCTGTAATATTCAAAATTCGACCAAAATTAATTAATAGATATAATATAAGCTTAATAGTTATGTAATAATAGTAATAGTAGTGTTCCGATGAAATTTTAATACAAGTAAATTGTAAATTAAAAATTTAACTTAAAACATGAAACTACACGACGCATCTAACATTAATTTATTATTAAAATTAATTTACTCCAGTGGGATTTCAACCCGCAGCCTTCAACTTTAGCGCCACTATCTTCTAGGTTATCAGGCCATTAAACGATAAAGAGTTATTGTTAAATATTGTTTTGTTGTTGTCTCAATGCAAGGCATGACGTATAGCGTTGGGAATGCCACATAACAATAACATAATTCTTTATATACCGCGTATTTGATGTGAGATGTTTTTAACTGTTAAGACCTATTTTTAAAATTTCAGAGATTTATAAGAATTTTCCGTAAGTTAGGAAAAAGCGTCCAAAATGGAAATGACTAAATACATAATGAAAAATCAGCGTGGCGATTATGACAAATTTTCCTCAATAGAAAGATCTGTTTTGCAGTACGCTTGTACAGGATGTAACGTTTGTGTTTATTTAAACAAAGGTATGAAATAAGTATGTTGGTATTTCTTATTTATTTAATTTTTATTATAAATTGCTAGGCCTTTCATTTGTTTTATTACATTGCGTTCTTTGGTAATTGCTGGTGAGTATCGCGTACGAATATACCACTCCCTTCCTTCCTGTAAGTTTTGTAATAGGCGACAGTGACTGATTTGATGGTGGGATAACCATCACAAAAATACCAGATAAAAATTCAGCAGACCGATTACGGACGGCAGTGTCTGCGGTACTGCGATCACTAACTGTAGTGATGAGTTATAATGTATGTATTCAAAAACATACGTAAAATAGACTTTAATCAATTATCTCCGAAAATAAACCAGAAGTATAAAAATTACCTAAATGGATCAGAATAAGAACATTACTATATCAGCCTTTGTTTTCTGATACTCGATGTTTTAATTAGAAAAGTCAACTAAAAAAACAACTAAATTATAATTTACAAAATCATTTAAAATTACTTGCTTTCTTTACATAAGTATAGAAGGTATACTAGTTCTTCTATGAAATGCTTATTGTCGAGTATTGGCGTAAGATTTTACCAGTTTATTCATCTATTGGATATCGTAAGAGGCGACCAAGGAAATTGCCAATGACAGATGGTTCGAAATAACCTTCTTGAAAAATATCATGTAAACATTAAGCAGACTAGTGACGGGCTGAGGTCGTCATGGTCTAAGGCGGAGGCTGGTGCTACTGCTATCGATCATCCCGCAAAGAAGCGTTGCAATTATATAAGTCCTCTCTTTCAGGAAAAGTGTATGAGACTTATACATGTCGTAAAATAATAATGTTGTATGTAATCCGCGTTTTGAATTCCGGCTCCATTAGAAAATTTATGAGATTTAATTTCTGTCATTTCTCTAACCTTTTCCAAAAAGAGCTTAGAGTTTTTCGCAAAGTGCTACGTTCACGTAACGCGCTTACATTTCGCAGTTTACATCTTTTTTTTTTGTCGTCTATGACATATCCTTACCCTTACCAGCGTTGTAACCTGACCTATCAGAGTACTTACCAACCTAAGAAGTCTTTAACTTACCGCCAGCAATATGTTACTATTTCAGCTGCTTACAGTAAAAAGTAATACAAAAAAGCATGTAAACAAAATATTGCATTACGCATATGCAGCTCTGGATAAATACAAATCTTAACTGGTTTGACACATTCAAGGTTCAAGGTTAAGGGAGAAGTTAACACGCCAATTGGAAATAAACTGCGTCCGATGCGCCTTTTGTCGGCCTTTGGGTGGAAGCTTTTTATTGCGCGCAATATTTTAAGTGGACGAGATGTTATTTCTAGCACCAACATTAACCACCCTTCAATTGTTTTGTTTACAAGCACCAGTGAGACACAATTGCCTTAATTCGATAATGTAAGCCACTGGAGTACTTTCACCACAACAAACTTCTTCACGACTACACATGCAGAATACTGGGGTGGTCCAAGTTTTAGACTATCATATATATTATTTGGTCAACAAACACGAAAAGGAAAGAAGGAATAAAGGATAGGATCTGTCTATCTATCTATAGTATGACACTCTTAACCATGGCTGTTGCTAATACAGCTGTCAACGACCTGTCGTTCAGGCTTATATCTTCACGCAGTTTCCCATATTAGGGTAGCCAGAGGGTAGAACCTTATTTGGGACAAAGTGACTGCTGGTAAACCCGCTCATTCGTTTAGGCTTAGAGCCGGTAAAAGTCGTTTTATTTATGTGTCGATCGCCTGCCGCTTCTTGATATAATTTCAGCTTATTTTTAAATAAAAAAATCCAAGAATTTGCGCATTACGTACCATAGAGCACCTCTAAAGCCCGAGATGCTTCTCCTGTCTTATGTAACAACTTTTTGAAAAACTTTACAACATTTATATAGAGTTTTTACTATTTACTAGTTTTTATTATTTATATTGAGCTAGAAAATATATTTTTTAATTAATGTCAATGTCACAGAGCGAGTTTTGTATTAGGGAGCTAAAAATACACCAACAATAAAAAAAATTAAAAAGTAATAAACCGCAATAAGATTCGCCATAGCTATCGCCACCTTTTGCTTTACCTTTACCATCATTACATGGTACCGCCATGATAACCTTTCCCTTTTTGCTTGAATTTGATTGAATTGCGAAATGTCATTAGTCATACGAGATTTCTAAGGGAATGTTATATTCCCTATACAGATATATACAGAAAATGCCAACCTAAGCAGAAAATATTATTTTTATATTGTTTAATAATCCAAAATATTTAGGATTTCAAAAAGAACATATTCCCTCGCTATGTTCTCTTCCAAAACGGTAATTTTTTTAAAGTTTTATTTTTTTTATTAATAAAAATTTAAAATAGTTTTAATAATTTTTCAAAATGCGCCAAGGTAATATTTCATAGCTATAAGTGCAGGGAATATTTTCTTTCAACATATGAGTGCTCGTCCCGCTATTCAATTTTAATTAATTGTAAGCCTCGTCGAATTATGTTTATAAGTATAGACGCTCCGTTTTCTTAAGCACTTTCTTCTGTGTTGTTTTTCTGGAAATACTTTAAAATTATATATCTTCTTAAAAAAGTTAAAGGAGCATGTTTAAACATAAGATTTAAATTTTCAAGAATATATATGTGGTGTTATAAGAATATATATGAGTGTAATATATAGGTAACTAACTGTACTAATTATATCACTATGCGAGATTGAACATGAGAAAGTTAAGAGCACTCGGATACTACGACGCATAAAAAAATACGAATCTCATAAAAGCACAAGAATTCTAAGGACTGTAAAGTTTGACTGCCCGAACTCTCTGGCTACTCCAAGATAGATATATATGTATATGTCTGGTCATCCTGACTAAATGATATTAAAACACTTTTTCAATGTGATTTCGTGATTCTGTGAGTTATTAGTACTGTAAAAATATCTAAAAGGATTGCTGGACCCTTTAAAGAATCCCGAATGCGTATAACACAACATATATTAAACGACCATATCAAAGGATGTAATTTTGAAAATTACGTCTACATAGCCTATCAAACCACAAAGTAGCATAGGGTTGTCATTTAGGAGCACAGATTTGCGAATAATTGGCAACTTATATTCTGAACGCGGCTGATTACAGTTCAGACATGTTTCCGTCGTGTGATAATCATACAATAACAACTGAATAAACGTCTACTCTTAAGTATATTAAAGTCAATCATTTTTATTATGTTTGTTCGGTTCATCATATTAACTCAGACGCTCAAGTAGTTTCCAAGGAAAAATTCTTTAAACACATACACTTGGGAAAAACGACCATTTACAAAATTGTCAAGGGTACCATTTATAAAAAAGTAAATCTCGAGTCCCAAATAACTTATGCAAGCAAGGGATGTTTACTAGTGGATCAGTTCGCGATAAATACATCAATAATTTGCATAAAGTTTGCCTGCTTATACCTCTACTAAATGCACGGCCGCCGACGATGCCTTATCTGTTATTTCAGCGTCGACTTTGTATATCCTTACATTTTATATAACTTTTTTTAAACTTTAAAGATAGTTGAAGCATTTCTATTTTACGCCCGCACTATCGTCTCGTGAAGGATAATTGGACACAGAAGGTACACTTTTTTGGTGTAACGGATTAGGTACCAGCAATTTATCTTTTACTTTTTTTGTAAGACCTTCAAAATTTCATTGTTAATCATGGGATAATCACCAAGAACAGTCTTGTGTACCATCTGTATCTGTCAATTTTTAAGAAATAGTTTCTTTGAAAATTGAGTGATAAAGATCTTTTAAGCGATCAGTTTAATCATTCTGATCGGTTTTTTCGCTTGCTTGTATGAGGCTGCCTCTATCGAACTTATCTTCCCTAAAGGTCTACGTATCATGGGGCCGGCCTTTTGCCACTTGCAGCTCCTTGGTCGGTCTACAGTGAAGGACCATGTCTCAGGAATTCAAAAGTCACTGATTGAGACTTTTCTAAAATAAAATACTACTTACCTCTAGTATACGCAAAAAGTTTGCTAATATGCAAAACCTTGTAAAAATTTCGGTTTAATATTTTTCGAGGTTGTTATCCCGTCACCTGTTGGTAACATATTAAAGGATTTTATTTTAGTCGCGTGTCTTACATTAACTTCTGGAGGCAAGTAGCTAAAGCACATGTGTTCTGGAATCGGAAACCGCAAGCACCTAGATACGTAATACAGAAAAAATGGTTTTCTACATTGACCCGTCCGGAAATCGAATCCGGGGCCACAGAGCTGGCAAAAACTTGAAAACCGGTGTGTTAGTGACTAGACCACGGAGGTCGTCAACACATAAATATATTTTTTCATACTGATCTGATATAAGTAATGCAGATCCAAATGAAATATTTGAATGTATTTAACCAATTTCGTGGTGGCGATTTAGATCACATTGAGCACTCGCATAGTTAAAGTTTCCACTCGTAATTTTCTCTGACGTGCCTTCGCACCAAGTTAGTATGGCTATAAAATCTTAACTGCATTCAACGAAAAAGAATTAGAATGGTAGATTACCATTCTTCCCGTTTATCTTTATTTTATTAGAAACTGAACTATACAAACCAGTTTTCTTGGCATTCATTGTATTCGCAGGTATTACCAAAAGTAACTGTATATGATTATTTGATTACCCGCGACTCGATTGTGTGCACATTATTCTTACTCGTAAGTGTAAAAAATAAAGGTCGCGACAGACAGTACTGTACAACCAGTTTCGTCTTTTAGGTTAGAGAGTAAAGGAGATCTTGATTACATATTACATTCTTATCATAAAATAAATAACAATTGTAGGAAATCAATAAATATACTATTTTATGACTAGACGAACTAATATAATTTTCTATAAGTTCATAAAGCAACAGAGTGGTTAAGAAAAAGATACGTACTCGTACTCAAGAATATAAAGCGAAAAGAAGAATTACGCACGCACTCCATTTCTTAAAATACTTAATGATCAGACTGTAGATGTATAGCTCTCCTCGGAAATATGTGAAATTGATTGTTAATATTCTGGACCTTACACTGTTCCATAATGTTAGTTAAACATTAGTACATGTGAACTTAATAACTACTTTAATAATCTGTCAATAACATATAAATTTTACTATATTTTACGATCACTTTTTACGTTATGATGCGATGTGATTTTTTTATTTTAATGATTTTCAATGCTTTTTTTAAAACCTTTTATATTATTAAGAACAAAATAATCAAATTATTTGATAATTATGGGAAGTTTCAATTCAATCCAACGTTTTAAAGTGGGTGGAAAACACGTTTAAAGATACCTCACATACTATGCTAATAAAAGCGTGTAAAACCGTCAGATCGGAAATAAAATAACTACCAAATTTTTGATATATTAATCGTCATAATAAAAGTCTGTAAAAGTGTAAAGTCGGTCGCTGTACAAGACATCTTGCACCTCAGAAACTGCTGCCTATCACCGGTCAGCTGAATTTTGATCTTATATTTTTAAAACAAATAAAATAAAATAAATATCTTCACCCCATTCCCAAAACAGAGGCCTAGTCTAAAATGTATATTATTTGTACAAAATTATACTAAATATAAAAGATAACATCGTTGCATGTATATAAAAATATGCAATTAATTCCTAAATTTCTCTACTTAAACTGTGTCAAAAAACAAATCCAAAAATGAAAAAGAAAATGTAATTTACATATATTTAATAATACTAATAAACAAAAACTTTTTAAAACAAATTAACTGGTACAGTTAGTCGTAATTGTCTTATTAAACTGTATAGTAACCTCAAAATTTACATCACAATGTTAACGTGGATAACATAGGTAGGGATTGCAAAACCATACGGTAAACGCTGACCGGTTATACCTTATCTAAAAAGTATTGCTTTAAGAATAAGCATTATAGCACTCGTTTTGAACGAGTTGGGTTCGTCGACCCCGGTGGAAAGTTTGATCCCGGGACAAGCCGGTCCTGGCATACCGTTACTGACATGGTGGGGATACCAGGACGAAGGCATATTATAGGTGCACCTGCCATAGTACCCTAGAGAACTGGACTGTTTTAATACAAAATATGCAGTATGAAACCATACAAATCTCATAGATTTTATATACATAAATGAATGAATGAATAATTTTATTGTACACCACAAAAAATACAAGAAAATACAATTTGACGGCCTTATCGCTACATAGCGATCTCTTCCAGGCAACCAACGGCGTAAAGATATGTGACACAGACAAAAAGATAGCTGGTGCAATTTATTAATTTTCATACTAGCAGTATGTAATTTTTTTTGCATACTAGCTGGCCCGGTAAAAGCAGTCCTGCCCTACAATCTAGTAGACCCAAATATGAATCTGAATAATACTCGAATCCATTTGAACACACACAATAATGTCCAGTTGTTATCTCCATACCATTTCGAATGCCAGTATTTCTTTTACTCCAGAGTAGACAGAACTAAGTCCTTTTGACTCACCTTTCATCGAAGTTATTTTTAGGGACAACGTGACAGATGCTGAACCTGTCTTTATGTCCATTCCAACGATATAAATCGTACATAAGTTTTGAAGAAACTCATTGTGAGCCAACGACCGAGGGATCGAACTCACATCTCTTGATTTGAATTCCGATCACCCAACCACTTGGCTATCGAGACTATCGGCATAGCAGAATATTTGTTTATAATATGTATATAAAGATATATACATATCATTGCCAAATGCATCTGTTTGCCGATGGATTAGAGAAATTAGACGATGGATCCGTACGGTTGCCGCACAATACAGTTTTCAAATGAATTGTATCCGCGAATGGTCGTCGCCGCTGATGACAAGAGAGCCGGTTCTCTTTTCGCTATTTCTTCGTTTCTCGAACTACAAATAAATTATTGAAAAAAATATGAGATCGACATTCACATTGTAATTACCGTACGTCCGTATGTTACGACATATCGAAAGTACTCCGATGTTTGGCGGCTGCGGGTCAATAAAGCGGGCCATAAAGACGTTTCACTTTTAACTTTTAATGCTATCATCACAAAAACAATTTGTACGATGCTAGTTTAATGTACTATTACGTAACCCTATCAGTTTGAAACACCGTAATTAAATATACCACTCTTATGTCTGAATAATAAAATACCTTTTTTCGCTTTTGAACAAACTTTGCGTTTCTTAACGTAATTTTTAACGTTTTTTCTTGACTTTAATGTATCCTGTAATGATATTTCTAGTGAATTAGCATTGTAACTATATTTTTTTAAATCTTTTTATTAGTCTTGAAGAGTCTTCATATGCTTTATACGTTGCTTCGACATTTGGAGCAAAATTTATTTTAAGTCTTTTAGTATTTAGATACCTCGTAACTTACAGTCGGCTGTCCATCATCAGTCTCCTCATATTTTTTCTAGTTATTTTCTCCATAGTCATCTCACCGTAGTTACCGTACGTGGCAACTCAGATTCGATGATAATACTATTCTATGAACCTTTAGTATTACTACTCAATATTAAGCTTAGTGAGAAGTTTACGTGAGAAGTTTACAGACACTTGAGAATCATATAATGATAAAAGAGAAAGTGATGATATTAATAACTTTGTTCAGGTGTGTATTTGGTATTTGGTATCCAGAGTTCGTTGGCCTTAAAGACGTTACCTTAGGTCAATCCGGTTCGCTCTGATGAAGTTATTAGATTTAAGCAATTATACGACAGTTGAATTACAAGCGGGCAATAATGTGGTTAGGTTGTTATGTATCTCTGTCAAAGCGTATCATTAAATATATCTAAACTACTAAACATTATGGTCGAGAGAGCTCTTGATACTTTTAAACTTTTAATCAACATTTTCACCTAAACCTGTTTAGGACAACTTCAGATAACCTGGCGTGATAGCTGCTGATAGATAAGTCTTGTCATGGAAGCGTTAACAAAAGCTATAACACAATTAATATTGAAGCAATTCAACCAAAGGGTTAAAAGCAAGAGGTGATCGACATCATCACAAGTAAACTCCTTCTTCTCAGTTAGGACCATACTTCTATCCATTTACATTGCCAAAAAATAATACGAAGTATCGCATAATAGCTCCAGGCTAACAACACACCCGTTATTTTGTTTAATTGATAGGATGGGAATTTACAGGTGTTGAAGTTGCTGCAGTCACCACTTATAATAAAAATCAATTGTTTGCTTAAGTTTGAAGTTGAAGCGTTACGAGACGCAGCAACAGTGTTTTCAATATATGCATGTACATATAGCAGACCGCGAACGCGTCTAGATAAAGAAAAAAACATTTATTTTTACCTAAAATTAAAAGAAGTTTACAATTAAAATAAGGTACTCCCAGAGTGCAACCCATAATTTTCTTATATAAATTATATATATTCGTTGGGTATAGAAATTCAGTTTGTCAATATATTGAGAGAAAGTCAGAGCTTTAATATGATCTATATTGAGAGCGTCTATGTTTTTGAGATCATTATTACTTTGCTTTATATCATAGGACATTAAACCAGGAAACGCAGATTACTAGAAAATCAATTTTGAGAAACAATGGCTCGTTATAGTTTATCGTGGATGGGTTTTAGTATACAGCTATGATAACGTTGCTTTGCAATTTTAAACCTAAACATCAACAGTTGTAGTTTAAATTGTAAACAACTTAAAATTCACGCTTTGTTTATGTGTTAAATAAACTTAACGGTAAAAAGTTGTTTTAATCTCTTATACTCAGAACAAATTATCAGAACATATACTTGCATGATTGGGACGTAGGATTAAAATGGTAAAGTTTTTTGAAAAACTTTATCAATGACTTGGGCTTTTCACTATCCCAATTATAAATAAAAGTATTGCATATGTAATTGTACATATATTTATTTATATCAACGTTATGACTTTGTTCCCATTGCTTAGCAGTCCGATTTGCTCATCACTAAAACGTAGTTATCATATACTCAATTACCTTACTTAGCGGCGTATAAAAGTTCACTGCGCTTCATTTTATCTCGGTAAAGTAGCCTTCCTTACTTCGTAACCTCCATCGTATTATTTGCTTAACTTGATGTATATTTATTTCTATTTACACATATAAAAAATGAAGCAATATTATACACATTAGAGTTAGATAAAGAATGTCAAAAAATAAATCGCATAATCTTTTCGCTTTTGCACATGAAAATCTAAGAAATATCCTAAACGTTTTAAATACGGTTTTCACATTTAAAATAGCTGTTTCATTTTATTAATACATATTAACCCAGAAATGCGCTGAAACTTTTGCTAATGGTTTGCAAAATCGATACAATATATTCATAAGAATAATGTGTGGTTTCGGAGATCGTATACTTTTTTTTTATAGAAAAGGGAGGCAAACGAGCAGGTGGCTCACGTGATGGTATGTGATTACCGCTGCCCATGAAAATCCGCAATACCAGAGGCTTAGCGGTCAATCTGGCATCCAAGGTAGGTCACAGTCTTCTTCCACTCTACATCCTGGCCTCGGAGCTTGAGTGGTGGTGGTACACGTCTCTGTCTGTTGACAATTATGCCGCATGTCTTGCCAACGTTCACGGCCATACGCTATTTGTCCAGCCATTCAGGCAGCAGGTTCAGCAGACACTGCATCTTCCTGGCTGCAATATCTGCCCGACGGGACGACGTAAAATACGCGCTGTCGTAGAGGGCGAGCATGACATCTTGTTCCCATTCTTGGACGCGACCTTCAAGTGTGGGGATGTCGTTGGTGTAAACTGCGTACAGGTGTGGAGAAAGACAGCTGCCTTGTGGCACTCCTGCCTCTATTCTTCGTGCTGCCGAGTCGATCCTCTCGACGCTAACACAGAAGCTCCGTCCCTCCAGAAATGAAGCCACTAGCTGCGAGGGCGGTCCTCCGTCCGGTTCTGGCATCCAACCTGGCAACGAAGACCAAGGTAGGGATCTACAAGACCTACATCCGCTCGCGAATCACATATGCTGCACCAGCGTGGTACGCGTTCACATCTCCCGCACAGCGGAAAAGATTGCAGGTTCAGCAAAACATTTCCCTAAGAACGATTGTGGGAGCTGGTCGTTACGTCCGGAATGACGTCATCGCCAGAGATCTTAAAATCCAACCCATTCACGACTTTGTGGTCCACTTGGCGCGGAAAATGTATGACCGCGCTGATAATGGGCCACATGAACACCTGCGCGACCTGGTGTCCTTATCGGACCTCCTGCCGCAGCACGCTCGACCACCAGAGCGGCGACCTCTCCCTAAGAAATTGTTGCAGCCACCACCCGACCTCGTTGAGGGGGAGGACGGGGAAGAGTGAAAGACCCGACGCATGGCGTAAAATACGCAACACCTCTACACATATACCGCAGAAAGCGGTACCCAGGACCGGGGGAGCAGCAGCCCCCTGATAAGATGCCCGGGCAATGAAGCTTGCCTCGAGGCCCGATACCTGCGAAAGCAGATGAAATCCGCTCACGCTCATGCTCAGAGGCTTAGCAGATGCGTTGCCAACCTTAGAGTGCCCCCCCCCCCAGAAGTGGGGGAAGGGGGTGTGTGGGCTTTCGGTTACCGGCACTCACCAGAAGAAACGCAGAAGTTTGTTAGACTTCTACTTCACGCCGGTATTCTGTAAGTTCGTGGTACTTCCGCGGTCGACCCGGCCCATGCATAACAACAAAAGCTGATGCGTGGCTCTACCACAGTTAAAAAACACATACCATTTCTCGTAATCCAAATATTTTCCGAGTAATTTTAAATGTTGCGTATAAAATTAGCAAAGCCTGCGGCTAGACGCCGAATGTTCTAGATGTTGCTTTTAGAACTAACTGTTGTTCACACATCAAAGCCATATGAGGGACTGTCGCGTGTTAGTTCCTAAATTTTATGAATAAATACCAGTCAATACCTGATAGCTCTATATTAAATATTATACTGGTTTTAATCTATTTTATATTAAAACAGGGGTTTTCACAGATATATATATATATATATATATATATATATATATATATATATATATATATATATATATATATATATATATATATATATATTATCAAAACTAATTTTTGATACATGGTGTCTGTTGCCATCGAGCAAGTTTCGAAAAAAATCATAGATACTAGAGTCTTATAACTTCTTGAGAATTAATCTCGAATTTCCTGATTCGAATTCATAGGCGTAATCCAACATCGTACGTAGCCAAAGCCCTTAAAATGCGATTGGCTACCGAAAGGTGGCGTTACAGCCGTCTTGAAGAATACCTGAGCAAAATTCAGCAGACCGACTGGCACCAGCGTCAGATGCGAGGTGAAAGGTAATGTAATAGCCAATCAACTTTCAGCATGAGTGAGGAACCTTAATCCACTCAAGTTACATTATCCATAAATCACTTGGAAGCCCAAGGTGTACTTCACGTCACGTTCTGATGGCCATGAGTCCCGGTCTAGCCTGCCGATGTATGCAACAGCAGGAGCTGTGTCTTAACTCTATCACATTTGAAGGACTAAGGATAAAATTTAAATAAATAAATACATAACGCATTATAGGTACAAGCCACCTGAGATCGAACTCGGGTCTTTTGGCTCGAATTTCCGACCACCCAACCGTAAATATTAACTTTGGCTGATCGCCGCATCGAAGGTTAATAATGAGTGGTACTGCGATCTGCATTTAGGCGATAATCGAAACAACAATAGTCCGATAGTTCAGGGTAACTACGAAGGGGTAACAACGAAAAATTAATTCTCAGGTTCGCGCAGATAAAAGAAATAGTAGCTATTTTATTTACGATTATTATTATAATAAAAAAAGACCTCTTTTTGGTAGACAATATCTATGTTTATGAAATGAAGGGAAATAATTATTAATAAAAATATAATAAAAAATATAAAAATTGATTTTAATATAATATAAATAATAATTTTACAGAATATAATGTGACAATGATTTGCAATATAAACAATATATATTATCGACTACAAAGCAAACTTGCGAATACAATAGCAGTACCTATTTAGCATTTAGTTTCCTTAGCCCTACCAGAGGTCAAACCGTGTTGTAAAAGGTATAAACCACCAACGGAGACGCGATTGCACATGATAAAGATTCTGAAAGGGGAGGTCATACATACATGAGGCAGGCCAAGGCGTGTGAATTCGCAACAATAATTACATTGTATACGAATGAGCAGTGAGCAACCTAATCTTTGTTAAAACTGCCAATACGATATTAATGAGGAAGTTCAAGATTCTTAAGATAAATACATACATAATAAGCAGGCGGGTTTAGTAAATAAAGGTAGCCTTCGAAAACGTGGACTCTGTTGAAATCTCCTAAGATATCCTCACGACTATAATTATGCTAGGCATACTTTAACCTACATTTATAGTTTTAACAACATACTTTAACTCTCATGTGTAATTTTAATTATTTTACATAACTTTTTCGCTTATGTCAAATTTATCATTTTCTTCCCCTATTTGAGCAATAGGCTCATATAGGTTACGAAAGTTAATCTTGGCCTACTTCAATCATGTAATCATAATAAACTTAGAAATAAAACAAATAGTGCAAGCAGATTTTGGCTTTATAATAACTGCTACTTTACACACAAAGATACAAAAACTTCTGGCTCTCATCCAAATCCAAGTACGGTCTTGTTTTGGAAATGCTTGCATTTAGTATTGTTAATCGAATTACAAATTCAAAGTTCATTGAACCGTAACCGATGTTTTACAAAGTTTTTTAAGCATATTAAATTTCTTCTACGGTAATTACATAATTATCTCGCTTCGGATGTACTGTTACATCGTGTGTATAAAACTGCTGTTTGTTTCCAGTAAGTAAAATTACATTTAATGTAGCTAAAAACCGCGGGAACGTCATCTTACATGATGACGTACATCGTCAAACTCGTAACCGTGAAATGAAGTACATATAATGACCACTGGTAGTATTCGAGCTGCATAGCCGTCCCTAAGGTACTCCGGTAAATGAAACTAACATGGCGGCTTTATAATTTTACAATGTAATGTAAAATGAAATCCGATAGGAATGCAAATTCAATTTCATTTTTTAATATAGCCAGCTCTCATGCTCAGCTACTATGAGTTCAGAAATAATATGATTGGTGACAACCCATTTCATTTAAATTTACGTACGACATGTTTACGTTTAAAATATCATTTTAAAAACTTTTATAGAATTTGTTTTATGTAAGCAACGTATATTATTTAATACGAATTTCTTGAAAATCTGCTAATTTGGAATTACATATAGTATTTTTGTTTATACATGTATAGATTTCGGCCATGATTTTCCTTAGTGGATTGTATGAACATTTCAAGCTCATAAAGTCCACTGGGGAAAAACAAGATATAGAAAAATTGAGATAACTTTATACAAACTTTTGTCGCAATTCGAGTAATGTTAGAATAGATACTTTCATACACATTTTCACACAGTAATTTCCAGCATCAAATATACATTTCAAGAAAAATATAATCGACTTAACTAAAAGAGCAACGATTGAATGATCCTGTTATTATATGTGTTAATAACATCTACATATTCTTTGAGAATAGAATAGAACTCAAACATCATTAAATACACAACGAATTTTGACCACTGAATGAGTTAGCAGTGTTTAATTACAACGATTATTTACGAATTTCATCGCGTTTTATTTAGTGATTTACTTTAATTAGTGATTCATTTTCCAATACTTTTTTTTTATTCTTAAGCAGTAATAAGCACTCGTTTCAAGTGTCAATTAAATAACAAACACAAATACACTTTTTTCGTTAGCTAGTATCTAAAGAAATGGCATAGCATTATTCATGATATTGGGCGTCGCTTGCAGAAGTAAAAGTGTAAATAAATTTAGAAGACGCCATAAGACCGTGGCCCGCGGCTTCACTTTATCACCAAGGAAAATTGAGGCTACACGAAAATTCGGTTAGCATAACAAATTGAAAATTTAGGGGCAATTTTCCTGTGCAAAGAATAACCGCTTTCAAATTTTATACCCCCCTCCACCCTCGAACTTGATATTTATTTGTTAGTCAACTACCGAATATAGGATTCTTCCAAAGAAGAATTAATATCAACTCTGATACTACTCTGGTACTTTAGCTACTTTGTGATCTCTCAGTAATCGGTACTATTGACTATATTCAATGCTACTACTACAACAACACTAAGCAAACCAACCGGCTGATACTGCATGATTACTTCCAAAATAATAACCATACGTTATTCTTTTTTAAATTAAATTTCTTTACAGGCCATCGTACTGGGCGCAGCGGACAAAGCTGGAGAAGCGGCTGATGCTTGCTGTCGGTGTTGTGGCGGTGTTAGCGATTGCCTTTCTCGCAGCCTTCCTTGCCACAGTTCTTCTCAAAACCACCGTAGACGTCAGTGGTGAGTTATATTCATACATCAGGGGCTTGCTGTCGTGAGAGTTCAAACGTTTGTAAAATACTTAATTTAACTTTATGGTATACATACTAGACGCTCTTATGAACCTTAATTGAAAACAAAAAGGTTCTGTAATGGCGAAATTCGATATAGCATATTTAATTCTGATTTACAACCGTGTCATACTAAACCTTTCACGAACTCAATAAACAGCGTACTTGTATATTTAAATTTTATGACTTAAAACTCATTCTACTTACTCATTTACTCAATTTTAATTTCCTTACTCATACATATTTTAAATACACATTAGTCTATTTACAAATATTTGTAAATATTATTAGATTTGGCTTAGCTTAACATATCTGAAAATGAACCAATCGTTGAAGCCAAGGGCTCGCTATTATAAATACATCGGAAAATAAATTCCGTAATCTCCATCAAGGGTAATTAATAATAAATAAATAAATATGGACCAAAAATAATAATCCAAATACATTGGTTTGGATCCCAAAGAAAGTGTTATATATAGCACTTGTGTTATGTAAATACAAACACAACGAGCACTACATTTATACTCAAAACAATACAGAAAAAGTTATTTACAACGCCTGTCCGGTAAACACACCTTGAAAACAAACTCTGTGAGAAACGTGTCACTCTAACACTCAATTCTTAAGTATTAGTTTAAAACTATTATTTGTAATACTTATTCACTAAAAACTACATAAATCGTACATTTAAACACACATACATTCTTACTGCCAATGACAAACGCATAACAGTCTAATTTTAAATGAAACACAGTAATTAGATATTCTTATGAATAAAAAAGGAATGACGAAATGCATAAAATGTTGCCACTTTATATTTAATAAAAATTGTGGATTTTCGACCACTGGACGAACAACTTATCTAAATACACGATTTCGAACTGACCGCGAATCGTTCCCGGCATACAGAATTAGAGAAAATTTCGGGGTGATTCACCTATTGTTTTTGATGACAGAAATAGGCCATGACTTCGGATCGTACTATACCAAATTGTTTCATCATCATTATTGCATATATAAAGTGCATATTAATACAATTCAGTTACATATTTATTAGCTTATATATTTTTTTATTTTCATTTCTTTAATTTAAAATTTTTTAGATACTGAAGCGTACATGGGACAAAAAAAAACTAAACATTCAATTTCTAAAAAACATGCACGTGGCAACTTAAATTACTATGTAATGTAAATTATTATATTATTCTAGCTTCAAAAAAATTCTGGTTGCAAATTTTATTTCAATTGTTATTTTATCTTCCAACTTAACCTTAGTTTAAAGCACGGTTTTACAAAAAAAGACGGCGTTACGTTGGTTGAGGCCAAAACGAGTAATATTTCACTCACGTATTAAGTCCACGTATTTATGTACCTATATGGTATGTATATACATACAAGTTGAAGGCCGATAAACTTTTGCGCTGAACAGTAATATAGCTGTGGATGGACGACAGTTATGTTAATCTTAAAGTTAACAATAAGTCACGATAGCCGAGTTGTTGGGTGGTCGGAATTTCGAGTCGAGAGACCCGAGTTCGATCCCCAGGTGGCAGTACCAATGAGTTTTTCAAAAACTTATGTACGAATTTCGTCGTTGGCTTGGACATAAAGGCGGCGACGGGCTCACCACCTGTCACGTTGTCCCGAAAATATCTTCGGTGGAAGGTGGTTCAAAGGGACTTAATTGTCTAGACTTGACCTCTGTCTACCCCTGTATTGGGAATTGCGTGAAGATATTTATTTATTATTATTTATAACAATAAGACGGCCGAATCGAAACAAAATCTTGAATGAACATTAATCTCACAGATAAACCCTTCTAGTGATGGATTTATATTAACGTAATATATTTATTTTAACTGATACAAGAATACACACTACGTTCCTTACGTATTAGAATTTCTTATCAATTAGATACAGTAATCATAAAGTGTTGAAGATACGAAGGATTGAAACCTACCATTTAATCGCTTCAGTCGCAAATTTGATTTTTATTTTTTAAAGATAACCTGTAAATAACTTCAAACGATAAGGACTACGGATAAGTTGTCACCCTTGAAGAATAAGTAATATTTTTGTAAACTTTTTAAACTAGAACATTCTATCATTGAACGTAGGAATATCTAAAATAATTTTAGACCGACCAAGATTTCCTTTAGGTAAAGAAGACAGATTATAAATTCTCGTAACATGTTAGTGTGGTACTAAGATACCGTCCTTATTTTAAATTCTATTGTAAGACGATAATAAAAACTGGGCTAAAGGTCTGCTTAGGATGAAATCGTAAAAAGGAGATGTCCAAAATTTATAAAACATTTTAAAGTTATATATTTATATATTTTCTGTTATACATTATAGAAGATATAGCTAATTTAATATGCATTTCATACTATAGAGGCCAATCCTTTGCTTTTATTATTGAAAATAGCTTCTTCAAGACAACCCTTGAATGAACGGTAACAAAAAAATTAAAGAGTTGGTTGGCGTCATAGAATTATAATGGTAAAAAAATGAAAACCAGTCCTACACGTTTTGTAGGGAAACAGATTCAAGTATATTTCTATTGATCGCAGTCTGGGAAGATAAGGTTAAAAATATTCGAGCGAGTCATTTGATCGTAATAATAGCGAATGCAGTAGACCATAACGTTATTACACGTAAAATCCCATTCGCACACTTAATTAAGAGTATATTGAAGGAATTTTTCAGAATTCTTTCCAATCCCCAGTAGAGTATAACAGAGGACCACACAATTAATTCTATTCAACTCATCTTTCACCGAAGCATATCGGGGACATCGTGACAATAAGTCACGATAGCCGAGTGACTGGGTGGTCGGAATTTCGAGTCAAGAGGGAGACAATGGGTTTTTTAAAAACTTATGTACTATATTAAAAAAAAAAAAAGTTGGGTTGGACAGAAAGGCGGCGACGGGCTCACCACCTGTCACGTTGTTTCGAAAATATCTTCGGTGAAAAGTGGGTCGAAGGAACTTAATTATCTAGACTAGACCTCTGTCTACCCCTATATTGGTAATTGCGTGAAGATATTACATTTTATTATTATTATTATATAAATTAAAAAAAATGGTGACATTCAGGAGTATATGAGGTGCAGACGTAACAATTATAGGGAACCAAGCCAATGGGAGAGATGTATGACCTGCTAGAGTATGTGTTTGTACACTATCTGTATCATAAACAATCTTATGCCCTTCCAAACCATAAATATTGAGAAAGAATTTTACTTCAATTTTAATTTACGTTAGGCGTTAAGTGCTGTCACTCATAAAGAGATACTGCATCGCGACCACTTATTAAGATGACATGTAAACAATGTAAAACAAAGAAAACAGACTATATCAACATCATTTATTAGCAAATACCCGTCATTCATTGGAGAATTTATTCAAATTTATTTGACATTGAAATGTTTAATGCCGTTGCGGCAATCAGATACTTTTGTTTCTAAGACTGAAATACAGTATTGAATTATTTTTGACTGTATTGATTCTTTAGAATCAATACAGTCAGTTTTTAAACAAACAATTTTTTTAAGTCTACTAAATCAAAATAATATCCTTAACAGTTTCGTGCATAAAGTTGTCGCTTAAACATTACTGTGGCATGCGAGTGGCTCGGATTCTTTTCTCTGTCCAGAATCATTAAAGTTTTATTTAAGAACAGTTTATTTTAATTTAAAGTTTAATTAATATTTACTAAGAATACAGTTTTATCTATTACGAACTCGTTAAAGAAATTCAAAATATAAGAAAAGTGCTACTAGATTCACTGTGGTGTGAAATGTACATTAGTTGTGTTTGTGGTGCATCACCTTTTTTTTTAAGAATTACGCAGACTGATGACAGGAACAGGAACTGATGATGGAGGAATGATGATGATATTGCGCTCACCTAATGAAGCTACTATTTAAAATCATTCTAATGGGAAATATCCATGTATTGTCTATACGAATGTTCCTTTCACGACACATTCAAAGACTTTATAAAACCCAGAGATACACAGAAAACTCTGCTCAATTTTTGTGTACCTCTAGGGTCGTAATCGCAAGTTCGTCAATTAGTTGTGTTGTTAGGTCAATGTGGTATTACACGTCTAACTAGCAATACCAGGCATTTTAAGCGTGAGAATAAATAAAACATTTGTAAACATGTTCATGCAAAGGAGCAATATTGTCTCAACATGAACCAAGTAATCAATGTTATTAATCAAATTACACTGTACGATAAAACAGTAGATAGCATCCTCATCAATTCAATTACGGCTGTTATATTTTTTATAAATATTCACAGTAATTAATGAAAAATATCTTCACGACATTCCCAATACTGAGTTAGACAGAGTAGTCCACGGAAGACATTTTTCGGTACAGGTGACTGGGGGTGAACTCGTCGCCGTCTTTATGTCCGATTAACGATATAAATCGTACATAAGTTTTTTAAAAAATAGAAGATTGAATTCTATAACACAAATAACAAAAATATAACTACAAGTATTGTATAAAATGTCAAGTATTGTAAAATGTTGCATCTTGTCGATTTAGTTTTTTAGTTCATTCGTTTGGCAAGTAATCATTTTCAAAGCTCAGTGTCCATAGCATGATGCACTATTTTATTTCTTAAGAAACGAGGACAAGCGGTTGGTACGGACTTAACGGACTGTGTTGTCCGTTAAGTTAAAGTACACTGTGAAACATGGGACTTCCCGTATGGAAGACATCCCATGATTGCCAGACATGGCAAGCGTATTGCCGATCCAGATACTAAACACATTTATCTTTGAACGCTGCTCGCAGTCTCCGGTCTGCAAAATTTTGATGTGTTATTTTTTCGAGACAATTTTCCCGACATCTGAATGAAATAGTTCAATAAATACCTAACACACGCTGAGCGGCTCTCTTCTTCCTAATATTACCGCCCCTCACAAACTTTTTTCACCAGAGGAACTGAACGCATCAAGATGAAACTAAATGGGTAAAGAAATATAAAACATAAATAAAAAGAATGGGGGTAAAGAAAAATGGGTTGTATGTGTGTGTCTCTCATTACCCCAGTAACAATCCAACGCACAAGATCCTGATACTTTACACTAATGATCTGAAAAACAACTGCAAGACCCTAATAGAACCGGCCCATAATAGCAGCAGCATAAACCGATTCTTGGCTGTAACATTAGCATAACGATAGTTATTTTACTTGCTATTAGATACCTCGAGAAATTTAAATTACTCATTACAATGTAGTTTGACTCCCGATTCGTGGATACATAATACAGTCGTTTACTGTACTTAGAGTAAAATTCATACAAGTTGTAATACGAAGTATGCGATTAGTCCTACATAAACATAGAAGCGATGAAACGAAGCAAATTTTTCATCAAGCCGACATTACGTACGCTAAGTGAGTACTTTAAAATCGTTTAACCTTAAAATTACTCTTATATATAAAAAGGCGCATGTCGCATACAATGCAGCCTAAATCAATTACTCTAATATGAAGTAAGGTTATATAGCTCCGTCACGTCGCGTCGCGTAACTACCGTCTCGCACGTAATTCTCAAGTCGCGTACTGATACCGTTTCTTTACAATTGGGCAAGGTGTGTTGAGAAATAATTGTAAGTGCTCTTTAACAGAGAGTGAAATTAAGATTGTTTAGTAGAGCGAGTAAGTTAGGTATTTGGATTGTTGGTATTTTAAATTGTTTAGTGATTGTTTTTGTGCGTGATAAGGTCACAAGTAACAATTTGTTTACCTACACGTATTTAGCATACTATTTAACTGTTGTTTATGTTCCAAAGTTTCACTCTTATTATAATGAGATTCTTATAGCCTTTTTATACGCATGATTTATTACTTATTAAATAACTTAATGGCGTATTTAAGTCTGCAAGACGTGGGCCTTTCGTTTTCAGTCTTGCATTATTCGAGATAACTGTACCGCTTTGTAACCGAACTTTGTATGGAAAAAGTATATATTCCATAATCTGGGTAGAAATCGGACTTCTTCGGAAACATTACATTGTGGAGGGTTCTATATATCTTGGGGCCTAAATATGCAGTGATGCCAGAGATAAAGATAAGGCTAACAATACTGTAATAAGCCTAAGTGGTATATGGAGACATCGGGGTATAACAATCAAGACCAAGATTCGCCTGGTCCATACTTTAATATTCACATATAGATGAGATCCAGTTCTAGTAGTAGCATAAATATCAGTAGGAGTAGAGAAGTTTGGTTGGTCCACCAACACGGCCAGGAGAAAGGCAAAATATAGACGTTTTCAAGATGAGGTGCCGAAGGTGCTTGTTCGGATAGATAAGCGCACATACCTGTCTACCCTGTCACAACTCAGAGTTATTATCCGAATCACCTCTTTGAGATTCCAAAGCTTCTTATTTCGCCATGTTAAGCGACGACACGATGATAGCAGAAAATGGCGTATAATAACCGGTAATAGAGATAGAAAAATATTGAGTGGAAATTCAGAAACAGGACTGAGCAATTGAAGAACTGTAATAAATTCTACATATGGTGACAATGACGCCGACATAAACCGAATGAAAAATATAATTCTAACAAGATTAGGCATTCGCCATTAAATCGTCATTGATAAAGGAACGACCTAAGATAGATAGAGATAATAGAGATATGACTGGAACATATATACGAGTCTTTTGTGCAAATCGTTCCCGCAATTGACCCTTACTTCTTATCAAAGGCTAGCAAATAACAAATGAAACAATAAAGGAAAATGCTCTGATAAAATGCACCATCCATTTTTTGCATTAAAATTGCTATTAGACACTGAAAGTAAATATGACTATGACGGTAAATTACTACGGTGGCATTAGTTACTTAAAATGTATGGTTAAGTATATTTCAAATAAAAATGATCGTTTTAAGTGATTCCAGTAATTAAAGAATAACTACTCGAGAAATATCAGACCTAAAAATAAGCAAACCGGTGACAGGACAGCAGTGTCTAAATACTAAGGTACACATCTAAGGTACATGGGCTTGAAGACCGCAATACAAGATGTATTGCGGTCGTCAAGCCCATGGCTAAGCATGGCGATTATGGCGAATTCTCCGTACGAAAATTACGGGATACAGTGGTTTTTAACAACAAAGTAACTATATAAAGTAAAAATCAGATCATATATTCATAATATGAGAAATACCTACAAAATTGATAACATAACTGCTTTAAATAGTTAGTATAAAGGTACAGTGTACGAAGGAAAAATTCCATATTATTGTGGTGTTTAAGTATGTGTACATTTATTTTTAAACATTTCATATATATTTTTTTTATTTTGTTAAATTATACTATTGTTACATATAGTGTGAGGGATATAAACCTTAATTTATAAGGACACCCTTAATTGGATTTGTATGCTCTTCATTTAATTACATTAAATTTAAACGTTTTTTTTAGCACCCTTTACAGTACTATTTTATAAAAAAATATCACGATGGTTTTATTATAAGTAAGAAAGTGACAAAGAATAACACACAAACCTTTGCATAAAGACCAAATAATGTAAGCTAAGTTCTAGCTTCCGATGGTCGGTGTTTCACCTTTATTATTTCCAAGTTATCGAAACTGAAGCTGTATCTCTATGTATATTTGACCCTATGACCAAACAAACCGAGACTATCGATCAGTTAGACCTTAAATCGGAATTATGAAGCATGTTTCGTCAAGCGTGATTGAACGCTTGAGTAACTGCATACGTATTATGCTATACTAGTAAAACTATAGTGCAACAGGTTATTTACGCGATGCCTAACGGACATAACCTGCGTAATAACTGGTTTATAGACACAGACTAGCTTCTCTAACAATTTCATGCAGCTTTAGTCCAAAGAGGCGAATGCAAAAATTTATTTTTCATTTTGATCCTGTGTCGAATAATTTACAAATATCGATTTTGTTTTCTTCTTAACTAATAGCATAAACACGAAAGTGATTTTTTTGATGTGCAATTATTTGTGCTTAGGGGAAATCCGTAATCCAATTTTTCCTGATTTCTCCAGTTTGTTTCATATGAAGAAAGCTCGACCTAATAACTTTTTTTAAAACTTTTTTACGATGTTTATAGTTCATGGCGACATGAAGACAATGACACGCTCTCGATCTGTCTCTATCTGACATGTCTGTCTCATGTCAAATAATAAGGTTCGAGACCCGAGTTCGATCCCCAAATGGTCGGCCTGTACCAATGGGTTTTTTCAAAAACATATGTACGATTATATCGTTGGCATGGACATAAAGATGGTGAGGGGCGCACCACCTGTCACGTTGATCCAAAATATCTTTGGTGGAAAGTGGTTCGAAGGGGCTTAACTGTCTAGACTACATCTCTGTCTTCCCCTGTATTGGGAATGACGTAGTAACTTAGGTTTGGTACATGTTGAAAAAACCTACCTTTTTCCCCTCGAATATTAAATATGTAAAACGGTATGGTAAAACGATCATTAATCGCTATATTAATATTTTCATAATTGTATTATAAGAGTTTTAAAAATAAATTTTGAGAATTTAGGCTTACGCTAGAACCCTCTTACTTATTTCCTGCTAAATAGGAGTATCTATTGGACGCATTCGTTCGTTCGTTCGTTTCTGGAGGAGTTAGTTTGTACTCGGATTCATTAAAAAGAATAAAGAATGTATATATTATAAATCTTTTTAGTCTAGTATTCTTGGAAAACATACCACCTTTACATTTAACCTAAGGATAATTTAAATCAACATCGATTATATTTTGTGTCAAAAATGTAAACCGTGTTCGTTTTACGAAATATACACGTCATCAGAAACAAACCGCTAAAAAGTTTTGAGTCTCGATATCCGAATTATTACATCGACATTGACCCCACTTCGTGTTCTGAACTTGGCCTCATCTTCGTTACTGTTTTCCCTGTTCGATCATTTGACCCTGGTATTGTCGGGCGATCGCGTTTATTTACGCACAATATGCTAAACGTGCTAAGAGACTATTATGTCACTCGTTCGGAAACATCGCGCGAAACGTTTATTAGTTGGCGATTGGTTTTTGAATCACATCGAAACTATCAAATAAGATATTCTGACTGCCAGAGTGATTGACAGTAACATTAACTTCGTAGTTCTGGTTTGCAGGTTCCTAGATAGAAATAGTTATATGATTAATGCTATGCAAATAATGATGTTATTTGTTTCACAACATATCTATGGTGAAACTGAAAGAAAAAGATCCTATAATTTAACTGTTTTTTCATTTAACGAGTAGGAATTGTAATGGGTCTAATTAATTTCTAAGGTGCGACTCACAATCCCGCGAATGTCTATTTTAGATTTGAACTGTGAATATTTTAAACGATCGATTAAGGTTTAACGCGATGACCTTTTTGCTATCAGTATCATGATGCGATCTATTTCGAATTCATTACATTATGCACCCACACGGAAGAATTGTGTTTTCAAAAATTCAGTTTATTGTTTCATCTATAAAGAAAATTCTAAAATACATAACTTTATTGTAAGGTTATAATTATAATTGTCAGAATTAATATGTAATTTTTAAAAGTTTTTGTGTTCATGGAGTGCAGTATGTATGTATGAATGTATATATTGTAAATATATTTACAATATACACAAATATATTGTAAATTTTTTTCTTCTAGTATTCTTGGAAAATATAGCCCGTTTATATTTAACCTAAGTATAATTAAAACCTACACAGGATGTTATATTGGATGTTAAACCATAGTCCTCTTACGATATATTCACGTAAATAGTTCATAAGACGAATGAACGGAAAAGTACGAAATATACTTTTCCTATGTGGGACTATACACTATATACACTATACACTAATCATAGAAAAACCTCGTCAGCTTATAATTACAAAGATTATTGGGTATTTAGCATTAAAAATGTTACAAAGGTGGCAAAATAAACAATTGTATTTCTAAACAATGCAATAAGAAAATAGTTAGCAGGGAGCTACGTTAAACTCATTAAGTGATATCTGAGAAAAGTTGCTTGTTTTCCATTAGTAAGATAATAAAACAAAGGACAACGCCTCGAGCTATTCGATCATTTACTATGCGTGTTGAAGGCAGAGTACAATTTCTTGGCAGTCTGTAAACCGTTTCTTATCTTCAAACTGATGTGTTTACAGACCTTTTTTTTATTAACAATATAGCATATCTCGTTCACCCTAGTTGAAATGGCCAGCGTAATGATTTAAGAGTACGTATATGTATATAATATATTGGCTGCAGATCGCTCGTCAATTTTGTTACATTAGTCATTAGTATTTGAAAAGTTACGTGTATAGTCTGGTGGTTTAATTTAAATTTGTACTAGTTCTTCGAACAACTATTACGTCATTACCAAGTTGGTTGATACAAGTTTTTACCTAAACATATAAGTTGTATATAACGTAAGGAACCTTACAGAAGATAAACATTTGGAATAATTGATCATACTTGTTTCCTTATATTTATAAAGTATTTAAGGCCATAAGAGTTTTTTTGATCAGATTCCGCGAGTATCTAAGACAATTTGGAAAATAAGGAAAACTCCAATAGGTTTTTAAAAATTTTACCAATTTAACGAAGTCACACACGTAAAATATCACAAATATGCGGTTGTCTTGAGAAAAACAAGCAATATGTTTGGAGACACGAAACGTTTGAACTTTCACATACTTAAAAGTAACAAGTCAAATTATGTTAAAAATCATTGCGATACATCTCACAAACTCACTCGCTTACGTTCGTCACGTGAACTGTTCGTCGCTATGTGCTATACCATCTGCATCTGTCATTGATCCGCACAATGTGTGTCTGCGTTTTAGACATGCCACAGACTAGTGAACTGAGAATTTCTCCATCCATGCCGCCTGCAGTCATCTCTAAAGGATCAAGTGACGCCAACGTTTGCAACACGCCTGGCTGCATTCATACTGGTGAGTGTTAACTTTAACGAGTAGCTTTAGCCCTAGCGTATAAGAATTGACTAGATTGATCGATACTAAAGTAGCGTGAGGTACAGACGTTTTACTAGCTTGCCATCTGGGGATCGAACTCGGGTACGTTTAATCGAATTTCGATCACCCATCCACTCAGCTATGGCAGTCAAAAACGTAAAGTTTCACATTTTTCTCTCCGTTGTAAAAGTATTGTTTCCTATAGTACTTTACTATTGTTTCTCGTAAGTAACATCTCTATTTTATTGGTAACTATGCAAAACGTATTGATGCTTGCCTTCCCCCTGAAGATGTTGGGGGAAGGCAAGCATCAATACGTTTTCGTCTCCGTTAGTGTCTCCGGATCAAAATTATATATGTATATGTATATACATGTATATTAATACCCTAGCTACTACTACTAGCTATGGTAGTTTATGTAGAACGTTTCGTAGCACCTATAAAACCAGTACATACAAAACCTTTGTTGTTGTAGCTTCCAAACTTCTCCTCAACATGGATGAACAAGTGGATCCTTGCGATGATTTCTACGACTTTGCGTGCGGATCCTTCGTGAAAAACACTCGCATCCCCGATGATAAGACGTCAGTCAACACCTTCTCCATCATCACAGACCAGCTTCAGGAGCAGATCAGGTCGCTGTTGGACGAGCCCGTCACCCCTGGCGAGCCCCGGCCTTTCGTTTTGGCCAAAACCTTGTACCAGGCTTGCATGAACAGGAGTAAGTATTTTTGGCCAATTATAATATTACTCGAACAATTGCCCATGTCATCTATTCCCAAACCCTAGTGGTGGTAACTGGGTATTGATAAAACATGTATATAATGACTGGCAGATAATCGCGTAAGGCATTATTTTTTTATTATGGGCATGTTTATTATTGACAATTAAGAATAATTTAAAACAAACTAATTAAAATCCTGTAACTCAAATGTTTTAAAAGGTATAGGTTCATTCATATTGATCACATACATTTTAATAAGGTAGGATTTTAACCGGCCGTTATAGCTTTTATTCACATACATTTAATTTAGTACTTATAATGTCTTATTTCTTTACTGCATCTTTTACAGTCTTGGATATTAGAACTTACAGTATCGCCATAGTTAACAATACTATAATTATATCATACATTTTTTGGAACACCATTACAACTACTTCGGGAAGGATGGGATGAGAGTGATATTGGGAAACATTATTAGCGTTACTTTTAATCTTTACTTAGTATGTAAATGTTGTGTATTGCTGCCTATTTTACTAAATGAATGAAAATTCACCTGATAATACTAGAATACTGGTGACGCTGCTTCTTGGTAAAAAAAGAATAAGGCACGATTATTTGTGTAGATGTTTTGACAGGCCTTTACATCTTTACTTTTGCTAAAAATATGCAACTGGTCAAAGTAATGTTGGTTTTTAAAAGATGTGATAGTACATTTATGTTAAACGTATAGTTGCTTATAACGAGCAGGTGGCTCACGTGATGGTAAATGATTACCACCGCCCATGAACACTCGCAATACCAGAGGCATAGCAGATGCGTTGCCTGACTTAGAGTGCCCCCCCCCCCCAAATTTGGAGAGGGGGTGTGTAGGCCTCCGGTTACCTGCACTCACCAAACGAAACGCAGAAGTTTGTTAAGCTTCTACTTCACGCCGGTATTCTGTGAGGTCGAGGTACTTCCCCGGTCGAGCCGGCCCATTCATGCAACAACAAAAGCTGCAGGTTCTACCACTGTTAAAATCCTCTTGAAATCACTTAAAAAAAACTTACATGAAATTTACTATTATAGATTTTTTTATATTCCAAACCAGTTATGTCAAATCACTTATAACAATTATTAAATTTAATCAACAGTTTCGCAACTAACGTTGATGTGATTGTAAACTTAACGCCCAGATGATTCTCATCAATAAAAAGTGCCCATAGAGGATGGTGAATGCTGACTAATTCCTGGTTTAATTCACTTTAAGATTCTAGTAATCCTTCTTTGGTACTGGATGATATATGATAATTGTCCAAAATGAAATACAGCACCATCTAGTTAACTTCACAACGATAAGTTTATTGCGCAAGCTAGTAATAGGTGAAAGTGAACGCTCTGACGTCACTTCCATTTGCCTAACACAGTGCTTAGTGCAATAGCGACGTTCTGGGTTTGAAACTGTGGAGATATAACATTTGCACTACGTAATAACAGTCGCGATCATTACGTAGACTTCAGGATTTACACTTCAGAAATGTTCACGAAGCATTACGTTGGCATTTATTTTATTATTTAGTTTAGTACAATTTAAATTTATAAAATTATTTTAATTTAGCCTTAATATAATGCTTGAGATAGTAATGGTTTGGATTAGATTGAGTAATAATCATCTCGAAATCAAAACTCACCAAAAGTAGGCAGACTATTGTCGATAAGCAGCATCTACCAAGCGCAGCGATTCCAATACTACAAGATATCTGTGGCTTTCTGGTTTATAATTATGGATTGCGAGGCTTAAAATTTTTTTAATATTAAATTTATAATTATCTGACTACCTCTGTGAACTAGTAGCGGACATACTGGTTTTCAAGATGTCGCCAGCTCTGAGGTCTCGAGTTTGTTACCCGAACGATCAATGTAGAAAACCAATTTTTTTAAATTTTCACGGGTCTGGGTGTTTGTGGCACTTTCGTTGTTATCGATTCCAATGCTTTAGATACTTTCTTTGGAATGAGAGCAACTAAGTGATGTTATCTCCATCTATGTATGTATGTATTTATTTATATAATTTCAGCGGCAATTGAAGCACGAGGAGTTAAACCTCTATTGAATATGCTGAGACGTCTGGGCGGCTGGCCAGTACTGGATGCCGATTCCTGGGATGAGCGCTCCTTCTCGTGGGATGAGTCGGTGTATCGTTTCCGCGCTGCCGGTTACTCGGTCGACTACTTCCTCGACTTCTCCATCAGTGTCGACGTCAAGAATTCTACTAAAAGGATCATCGATGTAAGGATTCTACGTTGACCTTGTATTAACATAGTGTTCTTCGCAATCTCTAAATTGCCTGTTGTTGCCGGCATTGGCCTTATTTATAAACAAGTGACGTGACTTAGTTGTTGATTTTTTTTCTTAAAGGCTGGCGCAATTACATTGAATTTTATTTACCAATGTTAGATTATTTTTAGTTTTCAGTTGTCTTTTTGTCTTATTCAGAATTATTTAATCCATTTAATTTCTCATATATAATTATTGAATTATACTTTGGAATAAGAATTTTGCATAAATATTCTTGTCAGTGTAAATTTAAATGTTTGCTGTTGCGCTTAACTAATATAGCTTAGCGATTTTTAATTATATAAAATTAAAACAACAAATGCTTACGTTAATTTTATTTTCATATTAAATAAATTCTTGAGAAGGTATTTTTGTATTGGCTTTGTTTGATGATAAATATCAGTAACACAGAAAGGTGAAATGAATCCGAATCTTAGTCGCATCGATTGTCGACAGTTGGATCAAGCGTCGTTGGGGCTCAGCCGTGAATACCTGCACCGTGGCTTCAGTGATAAGCTAGTCCAGGCCTACTACAGCTATATGGTGGACATCGCGGTGCTCCTGGGTGCGGAGAGGAGCCGCGCCGAAGTGGAATTGAAGGAGTCTCTACAGTTCGAGATGAAACTCGCCAATGTGAGTCACATGTATTATAGATTGCGTGTCTATGGTAAATTAATACGAAACTATTGCACCTTGGTTCGATTTTCAACTGAAACCAATAATGATAGATCTATACATTTTAATTTATATGCAGATTTGTTTATGGTATTTCGTTCTATGGATCTGACCCATACTCATCTACATCGTCGTGAAGTACTATTGCCAATCGAATTTGTTAATTACTTTAACTTTCGTAATCGACAACAGTTAGAAATTTAAATACCTGCAGTAATAAAGTCTGCTGTAAAATATGCCTTAAAATGCTTCAGAATATGAATATATTAAAAAGAAAAATTGTCATAATAGCAATGGCATCAAAGTATATTATTTTAACAAATTGGATAAGAAAAAACTTAGAAGTTATAAGATTACTTTTTTTATTTTTCATTATTCTTCTCGCAATCCAAAACAGGAATAGCGTGAGGCCTTGACAATTTAGTCCTTTCGGCCCATATTTCACCGGAGCTTATTTTTGGTGAACTTGACAGGTCGAGAGCTTGTCCGCGTCTTACCTGTCTCCAGGTCAATATAAATCCTACATAAGTATTGTTTAAATCCATTGGTATCGAATTCCGAACACAACTCACTCAGATATCAGAACTTTTTTGTAGACAAAAAATAAATCTAATATTTTCATCTCTTCGACCTTTCAACTCGATAAAAGTTCACGATTTTTCCTTAAAACACCTATTAATATTGGCCGTTCAGTTAAATTTAAGATTGTCGCGGAGCATTATACATATAGAATGAAGGCAACGGTTTGCGGGCCAGTCCCGGGGAGCGACCTAATTATGTTGGACTGTGATGTCAATTGGGGCTTACGAGGAGCAATAAATATAGCCATAACGGACAGCTAACAAGCCGCAATCAATGGCTTCGCTCTGTAACGACTTGCCCCCGCCATCAGATTATTTGGGACTCTTTACGGCCGCACTACAATCGCTGTAACTTATAGTAACGTTGCACACTTTACAGACACGTTCGTTGAACAACAAACAATTTTAGCCAGTTCCGGTATACAAGATGATGGTCTAAAAATCTAGGGTAGACAAAGGTCTCGAATACTAAGTCCCCTCGACCCACTTGACAAGTTATTAATTAATTTTACTCGATTTTTTTGAACAACGTGTCAGGTTTTGAGCCTTTCGCCGTCTTTATTTCCAAGCCAACGATATAAATTGTACATAACTTTAAAAAAAACCATTGGTACGAGCCTACCCAATCACTCGGCTACCGTGGCTTTTAATGATGATGATGTTGTTCTAATAACAACAATTAAAACCAACAAAATTAATTAATTGTTGATTAGTCAAGCGACGAAGTACTCATTTTACAAAATCGCTGTGTCACAAAGGCTTAAGAACTTACAGCCACGCTCACGTCGTTAGAAACGACTAAAGAAAAAGCCTTTTAAATCGTAATAGCTACAATATATGGCAGATTAATCATCTAAAAAAACACTAATTGAAATATTGCAGCCCGGTTTCGGACAGTAGCGTCTAAGGTGCGAGGTGCCTTCTTGCGATCACCAATAGGCTTGACAAGCGTGGTACCTGTTGCAAAATCTTACAAGAGAAACCTATTTCCTTCAAATGGCTTCATCCCGTGTTGGGCAATGGCTCTTAGGTGATTAAAATACGGAAGTAAATATAAATACTTTATACCTAACTATTACCCCCTAGGTGCTAAAAAAATTTTTAAAGTGTTGATTTTACCATGTGAGGTGTTCCAACGGTGAAGGAAAATACAGTGAGGAAACTTTCACGATTGCAAAATAAAAAAAATTGCCTGTGCCCCATTTTGTACCCACTCAGTGCAGTCTGGCCTTAATCAGACATTAAACTCTTCTGAAAACTGACGGCGCAGGCTATCCCCAGGTCACCGCACAAGAGACCTATCTCGTAAAGGTAAAACGGCCACTAGAGTCGGCCGCTAATTTAGCTGATAAATAAAGTAACTAATAAAAATCCTTTTTGTTTAGATTTCCTTGCCGTTAGAGAAACGACGCAATGCAACAAGCCTGTACAACCCGATGACAATCGCAGAGCTGCAACAGAAATTCCCAAAGTGAGCACTTTAATTTATATATATACTATTTCTGTCTGTTCTTATGGTCAATCAAAAACGATTGTACCACAAACACCTAGATCCGAGATAATATCGAAAAAGTGTTTTCTACATTTATCTGACGTGGCCGAACCCGTAACCTCAGAGCTGGCGACACCATGAAAACCGATGTGTACGCCTCTAGTCCACAGAGATTGTCAAAATGGCCATAAAGTGTACGCGTGCGTGCTTGTGGAATAAATTCGGTGACTTATAACATAATTCTCTTCACAGGATCCCATGGTTGACGTACATCAACCGTCTCCTATCACCGCATGTGAAGGTCGGGCTCGAGGAGGTCGCCATTGTCAACGTGCCCAAGTATATCAGCGATTTAGAGGTACGGTTAATACTCAAGGTCATTTAACATACATTTTACTCGTAGCTTGCTTCTAGTGTGTTTTATAAAAAAAAAAATCTCTAGGAAATTTTTTCCAGACGCAAACATATTCAATTATTTACCCAGAACAGGGGTAGACAGAGGTCTAGATAATCAAGCCCTTTCGATTCATTATTCAAGCCATTGTGATTCACATAATTGACCACGTGACAGGATAAATATTCATATATACATATAAACATCCTTGACTCTAGTACAAACATTTATATTCATCACACAAATACACAAAGCCATTAACGTACCATGAACCCTTTTTTTAATCGAGCTTTCGATTTTCGAAGGCCCTAGTAGCCTAGTTGTTAGTGATGGACCACTACCATCTAGGCCAGTCTTCGGATCGTACCAGTTTTGTTCAATAAGTATTGATCAGGTGCTGTTGGAGAGTACTCCGAAGCGCGTCCAAGCCAACTACGTGATGTGGCGAGTCGCGGGCGCGTCCGTGTCCTACCTGACTGACGAGCTGCGTCGTCGCCAGCTCGCTTACGTCACCGCGCTCTCCGGCAAGACAGAGAGGGAGAGCAGATGGAAGGAGTGCGCCGATATGGCCAGCATGAGGTGACCTGTGTACCACTACCCATGCTATTCGCAATAGATGCGTTGACAGAGGTCTAGACAATTCAATCGAAGTATATTTTTCGATGACGTAACTGGGCGTCGCCATCTTAATGTACAAACCTATGGTATACATCGTACATTACTTTAGTAAGAACTGACTAATATCGCCTTCCATCTACGGATCGAACTCGAGTCTCTTGACTCGAATTCCGATCACCCAACCCCTAACGTAACTTCATATTATTTTTTTGTATCCTGTACATAACAAAATTATTTTATTTTAGTTCATTGACAAAAGTTTAAAATAAAGTTATTCGTTTACTCCATTCCACGCTTCAAATTCTTGTATCATCTTTAATTAGCTCTCCACTGAGCTCCAAATAGAATTCATTCGAAATCTGAAGAGATGTCTTTCATATTATTCCACGAAGAACGAGACTTTTGTCATATTTAACTAGTTATACTCTATATTAGAATTCATTGTTTAACACTTGTACACAATTTACTTTATTTCGCCTGACCGGTTTCGCCTAACGACATCATAGGGTATTGAATCAATACCCTGATAATGCTGTAAAGCGAGACCGGTGGGTTATTAAATGAATAATTAAATAATGTGAATTGTGTACCAGAATAATTGCATTAAAATTTATTGTGTTCAACAATGAATTTTAATGCAATGGAATTTCACCAAGTGACAACAATCGCAAAAAAATAATTATATACTTTATATTAATACAATGTTTCCCGCACACAGAACAGTAAATCTACAGTGTTGAACTGGCTGGCGTGTGTTTTATTACATGACCGGGACCAGTTCCTTTATAATTTAGAAAAGCTTTTAAGCTCCTTTACTTTTACATTCCACCCCCGTCACCGTGTAATAAAATACACAGTAGCGTGTTCGTTACACAATATATGCATCTACCTTTTCAAGGTGTCGCCATCTCGAGGTCCCGGTTTCGATTCTCGGACGGGTGAATGTAGAGACCTCTTTTTCTAAATTTTCTCGGGTCTGGGTGTTTGTGGTGCCTTCGTTGTTTCCGACTCCCATTACTCAAGAGCATTAGCATCTTATATTGGGATCGGAACAATGTATGTGATGTTGCCCCTATCTATACATGTATTTATTTATTTATTCATTGTCTACCTACATTATTATACTACATTATCATCACGTAATTTCCCATAGAGGGGTAGGCAGAGGTCTAGACACTGATGTCTTTTCGTCCAACTTTTCATTGTAGTGTGCGTAACATATTCATCTACCTACATTATTATATTTCACGCAATATCCTATACTAGGGAAATAAGTCTAGAAAATTAAGTCTTTTCGACCCCCTTTTCACCGAAGTTCATTTTTAAATAATGTGACAGGTGGTCAGCCTATCGCCGTCTTCACATCAAACCAACGATAGAGTTTGTGCATAAGTTATCAAGAAAAACCTCACAATTTTTTTTAAATGTTATACTTATAAATAGTGACTAATAGTGAGTAACTGTCACTTTAATGATAATATCAAGGTGGTCGATATTTATTAGGATTAAGATTACTTATGACACTAATATCTTTTCCATTTTACAATTTACGAGTAAAATAACTCATTACATGCTCAACTCAGTTCCTTTTTAGAATTTTTCGTTAACATTAATTAGAAAGCCTAGTATGGCCGGCATACTGTAAAGATAAAAAATCATGAAAGGTTTTTATAGAATTAAGATTATTTTCACAAGTATTTTTTGTGCATGATTGGATGATTACTACTCCCTCGGCAAATGTTTCCCACCTGCAATTTGTTCCCACCAACACAAATTCAAGATGTTTGGTGATATTTATAATGCTGATCGCCAATCCCTTTGCCTAGCATAGCTGAGGGAGTTAAGAGAGAGAGAGAGAGAGAGACAAAGAGACAGAGAAGAGTTGACCTTTATAGAGTAAGGATAGGTGTACTCCACCTACATCAAAGATTTTTTCAATTTGGAATTCTAATACAATGAAAAGTATCACTCTAGCCTGTATCGAAAAACGGCAATCTCATACAGAGTACAATCTAATATATTGGCATACTATATGAGAATACAATAACTCTAGTGTATAAAGTACTAACAAACTTATCTGTTTTTGTTCTTACAATAGAAATCTTTCACAGTCTCTCAATAGCCGTAGGCGCTCTGTACATCCGCAAATACTTCAACGAGGACTCCAAGGCGAATGCGCTGGAGATGGTGAACGACATCAGGCAGCAGTTCCGTCGGACCCTCGCCGAGGTGGAGTGGATGGACGAGACCACGCGGCGCGAGGCCCTGGACAAGGCGGACTCCATGTCGGCACACATCGCCTACCCCAACGAAATGCTTGACAATGAAAAACTCATCGAGTTCTATTCCGGGGTGAGGAGGAAGTTTTACTATTCGGTTTACTGGCTTTGATTTGATTCCAGGTTACTGGCGTGATTCAGCACTTACTTAGCATGGGAGCTGTCTGCCATCGGCGTCACCCATTTTTTTAACGAGAAACCTTGAATCACCCATGCATAGAATATTATACTTGGATATATGGTAACAACAAAACCAAATGACGAAATACACGTTGAAAGAAATAAAATATAGTATTTACGACATTCACAATTCAGGAGTAGACAGAGTTCTAGTCACTTAATTCATTTGCACCCACCTTCCATCGAAGATATTTTTAAGACAACGTGGCAAGTGGTCAGCCCGTCGCCGTCTTTATGTCCAACCAAACGATATAAATGGTACATAATATTTTTTAACAAATCCATTGGTACGAGCCTACCACTTGGGGATCTCACACGGGTCTCTTGACTGAATTCCGATCTCCTAACCACCCGGCTGTCATGACTTTTTATTGTAACTTGAAAGAGGTAAACTTTTTTACATTATTTATTTTAATTATTATTTTTTCTTTAACCACTACCTGTAAAGTGCCGCTCTGTCCCCAACGGTACGTCACTGATATTCTCCCAGTCCATGTATCTGTGTAATATTTTTCTGAAATCTCATCACGCCGTCTCGTACCTCAGCTGGAGATGTCATCGGACCACCTGATGGAATCCGTACTGAACCTGACACTATTCGGTACGGAGTACCTGTTCAGTAAACTGCGCGAGCCGGTCAACAAGACAGACTGGGTGACGCACGGCCGGCCAGCCATCGTTAACGCTTTCTACTCCTCCATCGAGAACAGCATCCGTGAGTATATATTACTAATAGCACGCTTAAATATCAGAGCCCTTCACTTTCCTTTCCAAAGAAATTTTATTTTTGTTGTGAAACAGCCTTGTTCAGGTCAGGTGTAGTGCAGGAAGGTACTCCATCTTATGGGGGTCGATTCCATAAGATGGAGAGACCTACCTCTACATGGCGCGCGGCTGTACTTTGTAGAGCCTATACTCTGCAGTGAACTTTGGATAGTCTGTAAACAGCCAGGTAATGAAATTCTGTACCTGCGTCTATGTTTCTGAAAGCATAGAACCTTAACCTTTCCAAGGTACAAGGAGGCGTCTCATGAGTAAACTCGTTCTAAGGTAGACCTCAAATAATGAGAAATAAAAAGAAAACGTTCCTCAAGGGCGAATGAGGGATCGCAGCAGGTTACTGTGCTTTCAACACTCGCTTTAATACCGATCATCACCCCCTATTTGATCATCCCCCTCGCTTTCACTCCTGTTACTACATCGTATGTTGTTTTCACACACTTACTTTCATTTCGTCAGAATTCCCTGCCGGAATCTTGCAAGGCGCTTTCTTCTCCGCCACAAGGCCCGCCTACATGAACTACGGCGCCATAGGATTCGTCATCGGGCATGAGATCACGCACGGATTCGATGACCAGGTAAGTTCTCATCCAAATTTATTTGTATAACAATTATTTCATTCTCAAATGTAAATTATACATTGGAAGGGCGGGACATAAAGAAACTCAGTTTCAACGGTTTCTTTTTTTTTTAAATCTTCGCTATTCATAATATTGGGGTAGACAGAGGTTTAGTCAAAGTAAGGAAGTAAGTAAAGTAAAGTTTTTTCGACCTACCGTGCACTAAATATATTGTTTGGAACAGCTTGACAGCCCGTCGCCGACTTTATGTCCAAGCCAACGATATAATTCTCACTTAAGTTTTAGAAAAAACTTGACTTAAGTTATTAAGCACTTAAGTTGTTGAAACAGATCGTCGCATGGATTCGAACCGTGACTGATACAGTCTTCCAAATTCGCAGGGGCGTCAATTCGATAAGAACGGCAACCTGATCGACTGGTGGCAGGAGGTGACCAAGCAGAAGTACCTCGAGAAGGCCAAGTGCATCATCGACCAGTACTCCAATTACACGGTCAAAGAAGTCGGTATGAAGGTCAGTGTTTGTTGCACATTTTTTTAATTTTATTTTATTTATTTGTATTGCCAACACATGATACACAGTATTTAGCTTAAAAATATTTGAATAATAATTTGTGCTATCTGTTTATTCATTTATAGGCAACCGTAGCTAACAGGTGTTATGTCAATACCCATAATATTATAGTGCAACAGTTTTAAAAGACGAATAGAGAGAGAGAGATATATATTTTAATATACTTTAGTGTATATATTTAGTGTATATATATCCTGTTTTAGATCTTCCCTAATTTTAATTATTATCTTCTTAATGAGATATGACAAAGTCATATATTTTTTTAAATAAATAATGTACGCTAAATTTTAAACTAATTTGATGTCGGATACGTCTGAGTACTTGCTTAAGACTATGATAATTCTTATTTAAAATTATCTCTTATTCTAAATGGAGCTAAACTTCTTGTCTCTAATGCACTCCGGATGACCACACGTAACTCAGACGCAAGTCACCATTAGACGTCACCTTCTCTAATATTCTCACGAAGACCACCCGTACCCCTGACACAATATTATATTCATATGTCAGCAATGTTAAAGCTTACGCATGTATGGCGACAGTCTTACGCCTAAGATCTTGATGCGTAACCAAATAAATCTGAGTTTTGTAAACAAACAATTTGTTTACGAAATAAGTAATTCATAAAATTTTCGGTCGGTTGTTTGTACGTTAACAACAAATCTCTGACAGTTGAACGGTGTGAACACGCAAGGCGAGAACATCGCTGACAACGGTGGTATCAAGGAGGCTTACTACGCATATGAAGCCTGGACACAACGCCACGGTGCGGAGCAGCGTCTGCCCGGACTCGAAGCCTATAGCCCCAAGCAGGTCAGTATGATAAAGATATGATAAATAGAAGATAACTTGTAACTTAAAAAAAAAAAGTCTTTATATGATACTATACAGCAGTAGCAACAGCAACAGATAACTATACAGCAACAGTTTAGTTGGACTTTTTTTTATTTATCTTCGTGCAATTTCTTATAAGGGGTAGGCGAAGGTTTAGACAAAATGTATTTTCGACCCCCTTCCGCAAACACCTTTTGGGATAACGTGATAGATACGGCCTATCGCCATCATAATGTCGAAGGTAATTTTAGTATTTAAAAAAGTAAAGAATCACATTCATATACGAGTAAATAAATTCATATACACTCCCATCCACCGAAAACATTTTTCGTGACAACGTGACAAGTAGTGAGCCCGTCGCCGTCTTATTGCCCAAGCCAACGATATAAATCGTACATAAAAAGCCCATTAGTCCGAGCCATGGGGTCCCTTGACTAAAATTCCGATTACCAAACCACTAGGCTGTCGTGACTTTTTAAAAAAAAAACACACACACAATTATGTATATATGGCGTAAAGATTTATGCCATTCCCGATACAGAAGTAGACAGAGGTCTAGAAAATTCATTCCTTTCGGCTCACCTTCCACCGGCGATATTTTAAATAAATATATAAAATATCTTCACGCAATTCCCAATACAGGGGTAGATAGAGGTCGAGTCTAGACAATTAAGTCCCTTTGACCCACCTTCCACCGAAGATATTTTCGAGACAACGTGACAGGTGGTAAGCCGGTCGCCGCCTTTATGTCCAAGTCAACGATGAAATTCGTACATAAGTTTTTGAAAAACTCATTGGTACTGCCACCTGGGGATCGAACTCGGGTCTCTCGACTCGAAATTTCGACCACCCAACAACTCGGCAATCGATATTTTTGTGACAACATTGAGTTGGTATAATAGAGTTCGGAATGTAATAACGCAGCTGTTCTGGCTGAGCGCCGCGAACACTTGGTGCGCGGTGTACCGCAACGAGGCGATAAAGTTGCGCATCACCACCGGCTTCCACGCGCCCGGCCGCTTCCGGGTTCAGGGGCCGCTGTCCAACATGGAGGAATTCGCGCGCGACTTCCGCTGCCCGCCCGGCGCGCCAATGAACCCGCAGCGCAAGTGCAAGGTCTGGTAGTACCGCCCGCCCACCAACGCCGCGACCCAGAACAAACACCGGCAGCCCCCCCGTTCACCCGGTGCTGATAAGTAACTCTGTTTGATTCTGTAATTTTTCGTTAGTTGAAATCAAAAATTTGTAGAATCCGTATCGCGTCCGATCTGTCCGAGATGTCGTTTTTTTTTTTTAAATTGTATAGAGACACGAGACAATTACATATCGATTTTGTATTAAATTTGTCAGCATCACTATTTTTCTATGCGCAATTTTTTTTTAACTAAGAATGTCACTGTGTCACATTTCGCAATTTTTTACCAAAAAAAGTAGATCATACTTAGAGATACAAATTAATTAATTATTATACCGAAAGCCATGCGTCACAGAATATATTATTTAATACTTTGGGTGGCACTTTTGACTGATTGTGGAAATTCATTTGAAGAATTTGTATTGTATTTTTGCTCGAAAGCAAAAGTAATAGAAATTGCTAGTTTCTCTATTATTTTGGCTCGCGGGACAGTTTTCAGCTTTTCTTTCTTTAATAATTTTAAGGAATTAATTAAATATTGTAAGAAACATTAATGCAAGTAATCTATTAACTTTACACAGCATGTACGCTTTAAGTACAATGGTATATGTCTATGAAAACAATTCTATATAATATGCTAATAGATTTTATGCTCTAAGAACTATCGGAGTAACTTTGTTACAATTTCATGTGTAGTAAACTATTTATTTATTGACGGCGCCGACCGTTCTATTTTTAAAAAGTTATTTAAAATAAAATGTTGCTGTTTCAAATCATTAAAATTATATGTTGCTTGCATTTTAATGGTGAATCATTGTTGAGATTATTTAAGAGGCGACATAATCAACGTTTCTTTGTGTTAGTATAGTAAAATATCATGTGAAGCTTCGGTCTATTGATGCTGCGCACTGCGTAGTGAGGTGTGAAGCAAGCGAAGCGAGGGGGGGGGGGGAGTGCACAGCAAACGTGTTTGCATCAACAGGCCGAAGTGAGAAGGTGGTGCGTCGTATTACCGCTCTGTGTAACGTACGGACCGCAGTGATATATTAATTTAAGTGTTAGTTAAGGTACTGTCGTACAAGACAATTTTGGACACTATTGTTGTAATTCATAAAAATATAAATATGAAATCATTTTATGAATCATTATTTCATTTATTCGTCTTTCGGTGTTAAACAGTATAGTTTGAGTGTGACCGTAAAATTTGGTATACAATCATCAAAGTTCGCTCGGATGATACATACCTACATAATATAAACGATTTCAAGTAAGCAAATCGTAACATCGTAAGCAGCTCGGTAATAGGATGATCTGAAACTGTTTTATTTTTATTGCTGATTAGGGGTATTGGTCATCATTACCACAGTGTAAGCAGAGAGGCACGTTACCTTCTTTATATATATATATATATATATATATATATATATATATATATATATATATATATATATATATATATATATATATATATATATATATATATATATATATATATATATATATATATATATATATATATATATATATATATATATTAAGAATAAAATAAAAAATAAAAACCTAATAAGATTTGAATCTGATTATGGCTTAAAGTCCCAATCGATCTTACCGCTCTTTTTATAAATAAGCAGACATAAATACATAGATAGGAACAACTTCACAAACATTGCTTTGATCCCAAAGTAAAGCACTTGTGTTATGAAATTGGAAACAAAGAAGTTGCCACAAACGCCCATATACGAGATGTAGAAAAAGTAGTTTTCTACATCGGCGGCTGCCTTAATCAAGGATGTCTTGAGTGACTCCGAATTGGGATAAGGCTTTGAGCACGCCTTTTCCTCCAAGTGTTGCCATATCTTGTAATCTAACGGATTCAAATATGGACTGGAGGAGGGCCAGTCTTCGTGCCCGATGAAGTCGATTTCACGCGCCGCCAGCCAGTCGTGTGTGCTCTTCGCTCTATGAGCTGGCGCCGAATCTTGTTGGAATACCCAGTGTCTGTTATTGAACATGGTATGAGAAACAGGTTACACAAGGTTCGTCAATGTTGGTACGAGTATATCTATCTTTTATGGGAAAGCTACTATATCTCAACTTATAAATCTAAAATACATGTAAATAAATTGGATACTTTTTACAATGCACACAAGAGTATTTAGCCAATTCTAATATAAATTTACACATTTGTCGCTTTCAGTATTTAGTGTAGATGAGTTTTAGTAGTCGGAGACCTTTCCGAGGCTTAGATAAGACTATTTTTTAAAAAAAAAAAACCACGTGGATGGAAGCTATTCAGATTCAAAACAGGTATTTATTCAAAGTGAATATTGATTTACATAAAGTGGATGCGAAGCAATACCTTTACGTGTCAGTCGTATGCTCGGCACGCAGGCACCGCAGTGTAGCTGCATAAACTTCCGGTTGCTGTTCTAATCGCTTATGTTGCTGCTGGTCGTTTTGAGGCTATCACATGATATCGTAGCTGAATAGTAGCGACAATAGTAATAGCTAGTAATAGCTCTGGATTCATCTCTTTGAATGCGTTCCATAGTTTCAATGATAAAGTTGATCAATTCACAGTTTTATTTCCTAAGAAAGCACATCCAAATGAGCTAATTTTCATTTCATCACCAAAGATTTTATCTCTGGTTGTTTTTGGTTTCACTTCTGAAGTGTTACAGATGTAGATCGAATGGCAAATAACACATTTATAAACTTATAGAAACACTTCATATTTGAGCAGCGTAACGATGTATAGTTCTTAGAAAATAATAATGAACAAACTACAAACATTTGGCGCTGTTTTATAAAGCTTATTTTCACACTAGTAAATCGAAATAGTCATAATTACAACTGATATAATTCTATAATTGATTTATAACCATTAATATCACAATATCCCTATTTATTTATAAATTATAAAAAAAATAAAAAATATTAAAAATCACGATAGCCGAGTTGTTGGGTGCTCGGAATTTCGAGTCGAGAGACCCGAGTTCGATCCCCAGGTGGCAGTACCAATGAGTTTTTCAAAAAAACTTATTTACGAATTTCATCGTTGGCTTGGACATAAAGGCGGCGACGGGCTCACCACCTGTCACGTTGTCCCGAAAATATCTTCGGTGGAAGGTGGGTCCAAGGGACTTAATTGTCTAGACTTGACGTCTGTCTACCCCTGTATTGGGAATTGCGTGAAGATATTTATATTTTTTTTATTTATAAATTATACGTATATACCTAAACTACATCATGTTCTTGTAACTGATTCGATATTACTATGTACGTTGAATGTTAGTGGTGACGGCAGTATTTAACAATATATAGGAGTAATTGAAGATGACGTTGTCTCTATAAAGTAAATTTTAAAATTTTATTGCTTCGAATTCTATAATATTGGATCTTCGTAGTAGTGAGAGTTGTTTTATTATAGAGTTAATGATAAATATGATTGATCTCTGAGCCATCGCTCCGACCTGCTCGACAAAGGTTAAGAAAATAATATTTTATTGGCGGCTCGGCATAGCTTGTAACCACATCGCATACATGTATTACGCAGAATTTTTTATACCATCGTATTTCGAATTTTTCTACTTTTAGATTTTCTATTCTTAGAATACTGGGGGAGACAAATAAAATAAAATCAAATCAAACAATCATTTATTCATCGACATAAGAACATACATTCGTTTATCGATAGTCATTTTTAATCTACCACCGTTTCGTAATGAGGTTCCTCAAACGGAGAAGAAACAGACGAAAGAAACTCTGCAAGTATCGTCAATATTTTTTACAATATAATCCAATCCATTTACAATATAATCCAAAACTTTGGTCAACATTTTTTACAATACAAATGTGATGTGATATTTTCTAGAAATAGCTTGGCAGCGATCACCTCATTCCCAGGGGTTACTGTCATTAATATATTCATTTATGTTATAATAACCCTTCCTAAAGTTGCCTTTATAAAGTATTTCTTTAATAAATATCTTAAACCTGTTAATAGACAGCCTTTGTACATTTACCGGGATTTTGTTGTAGAAGCGTAAACACCGCCCTAAGAACGAGTTACTTACTCTATGGTGTCTAGTAACCGGTGTTACAAACATGTGTTTGTTTCTAGTATTTACGTTATGTATATCAGAAGTCATACTAAAAGTATTCATGTTTTCATGCACACACATTATATTTTCATATATGTATTGAGAGGCCAGTGTTAAAATATTAATTTCTTTAAATTTCTGTCTTAAGAGATACTCTGGAATTAAGACTATATACAGCTCGAATGGCCCTCTTTTGTAAAAAAAATACTGTTTCTATGTCAGCTGCATGACCCCATAGCAGATGCCATATAATATTATGCTATGGAAGTAACTAAAATAAAAAAGTCTAGCCGTCTGTACAACAGTTAAGAGCCCTATTTTTCTTCCAGCATATGCTGCAGAGCTTAACCTACTCGCAAGTTGGGATATATGGGGGCCCCATTGAAGCCTCGCACCAAGTGTTATTCCGCGAAAAACAGCCGTATCCGCAAAGCTCAACTCTTTCTCATTTATTAGTACATTGGTATCACCCAAATGTTTAACATTAGGTGTTGAAAATTTTATACATTTAGTCTTATTGCTATTTATATATTTATTTTTATATATTTATAATACGAAATTTTCTCTTAAATTGTAAAAAGAATATACATGTATCTTCATTTGTACGACACTACCAACATCAATACCATTTCAGCAAATGAAATTATATCAGTTTTTATTTCCAGAACCATATAAATTACGCCCGGTATAGTCAACAAATCAAATAACTAATCTGTACATGATTTGGTCTTCGTGCAAAGGCAAGTAAAAACATGCGCATTTAGACACAACACAGTCATACTCCTAAGTGCCTCAACGTACAGAATACTTAGACACAGAAACTTACAATTAAATTTGTAAATAAATTACAACAGCTGCTTATTGTCTGCCCATACCACTGGAACGATAAGATAGTCTTATAATTATGTACGTACACAAGAACAGGCTGCCATGACTAACATTATATCGACAGAGTCAGCTGGTAGCTAGTTTCGGAGAGTTAAGACTTGTCTATTCGAAACAATTTTCGTTTCCGCAGACTAACAATAAAACACACACAGTTCGACCCTGTACCGGGCACAGATGTGGTCTGGACCTCTTCAATCTTCAAGGCTCGTAGGACTATCTTCTACGAAGGTTACGTGAGGCTTCAGGTAGATTAGGAATGCCAACATGCGGTCATTTTCTGGCGAAGAGCCCCTGAAAGTTTTATAAAAATAAAAATAATAAGAAAGGGGAAAACAGTAGCTTTGCAATTTTTTTTTCGACCATATTATATTGTACAACATTCCTAAGTCTGTGCGTTTTTGGTTTCTTTGGACAAGGACGTTGACCCGAACCTAGCGGTTCGGTTCAACGGCGTTCACCGGAGGTTATAAAAGACTGCTCGAGTGACTCATTTCGCACTCTTCGTTAGCTTGAGAATGCCTTGTTTTGAGGCGAAACACGTGTCGCGTATTCGTTGGTGATATATATTTTTTTATAGAAAAGGGAGGCAAACGAGCAGGTGGCTCACGTGATGGTAAGTGATTATCGCCGCCCATGAGGTATAGCAGATGCGTTGCCGGCTTTGAGTAGCGTTGCATCGGTGGACTTTGGAAAGTTTCGACCAGTACAAGTCACCTCGGCAGCCGTCACTTCGAAGAGCTCGGTGGATAGGCAGAAAGGTTGAGTTTTACTCCCTAGACGCTTTGAAGCAAGAGGCTTTGGGTGACCTCACCCCTTCTAAAACAGTTACTTTCCGTTCACACATCCCTGTGTGCGTAATGTAACCGGCGGAAAGTAACTGTCTGCTCACGCACACCCCATCCCTTTCATTGAAAGGGCAAGAGTCAGCACCTCATATGCGTGGCTGGTCAGCCCACACATATGAGTGGCGAAATTCTCTACTGGACTAGCAAACCAGTATCTCAGCCTACGAACCCACCCCAAACCGCTGGGAGCGCCACCGGGGTCACTCGGTGAGGCTAACAGCGACGAGGGGCGGGGGAGTTGCAAGAGGCACACAGGTCCCCACGCGTACGTAAAATCACCGCGATGTCGGAGACACCGATTAACCCGCGAGACGGAACAGAGTCTCAGGAAACCGGATACCGAACCCTGACCGCTCGCTACCACAAGCAAGAAGAACAACAACAACAACACCACAGAAGACTCGCGGTTGTGGACCGCCCACTAATGGAGCGGAACATTTTCGACCCGAGTCAATCACGGATTTTACCTCAGCGCGAACGAGCAACGCAACCGTCGCGAGTTCCGCAACCGTTGCCGCGAAGCGCAATTTCGCCGGGCACCGCACCCGCGCTCTCCCAAGAATTGGGAACTGAGCTTCCCACTTCGGGGGAACCGGGTACCAACGCAGCTCGGCGAGCGGCTCGCCAACGCACACCACCGGAAATAGAAGAACAGTATCTACAGGAGGACAAGCGAGTATGCGCAGCCCCTGTAAGAATACACTTGCAGCCACCACAATCTCCGTCATCGACATCGTCGTCGTCGTCGTCAGAGTACTCTCCCGCGCAAGAAGTACCGCTGCCAAGGGAGAGAACCAGCGTCGGAACATCGACAACATACTTAGACTTGCCCCCGACATTGGAACGGGGGGACATTAAGAACGGAGCGACACAAGAAAAGCGCGCTCTAGTCGCCGCGAGTTGTGCAACTCAACCTGACCGCACACCCGGCGACTATATAAGCGAAGAGGTGTCCCCCCCAACCCCGACTCCACGCATCCGGAAGGAGATGCGCAGAGTCCCAGAAAGAGATAGGGCCACGCCTATCGCCCTGCCTCCCATGCTACCGGTCGCACAGACCTATGACGCGCAGGCAGGGCGTTGTCCAATTCCGGGGCCGTCAAATGCGCCAATGGCGACGACGACCTACGCGAATATGGCAGCAACGCCTCGACGACCGCGCAACCCACCAATATCACAACAACGTGAAACAAATACCAAAACGGAAACAAAATCTTATCCCCCGATCGTGGTAGAGTGCATGCCCGACTGGGCGAAACACTTCAAAGTGTTACATAGCCGGTTAGGGCATGCGCCGAGTGCACGCCCTTTCGGGAAGGGGGTTCGATTCCGTCCCCAAAGCGAGGAAGAATACAGGACGGTGCAGAAATACCTTGTTGAGCGTAGCAAGGTCGATGCTACGCTAGCGTGGTATTGCTATGCGCCGTCCATAGAGCAACCAACAAAGGTGGGTTTGCGCGGACTGCCCGCCGAGACCAATCCGGAGGACATCGAGGAGGCCCTGAAGGAGCTAGGCTTCCCTGTGACCTTCGTGAGGTCCATCCCACCGAAAAGAGGCAGACCCGGATGCCTCTTCCATGTTAAAATGGACCACATCCCCGACGAGGAGCTCAAGAGGTTATACGGGATAAATGAGCTCCTCTATATGCCAGGCATAACTATAGAAGCCTGGCAGGGCAGGGAAGGACCAGCCCAATGTCACAGGTGCCAGGGTTCGGACACTCCTCGTACAATTGTTACAGGCCCTTCAAGTGCGTTCGATACGCAGGGGATCACCCGGCGGCGGACTGCACTAAATCTAGGATAGTCCGCCTAAGTGCGCCAATTGTGCAAAGGCGCACACGGCAAATGATAGGCGCTGCCCGGTACTGCAGCGCATTGCAAGGAATACCCCTCGTATTAGAATACCCTCCGGTACCAACCCGAGGCTCGACGGCGCAACCGCCCAAAGCCCACAGCCGAGAAAGGCCACACCCAATACGCCAGGCAGCGCCACGGGTGCCTCAGCCGCAAGAGCGGCGATTAGAGAAGGCACCCACACAAATAGCCGCCCCCCCCACGTTCGCCGCGGTGACAACTTTGGCACCACCGGCAAACAATGCCACTGAGAGAGGTGTACAACCCTCTCAGAAAAAGAAAAAGAAGAGGAGGGGGAAGAAGAAAATAAGGGGACAGCCACGTCCGAGGCTGCAATAACCCCTACACCCCACCCCCCCCATCGTTGCCACCGCTGAAGGGCCCAGGACCAAGAAACGGGCCAGGAAACCTCAGCATGCGCAAGTGCAACAAGCACAAATCGCACACACCGTAAGGGGGAGAACCGAGGCCTCCCCCCCACAACACACGCCACCGACGACGGTTGAGGAAGCACTTGCGCAATTGGTCACCGTCGTAATCAAGATCCTGGGAGACGTCGTCACGGCGATGACCACGGGAGCTGACCCCTTAACAGCGGTAGTTACCGCACTGGCCCGTCTGACAACGGCTAAAAATGGCTGAGTTGCGAGTACTGTACTGGAACGCCGGCGGTATTAAGATCCACACCGCCGGACTAAGAACGCTTGTCCAGCAGTACGATATCCAGGTGGTACTGCTGGGAGAAACTAAGCTAAGACCATCTCAGCCATTCAAACTCCCTAATTTCTTCGTGTATCGACGCGATGAGATATCTCCCGAAAGCATAGCTTATAGAGGCGTAGCTGTGTTAGTAAGGAGAGATCTAATACACGAAGAATTAGAGCTGCAGCCGTATGTCTCTACAAGGACGATAGGTGTACGCCTACGGATAGCCGGAGAGGAGCATAGGATATATGCAGCTTATCGCCCTCCCGGTTCCCCCCTAAGCCCCTCGGACATCCACTGCATCTTCGATGGGACATCGCCTGCCATAATTGCCGGGGATTTAAATGCAAAACACACGGCATGGGGGTCGAACACCATATCCCCCAATGGCAAGGTATTATACGAAGATGCAGAGAAATGGGGATATGAAGTGTTAGGCACAGAATCGCCAACACATATCCCCACAAACAGGAAACACCGACCGGATGTTATAGATGTCGTACTGTGTCACGGTATCACTCACCCGGTCCAAACGGAGGTGCTGTACGACCTGGATACGCAGCACCTACCGGTTTATTTCACAATTGCACAATCAGTGGACTCCGTAGCGCCCAGAGGAACAAAGAAAAGAACCGACTGGGACACCTACCGAAGTGGACTAGCGAATATCGGATACGGCGCGCCGATAACGACAGCAGATGACGTAGAAGTGGCCGACAAATATATTAGAGATAAGATACATCAAGTGTATCTGTCGGCCACTAAGACGGTACCTGTAGCGCGCCGTAAGGATGAACTACCACTTCGGCTGAGAACACTAATTAAAAAGAAGAGAGAAGCCAGAAAACTCTGGGCGCGCACACGTTGCCCACTAGTTAAAACCAGACTAAATCGGCTAACGGAGGAGCTGTCGGAAGGGGATACAAGCTCACAGAAGTCACACATGGGATAGTCGTATAGTAGAGAGCGCTGACTATCCCCCATCTTTACACCAACTTAACCGACAGCTTCTACGGAAACCACCTCCGATTTGCCCACCAGTGGACAACGTGGGCAACCGGTACTACGGAGCCAAGGACCGGGCAGAGATCTTGGCACAACATCTCGAGGGGCAATTCAAGCCTAATACTGCTGCAGCTGTCGCCGCAGAATTTCACGCACAAGTCGAGCTACGCGTACAGGAGTTTATGGAAGCTCCGGTGCCGCCACTAAGCGGGGATGATTTTATTTCCCCCCGCTGAAGTGAGAAAAGTGGCATTGCGCTTGCCACTGCGCAAAGCGCCGGGGCACGACTCTATAACAACAGTCGCGTTAAGACAACTGCCGAGAAAGGATTTGTTGCGCTATCCCGTCTTTACAACGGGATATTGCGCACACTACACTACCCCACGGAGTGGAAAAAAGGACGAATAGTCGTACTGCCGAAACCCGGAAAAGACAGGAAGTCTCCGGCAAGCTATCGCCCTATAACATTGCTATCGTACGTAGCAAAGTTATTCGAAAAGTTACTGCTACGGAGGCTCCGCCCGCTCGTAGAGCCACGCGTAGAACAACACGGCTTCCGTAGCGGTCATTCTACAACGACGCAACTGGCCCGTGTGTTACACTATTTAGCGGCCGAACAACATCGCGACCGCTGCTGTCTGGGGGTCTTACTAGACATGGAGAAGGCCTTCGACAGAGTGTGGCATACGGGTCTAATATACAAGCTCTTGCAAGAAGAAAAAATACCACCTGGCTACGTACGATTAGTAGAATCGTTCCTAGTAGGGCGTAGCTTCTACGTCACCGCCGAGCAAGCCGATTCGGCGGTACGCACTATAGAAGCAGGCGTTCCACAGGGCAGTTGTCTTTCTCCTTGCCTGTACGCAATCTACACCAACGACATCCCCACGCTCGAGGGTCGCGTCCGAGAGTGGGAAGACGATGTCATGCTCGCACTCTACGCGGACGACAGCGCGTACTTTACGTCGTCCCGTCGGGCAAACATCGCTGCCAAGAAGATGCAGCGACTGTTGGACCTATTACCAGAATGGTTAGATAAATGGCGGATGACTATTAATGTCGGGAAGACATCCGCCATAATCACCAATCGCCGAGGGCGCGTGCCACCACAACTCAAACTAAGAGGGCAAAGGATTAAGTGGCAGAGCGCCGTCACCTATCTTGGTTGCCGGATAGGAAGAATCTATAGGAAGAATCTATAGGAAGAATCTATAGGAAGAATCTATAGGAAGAATCTATAGGAAGAATCTATAGGAAGAATCTATAGGAAGAATCTATAGGAAGAATCTATAGGAAGAATCTATAGGAAGAATCTATAGGAAGAATCTATAGGAAGAATCTATAGGAAGAATCTATAGGAAGAATCTATAGGAAGAATCTATAGGAAGAATCTATAGGAAGAATCTATAGGAAGAATCTATAGGAAGAATCTATAGGAAGAATCTATAGGAAGAATCTATAGGAAGAATCTATAGGAAGAATCTATAGGAAGAATCTATAGGAAGAATCTATAGGAAGAATCTATAGGAAGAATCTATAGGAAGAATCTATAGGAAGAATCTATAGGAAGAATCTATAGGAAGAATCTATAGGAAGAATCTATAGGAAGAATCTATAGGAAGAATCTATAGGAAGAATCTATAGGAAGAATCTATAGGAAGAATCTATAGGAAGAATCTATAGGAAGAATCTATAGGAAGAATCTATAGGAAGAATCTATAGGAAGAATCTATAGGAAGAATCTATAGGAAGAATCTATAGGAAGAATCTATAGGAAGAATCTATAGGAAGAATCTATAGGAAGAATCTATAGGAAGAATCTATAGGAAGAATCTATAGGAAGAATCTATAGGAAGAATCTATAGGAAGAATCTATAGGAAGAATCTATAGGAAGAATCTATAGGAAGAATCTATAGGAAGAATCTATAGGAAGAATCTATAGGAAGAATCTATAGGAAGAATCTATAGGAAGAATCTATAGGAAGAATCTATAGGAAGAATCTATAGGAAGAATCTATAGGAAGAATCTATAGGAAGAATCTATAGGAAGAATCTATAGGAAGAATCTATAGGAAGAATCTATAGGAAGAATCTATAGGAAGAATCTATAGGAAGAATCTATAGGAAGAATCTATAGGAAGAATCTATAGGAAGAATCTATAGGAAGAATCTATAGGAAGAATCTATAGGAAGAATCTATAGGAAGAATCTATAGGAAGAATCTATAGGAAGAATCTATAGGAAGAATCTATAGGAAGAATCTATAGGAAGAATCTATAGGAGTAATTGAAGATGAGTTGGCGCTATAAAGTTAACATAAATTTTTAAAATTTTATTGCTTCAAATTCTTTAATATTGTATCTTCGTAATAGTGAGAGCAGTTTTATTATAAAGAGAGTTAATGATAAATGTTATTGACTTCTTAGCGACCGCTCCGACCTGCTCGACAAAGGTTAAGAAAATAATATTTTAATGGCGGCTCGCCGCATCTTGTAACCACATCGCATACATGTATTACGCAGAATATTTTTATACCATCGTACTTCGAATTTTTCTATTTTTGAGCAAATTAAATTATCAGTTTTCATTTCCAGAACCATATATAATAATTACACCTGGTATAGTCAACGAATCAAATAACTAATCTGTACATGATTTGGTCTTCGTGCAAAAGCAAGTAAAAAACACGCGTATTAAAACACAACACAGTCAATACTCCTAAGTGTTTCGACGTACCGAATACTTAGACACAGAAACTTACTTTTAAATTTGTAAATAAATTACAACAGCTGCTTATTGTCTGCCCATACCACTGGAACTATAGGGTAGTCTTATAATTATGTACGTACACAAGAACAGGCTGCCATGACTAACATTATATCGGTAGAGTCAGCTGGTAGATAGTTTCGGAGAGTTTAGACTTATTCTAGGTCTATTCGAAACAATTTTCGTTTCCGCAGACTAACAATAAAACACACACAGTTCGACCCTGTACCGGGCACAGATGTGGTCTGGACCTCTTCAATCTTCAAGGCTCGTAGGACTATCTTCTACGAAGGTTACGTGAGGCTTCAGGTAGATTAAGAATGCTAACATGCGGTCCTCTTCTGGTGAAGAGCCCCTGAAAGTTTTATAAAAATAAAAATAGTGAGAAAGGGGTGGTTTCGTTCACCGGAGGTTATAAAAGACTGCTCGAGTGACTCATTTCGCACTCTTCGTTCGCTTGAGAATGCCTTGTTTTGTGTTGAAAAGGGAGGCATACGTGCAGGTGGCAAACGTGATGGTAAGTGATTACCGCTTATTGGGGGAGGGGGGTGTGTGGGCCTCCGCTTACCTGCACTCACCAGACGAAACGCTGAAGTTTGTTAGACTTCTACTTCACGACGGTATTCTGTGAGGTCGTGGTACTTCCCCGGTCGAGCCGGCCCATTCATGCAACAACAAAAGCTGATACGTGGCTCTACCACAGTAAATGAATGTTACCTGGTTTGAGTGTAGTGGTGGTGGTGCATACAGTGGAATGAGTGCACGCATCTGTGGGATGGAGGGTGGTGCTCTTCTTCTCTTCGGACCAGGTAACATATACCCTTTTTATATTTGCATGCGGAATGGTACGAAGTAATTTTTCAATAACAACTTTACAATGAATTTACGCAAAGTAACGCCTGAGTCTACCTACCTACCTACATACCTGAATTACCTATCTCACCTACATTTGTACCGCTAGATACAACATCAAAACGGTGACAAACTCACCATCTGTCACTAATAAGACTACTTTTACTGCTTACTTTGGAATCACTCATTATAAGGAATGGATTCGTGGTGGTGGTTCTGTTGGGTTTCCAATATAGACCTATTAAATTATTTAACATTATTTAAGTCACGACAGCCGAGTGGTTGGGTGGTCGGGGTTTCGAGTCGAGAGACCTGAGTTCGATCCCCAGGTGGCAGGCTCGTACCAATGGGTTTTTAAAAAACTTATGTACGAATTATTTCGTTGGCTTGGACATAAAGACGGCGACGGGCTCACCACCTGTCACGTTGTCCCGAAAATATCTGTGGTGGAATGTGGGTCGAAGGGACTTAATTGTCTATACGAAGAAGTAGTCTAGACTAGACCTCTGTCTATTGGGAATTGCGTGAAGATATTTCATTTCATTTCAACATTATTTTAAAAGATACGTTTAAAACCTACTTTGGAGAGGATTTGCGAAATTAGTTAATGAGGAAATTAGAATAACGATTATGGACAACTGCGCAGAAGCAAAACTAGAAAAGCATAAAAAGAGATTCCTCATGTCCACTTTTGTGATGGCCATTATGATGCTTGCTTGCATACATGCTTCTTATGTGAGAGGACAATATCCTTCGGTGGACTGAATTTCTTTTTTATATCTTCACGCAATTTCCCATACTGGGGTACGCACAGGTCTAGACAATGTCCTTTCGACCTACTTTTCACTGAAGCTTAGTTGGGATAACGTAATATGCAAAATCTAGTTAGGATAAATCTAGGATACTCACTCAACGTCTATTTCTATCGCCAATGCGGTGTGATGCGGTTTGCCCTCCTCGTCGAACCATCTGCAAATTTAACACATTAGACAAACACGGTAGGAGCAGATATTGGAAGATGAGCAACGATTTATGATCTAAAATAATGGAAATTACGCAGATCAATTCTCATTTTAACTTCACGATTTGAAAGATGAGGTTTGGCAATAAAAAATGTGAAATTTACCACATGCAACATCACAAATACCTTTTACACAACCTCATTTTAAAACGTTCATATTTTGAATATGTAATCTAATGACTATCTGCCACTGAATAATAAGCACTTTAACAACTATGTCATGAAGAAGTTTTTGCAGATAATATACCGTTAACCTATAAGGCTTGTGTCCCACGCTGTGTGAGTGGTAGCGGATCCCAGTTCTTCTTTCGTAAAATGCAATAGGGAATGATATCTCCTACCGCACTTTCTGCAAGTTATTGTTTGTCGACAGCCCTTAACTGAATGGGTTTGTTGTGGGAATGGTTTCTCTTGTATAAAGTCATGTCGAACTTGCACAGATTTTTTTGCAAAATTGCTTAGTGACAAATATTATGAGAGCCATTGCAATACACACAAACTACGACAGGTGACTTTTTGTCTTCTTGCATTGAGGAATGGAACGATTTTGTCTAAACCGTTTGTTTAGAAGTTGAAACAGAAGCTCGGTTGAATTTATTTCTTTCGATCATCTCTAAACTCCAAAATCTAGATTGCAAGAATTCCACAAGTTGCGTCCATGGACAATTAGATACACAATAATCTCACCCCATGACTGTGCAGACTCCGATGTTGTATAATGACTTTAAATACGAGGACGTTATATCTAACAGAGACTAGCGCCGTAGATGACTCGGTTTGTTTTTGCTTCTGAGTAAACAATACTTGCATTATACTGTTGCAGTAATACTTCTTATTATTGTAACGCCTTATTAATTGTTCCCATGCTTCAGTGTAATTCGCTTCTGTTGTTGTAAAATGTTTAATTAAGTTACCTGCTTCTCCAGATAAGCTAATTTTAAGATGAGATACTTTTAAGTGCAACTTGTGAACAGCGGCAAGATTAACGTTATTATGAATGAGCGGTAGGAACATATCATAAAATGTTTGCCATTCGCTATAATTTCCATTGAAACTAGGTAGCTGAATTCGAGGTAGTTTGACTTCACAGTTGTCGGACTTAGTTGAGTATTTGAAGAGCTTCTTTCAAAGTTGTTTTAAATGAAACCTAAATTTCTTGGAATTGGTCATAGACATCGTTGATGAAATAGTCGTCCTTTCCCCTTTGTTCTTTCGTTGTCTTAGATAAAAGTTCCTTATGACCTTCTTTAAAATCCTTCTACAGTTCTTCCAGTAACACGATTCTCGTTAATAACAACTGTATTTTTATTCTATCTTTAGGTGTTTTTTTTTATAATTACGCTCTGCCTTAACTAATTTAATTATAAATCTAGTTGAGCTGCAGACAATTTTGATTCCATGATGAACTTTATTCTTTATGTCACGCGAAGTCATTTATTTCTTTTTATATCTTCACGCAATTTCCCATACTGGGGTACGCACAGGTCTAGACAATGTCCTTTCGACCTACTTTTCACTGAAGCTTAGTTGGGATAACGTAATATGCAAAATCTAGTTAGGATAAATCTAGGATACTCACTCAACGTCTATTTCTATCGCCAATGCGGTGTGATGCGGTTTGCCCTCCTCGTCGAACCATCTGCAAATTTAACACATTAGACAAAAACGGTAGGAGCAGATATTGGAAGATGAGCAACGATTTATGATCTAAAATAATGGAAATTACGCAGATCAATTCTCATTTTAACTTCACGATTTGAAAGATGAGGTTTGGCAATAAAATAAGTGAAATTTACCACATGCAACATCACAAATACCTTTACACAACCTCATTTTAAAACGTTCATATTTTGAATATGTAATCTAATGACTATCTGCCACTGAAGAATCTATAGGAAGAATCTATAGGAAGAATCTATAGGAAGAATCTATAGGAAGAATCTATAGGAAGAATCTATAGGAAGAATCTATAGGAAGAATCTATAGGAAGAATCTATAGGAAGAATCTATAGGAAGAATCTATAGGAAGAATCTATAGGAAGAATCTATAGGAAGAATCTATAGGAAGAATCTATAGGAAGAATCTATAGGAAGAATCTATAGGAAGAATCTATAGGAAGAATCTATAGGAAGAATCTATAGGAAGAATCTATAGGAAGAATCTATAGGAAGAATCTATAGGAAGAATCTATAGGAAGAATCTATAGGAAGAATCTATAGGAAGAATCTATAGGAAGAATCTATAGGAAGAATCTATAGGAAGAATCTATAGGAAGAATCTATAGGAAGAATCTATAGGAAGAATCTATAGGAAGAATCTATAGGAAGAATCTATAGGAAGAATCTATAGGAAGAATCTATAGGAAGAATCTATAGGAAGAATCTATAGGAAGAATCTATAGGAAGAATCTATAGGAAGAATCTATAGGAAGAATCTATAGGAAGAATCTATAGGAAGAATCTATAGGAAGAATCTATAGGAAGAATCTATAGGAAGAATCTATAGGAAGAATCTATAGGAAGAATCTATAGGAAGAATCTATAGGAAGAATCTATAGGAAGAATCTATAGGAAGAATCTATAGGAAGAATCTATAGGAAGAATCTATAGGAAGAATCTATAGGAAGAATCTATAGGAAGAATCTATAGGAAGAATCTATAGGAAGAATCTATAGGAAGAATCTATAGGAAGAATCTATAGGAAGAATCTATAGGAAGAATCTATAGGAAGAATCTATAGGAAGAATCTATAGGAAGAATCTATAGGAAGAATCTATAGGAAGAATCTATAGGAAGAATCTATAGGAAGAATCTATAGGAAGAATCTATAGGAAGAATCTATAGGAAGAATCTATAGGAAGAATCTATAGGAAGAATCTATAGGAAGAATCTATAGGAAGAATCTATAGGAAGAATCTATAGGAAGAATCTATAGGAAGAATCTATAGGAAGAATCTATAGGAAGAATCTATAGGAAGAATCTATAGGAAGAATCTATAGGAAGAATCTATAGGAAGAATCTATAGGAAGAATCTATAGGAAGAATCTATAGGAAGAATCTATAGGAAGAATCTATAGGAAGAATCTATAGGAAGAATCTATAGGAAGAATCTATAGGAAGAATCTATAGGAAGAATCTATAGGAAGAATCTATAGGAAGAATCTATAGGAAGAATCTATAGGAAGAATCTATAGGAAGAATCTATAGGAAGAATCTATAGGAAGAATCTATAGGAAGAATCTATAGGAAGAATCTATAGGAAGAATCTATAGGAAGAATCTATAGGAAGAATCTATAGGAAGAATCTATAGGAAGAATCTATAGGAAGAATCTATAGGAAGAATCTATAGGAAGAATCTATAGGAAGAATCTATAGGAAGAATCTATAGGAAGAATCTATAGGAGTAATTGAAGATGAGTTGGCGCTATAAAGTTAACATAAATTTTAAAATTTTATTGCTTCAAATTCTTTAATATTGTATCTTCGTAATAGTGAGAGCAGTTTTATTATAAAGAGAGTTAATGATAAATGTTATTGACTTCTTAGCGACCGCTCCGACCTGCTCGACAAAGGTTAAGAAAATAATATTTTAATGGCGGCTCGCCGCATCTTGTAACCACATCGCATACATGTATTACGCAGAATATTTTTATACCATCGTACTTCGAATTTTTCTATTTTTGAGCAAATTAAATTATCAGTTTTCATTTCCAGAACCATATATAATAATTACACCTGGTATAGTCAACGAATCAAATAACTAATCTGTACATGATTTGGTCTTCGTGCAAAAGCAAGTAAAAAACACGCGTATTAAAACACAACACAGTCAATACTCCTAAGTGTTTCGACGTACCGAATACTTAGACACAGAAACTTACTTTTAAATTTGTAAATAAATTACAACAGCTGCTTATTGTCTGCCCATACCACTGGAACTATAGGGTAGTCTTATAATTATGTACGTACACAAGAACAGGCTGCCATGACTAACATTATATCGGTAGAGTCAGCTGGTAGATAGTTTCGGAGAGTTTAGACTTATTCTAGGTCTATTCGAAACAATTTTCGTTTCCGCAGACTAACAATAAAACACACACAGTTCGACCCTGTACCGGGCACAGATGTGGTCTGGACCTCTTCAATCTTCAAGGCTCGTAGGACTATCTTCTACGAAGGTTACGTGAGGCTTCAGGTAGATTAAGAATGCTAACATGTGGTCCTCTTCTGGTGAAGAGCCCCTGAAAGTTTTATAAAAATAAAAATAGTGAGAAAGGGGTGGTTTCTTTAGACACGGACGCCGTTGACCCGAACCTAGCGGTTCGGGTCAACGGCGTTCACCGGAGGTTATAAAAGACTGCTCGAGTGACTCATTTCGCACTCTTCGTTCGCTTGAGAATGCCTTGTTTTGTGTTGAAAAGGGAGGCATACGTGCAGGTGGCAAACGTGATGGTAAGTGATTACCGCTTATTGGGGGAGGGGGGTGTGTGGGCCTCCGCTTACCTGCACTCACCAGACGAAACGCTGAAGTTTGTTAGACTTCTACTTCACGACGGTATTCTGTGAGGTCGTGGTACTTCCCCGGTCGAGCCGGCCATTCATGCAACAACAAAAGCTGATACGTGGCTCTACCACAGTAAATGAATGTTACCTGGTTTGAGTGTAGTGGTGGTGGTGCATACAGTGGAATGAGTGCACGCATCTGTGGGATGGAGGGTGGTGCTCTTCTTCTCTTCGGACCAGGTAACATACCTTTTTATATTTGCATGCGGAATGGTACGAAGTAATTTTTCAATAACAACTTTAAAATGAATTTCCGCAAAGTAACGCTTGAGTCTACCTACCTACCTACAAACCTGAATTACCTATCTCACCTACATTTGTACCGCTAGATACAACATCAAAACGGTGACAAACTCACCATCTGTCACTAATAAGACTACTTTTACTGCTTACTTTGGAATCACTCATTATAAGGAATGGATTCGTGGTGGTGGTTCTGTTGGGTTTCCAATATAGACCTATTAAATTATTTAACATTATTTAAGTCACGACAGCCGAGTGGTTGGGTGGTCGGGATTTCGAGTCGAGAGACCTGAGTTCGATCCCCAGGTGGCAGGCTCGTACCAATGGGTTTTTAAAAAACTTATGTACGAATTATTTCGTTGGCTTGGACATAAAGACGGCGACGGGCTCACCACCTGTCACGTTGTCCCGAAAATATCTGTGGTGGAATGTGGGTCGAAGGGACTTAATTGTCTATACGAAGAAGTAGTCTAGACTAGACCTCTGTCTATTGGGAATTGCGTGAAGATATTTCATTTCATTTCAACATTATTTTAAAAGATACGTTTAAAACCTACTTTGGAGAGGATTTGCGAAATTAGTTAATGAGGAAATTAGAATAACGATTATGGACAACTGCGCAGAAGCAAAACTAGAAAAGCATAAAAAGAGATTCCTCATGTCCACTTTTGTGATGGCCATTATGATGCTTGCTTGCATACATGCTTCTTATGTGAGAGGACAATATCCTTCGGTGGACTGAATTTCTTTTTTATATCTTCACGCAATTTCCCATACTGGGGTACGCACAGGTCTAGACAATGTCCTTTCGACCTACTTTTCACTGAAGCTTAGTTGGGATAACGTAATATGCAAAATCTAGTTAGGATAAATCTAGGATACTCACTCAACGTCTATTTCTATCGCCAATGCGGTGTGATGCGGTTTGCCCTCCTCGTCGAACCATCTGCAAATTTAACACATTAGACAAAAACGGTAGGAGCAGATATTGGAAGATGAGCAACGATTTATGATCTAAAATAATGGAAATTACGCAGATCAATTCTCATTTTAACTTCACGATTTGAAAGATGAGGTTTGGCAATAAAATAAGTGAAATTTACCACATGCAACATCACAAATACCTTTTACACAGCCTCATTTTAAAAAGCTATCTGCCACTGAATAATAAGCACTTTAACAACTATGTCATGAAGAAGTTTTTGCAGATAATATACCGTTAACCTATAAGGCTTGTGTCCCACGCTGTGTGAGTGGTAGCGGATCCCAGGTCTTCTTTCGTAAAATACTATAGGGAATGATATCTCTTACCGCACTTTCTGCAAACTATTGTTTGTCGACAGCCCTTAACTGAATGGCCTCATCCGAGACAGTTGAAACAGTTGTTTCTCTTGTACAAAGTCATATCAATCTTGCACAGATTTTTTTGTTTTTTACAGTGAGAAATATTATAAGAGCCATTGCAATACACACAAACTCCGACAGGTGACTTCTTTTCTTCTTGCAATGACGAATGGAACGATTTTGTCTTAACCGTTTGTTTAGAAGTTGAAACAGAAGCTCGGTTGAATTTATTTCCTTCGATCATCTCTAAACTCCAAAATCTAGATTGCAAGAATTCCACAAGTTGCGTCCATGGACAATAAGATACACAATAATCACACCCCATGACTGCGTGCAGACTCCGATGTTCTTTAATGACTTTAAACACGAGGACGTTATATCTAACAGAGACTTTAGCGCCGTAGATGACTCTGTTTTTGCTTTTGAGTAAACAACACTTGCATTATACAGTTGCAGTTATACTTCTTATTATTGTAACGCCTTATTAATTGTTCCCATGCTTCAGTGTAATTCGCTTATGTTGTTGTGAAATTTTTAATTAAGTTACCTGCTTCTCCAGATAAGCTAATTTTAAGATGAGATACTTTTAAGTGCAACTTGTGAACAGCGGCAAGATTAACGTTATTATGAATGAGCGGTAGGAACATATCATAAAATGTTTGCCATTCGCTATAATTTCCATTGAAACTAGGTAGCTGAATTCGAGGTAGTTTGACTTCACAGTTGTCGGACTTAGTTGAGTATTTGAAGAGCTTCTTTCAAAGTTGTTTTAAATGAAACCTAAATTTCTTGGAATTGGTCATAGACATCGTTGATGAAATAGTCGTCCTTTCCCCTTTGTTCTTTCGTTGTCTTAGATAAAAGTTCCTTATGACCTTCTTTAAAATCCTTCTACAGTTCTTCCAGTAACACGATTCTCGTTAATAACAACTGTATTTTTATTCTATCTTTAGGTGTTTTTTTTTATAATTACGCTCTGCCTTAACTAATTTAATTATAAATCTAGTTGAGCTGCAGACAATTTTGATTCCATGATGAACTTTATTCTTTATGTCACGCGAAGTCATTTATTTCTTTTTTATGATGAAACAACTATGAGTCACTAATAACTTTTTACAATTCCACGTTAAAAAGTCTGATCAAATTTCACAGATCAACGATACTTCTATTTTATATTACACTATGTCTCACTTCACTGACGGTCTGTCAATATAATAATTGCACATGAACTATCACTTTTTTACTATTCAATTCCCGGGTTTGGCACCAATGTTTCCGCTACCACTCACACATCAACCAAAACTACTATGGAGACGGAACGTGTTCACCACCAAGAACCAGATAAGAAAACGACAGCAACCTCTTCAGATACACACATTGTAGCAAATTTCTCAAAGGATGATTACAAACAAAGCTACAATGTTCTACTTGCAACAGCAGTTATTAAAGTAAATTCAAGGAACGGGAGCAAATATATTATAAGAGCTTTATTAGATCAAGGCTCACAAGCTTCTTTTATAACAGAAGCTACAGTGCAATTATTAGGTCTAAAGCGTGTACCCATAAGTGGCTGGGTGTCAGGTTTGGATGATGGTGAAACTAAAATTAAGCATATGATAACACTTAGTGTCGAATCAAGCCGTAACCCTAACAACTCTATCCAAGTAATTGCGTATGTACTGAGTTCTCTTACGTCATTGCTTCCAGCAAACTTAGTGTCATCACCGAACTGGTTCGCACTAAACGATATTCTATAAGCAGACCCAAAGTTTAACTCCACAGGCAAGATATATTGCTTGGAGCGGATATTTACAGCGACATTCTTCTCAGCGGAGTACTTCAGCATCCCTAATGATCACTTTTAGCCCAAAACGCAATCTTTGGTTGGATCATACCAGGTAGAGTGTCGCCAGAGTCTTCTTCCAAAAACATAATTAGCATGCATGTGCAAAGAAGTGTGGATGACTTATTGAAACAATTCTGGGAAGTCTAGAGAGAACCACCTTCAATCAAGAAGGAGATGACCAACGACGAACAGAAATGTGAGGAATTATACGAGGCCACTACTGTTAGAGCGAACGATGGAAGGTACATCGTAAAGTTACCATTTAAAAATGATGGTCCGGAGCGCCGATACCGAAAAGACAGAGAAATAGCAATCAAAAGAATGCATTGTTTAAGAAGGTTAAAAATACCTCAACTTTACCAAGATTATAGGGATTATAGGGATGGAATAATGTGTCTCTTAATAATAACCTTTAAGTTGGTCCCAAGCTCCAAAAAGACTTGAGGCAGCTGCCTATGAGATGGCGTGCCCACAAAATATGCATTATCGCTTTTTTGATAAAAATGTATAGGCAAGTTAGAGTAGCACATGATGGTATAAATTATCAAAGGATTTTGTGGCGATCTCACCCTGATCAACCAATTAAACATTACAATCTGCTAACATTAAATTTTTGAACGGCATGCGCGCCCTATTTGGCCGTTAAAACTATTCAGAGATTGGCAGATGATGAGCGTAATAAATATCCTCTTGCTGCAGAAATTACAAAGAGGGATTATTACATTGATGATCTCATGACGGAATGTAACTCTGAAAGTGAAGCAGTTCAAATTTATGAAAAGATGACCAATCTTATGAACTCTGGAGGATTCCAGCTTCAAAAGTGGAATAGTAACTCTCAAACTTTGTTGAAATATTTTGGAGAAAAGAAACACCTAACAAGTAATTCCATGACAATAAAGGAAAATAATATGATAAAAGTTTTAGGTGTGTGTTGGAACCAAATTACCGATAGTTTAGAATATTCAATAAATTTGACAAACGGTCAAGGAAAACTTACAAAAAGGCAAGTACTGTCTGATATTGCCAGATTATATGACCCTATGGGGTGTATCGCACCTGTAGATATTGTTGCAAAATTGTTAATGCAAAAGTCATGGATTGCAAAGCTTGAATGGGATGATGAATTAAGTGAAGAATTATCGAAAGAATGGTTAGCATATCGAGAGGAACTAAATCAAGTAAAGGAAATACGCATACCGAGATGGATTAATTTTTCTCCAGGTTGCAAAACTGAGTTACATGCATTCTCAGATTCGTTAAAATCAGCTCATGCAGCAAATGTATATAGCGTGGTGTCACTGTTAATTTATTGTCGTCTAAAACAAAAGTTGGTCAAACTAAAACAAAACAAAAGTCTAATAAAGCCAGTACATCAGCACTGCGTTGTATATCGCAAGGCATTTTGGATGATAAAACATGTTCATATACTGTACTGACACGTCAAAGAGAGGTGGCGCGAGCGCAGGCACGGCGGCGAGGGCGCGGGGGCGGCGGGCGGGGCGGTGCAGCGCGGTCTGCGCGGCGCCCAGTGTGGAGCGCGCCAGCGGCCAGAACGCACGCGCCGCTGCGCCGACTCCATCGATGCGCTCGATGCGCACCCAGTGGTCACTTCAGGTTCTGAAGTGACTACTACAGGTTCACTTTCCAGTCGTGGTTGCTGTTGGAACATTAAATCTCTGTGGTCATTTTCAATTATCTCAATGGCTTGAAAAACAACATTCTGTTCCAAAATCGGTGTTGAAGAACATGCAGCTGAAGTTGATGGAGTCTGTAAATATGTAATAATTATAACAATGAAGTAATATATTGTATTAGCTTACATAAATAGATAATTACATACATAAATGCTTAAATAAAATTTTTATGTCAGAATACTTTATAAAACTATGGTCCGTAGACAAACATATAAATAAAACTTACTTGAATATTGGAGTCTTCGAAAGGATTAACACGAATACCAGAAGACCGCATCCAAAGTCTTCACCAGGTAAATTCAGAAACTGCTTATCTAAAGATAACTCTGGTATTTCATAGGCTCTTCCATGGGTGTGTGATTGTGATGATCTTATAGATGCACACCGCTTTTTCAACTTTCCTAACTTGTAATCAATCCAATACTAAAAATACATCATGATCAGGTATACAAATTTTCAATAGTTTATATATTTATAGAATAATATATAGAAAAAAAATATCTACTTTACCTGCTGTTGTATTATATTATTAATGGCCCTACCATAATAATCCATTTTCAACTCATAAATATACATTTTTATAAAATCAAGTAATATAATAAAGTTTACTTACAGTTGACCATCCTTTTCCATTTTTCATGGCACCTTCTCTTAAAAAGAATTAAGAGTCTGGGCCACTTCTTCCCACATGCGGCGAGAGGGTTCTCGAGCTTGTGCACTTTTATTGAAACTCACTGCTATATCCCTATGGGAATTTCGAAACTCCCTCAGGGTTTCTAGCTGGGTATATGTCACACGGCGACGACGCCGTGCTTCAGCCATGGCTTTTTTAAGATTAAAATTCGTATTCCTTTTAATACGTCGACAAAAATTTCAACCAAACGTTTTAATACTTTCACAGAACGTGAAGTGCCCACATTTAAAATAGACGACATACTTAACTTATTAATTATCCACTTGATAAACAAACTTAACTATGTTTCGACAGTCTACACCATCGACCACATATTTAGAAACCCAAATCATTTCAGTTAGTCAGTGTTGAAAAAATACACCCTTCACCTATTGAAACTAATGGAATCTTTTATGGAATATTTTAAAAGAATTTTATGTGAAATTTCAAGTTTGTTTTAAGTGTAAATGTCTATAAAATTTTGTTACAAGTGTTACAAAAAAAACATTTAAAATAGACGACATACTTAACTTATTAATTATCCACTTGATAAACAAACTTAACTATGTTTCGACAGTCTACACCATCGACCACATATTTAGAAACCCAAATCATTTCAGTTAGTCAGTGTTGAAAAAATACACCCTTCACCTATTGAAACTAATGGAATCTTTTATGGAATATTTTAAAAGAATTTTATGTGAAATTTCAAGTTTGTTTTAAGTGTAAATGTCTATAAAATTTTGTTACAAGTGTTACAAAAAAAAACTTAAGTTTCAGACCAAACCCCAAAACGAAAGAGAGAAACTTATTCAACTTTAATATAGCTTTATTTCATTTTGGTGTGTGCCTAACACAAACCAAAGACGATATGATAACCTGTGAGCGAAACTGTAGCGGGTCAACATGCACGTGTTAAACAATTGAGCTAATTGTAATTCACAGTACCAAATAAAACATTTCAGTTTAAGGTCAGAAACTGACCTGCTCGGAACTTGTCATCTTTTGTGAAGACGTTGTAGTAAGCCCTCTGTCCTTGCATTTTGGATGATAAAACATAATGATTTCTTGTATTTACGCGAATACTACACATTTAAAATAGACGACATACTTAACTTATTAATTATCCACTTGATAAACAAACTTAACTATGTTTCGACAGTCTACACCATCGACCACATATTTAGAAACCCAAATCATTTCAGTTAGTCAGTGTTGAAAAAATACACCCTTCACCTATTGAAACTAATGGAATCTTTTATGGAATATTTTAAAAGAATTTTATGTGAAATTTCAAGTTTGTTTTAAGTGTAAATGTCTATAAAATTTTGTTACAAGTGTTACAAAAAACTTAAGTTTCAGACCAAACCCCAAAACGAAAGAGAGAAACTTATTCAACTTTAATATAGCTTTATTTCATTTTGGTGTGTGCCTAACACAAACCAAAGACGATATGATAACCTGTGAGCGAAACTGTAGCGGGTCAACATGCACGTGTTAAACAATTGAGCTAATTGTAATTCACAGTACCAAATAAAACATTTCAGTTTAAGGTCAGAAACTGACCTGCTCGGAACTTGTCATCTTTTGTGAAGACGTTGTAGTAAGCCCTCTGTCCTTGCATTTTGGATGATAAAACATAATGATTTCTTGTATTTACGCGAATACTACACATTTAAAATAGACGACATACTTAACTTATTAATTATCCACTTGATAAACAAACTTAACTATGTTTCGACAGTCTACACCATCGACCACATATTTAGAAACCCAAATCATTTCAGTTAGTCAGTGTTGAAAAATACACCCTTCACCTATTGAAACTAATGGAATCTTTTATGGAATATTTTAAAAGAATTTTATGTGAAATTTCAAGTTTGTTTTAAGTGTAAATGTCTATAAAATTTTGTTACAAGTGTTACAAAAACTTAAGTTTCAGACCAAACCCCAAAACGAAAGAGAGAAACTTATTCAACTTTAATATAGCTTTATTTCATTTTGGTGTGTGCCTAACACAAACCAAAGACGATATGATAACCTGTGAGCGAAACTGTAGCGGGTCAACATGCACGTGTTAAAATAAATTTAATTTAACGTATTTATATTTCCATATAAATACGTCAAATTTTTAAATAAACTTAGTGAGTGTAAAGCGCAAATTATTAATATTATTATGGTACACTTAAATAAAGAAATATTATATTAATTAAAAAGAACAATCATATTTTTATACTTCTCTTATTTTCGTTATTTATTCTTATGAAATTTAATTTAACGTATTTATATTTCCATATAAATACGTCAAATTTTTAAATAAACTTAGTGAGTGTAAAGCGCAAATTATTAATATTATTATGGTACACTTAAATAAAGAAATATTATATTAATTAAAAAGAACAATCATATTTTTATACTTCTCTTATTTTCGTTATTTATTCTTATGAAATTTAATTTAACGTATTTATATTTCCATATAAATACGTCAAATTTTTAAATAAACTTAGTGAGTGTAAAGCGCAAATTATTAATATTATTATGGTACACTTAAATAAAGAAATATTATATTAATTAAAAAGAACAATCATATTTTTATACTTCTCTTATTTTCGTTATTTATTCTTATGAAATTTAATTTAACGTATTTATATTTCCATATAAATACGTCAAATTTTTTTAAATAAACTTAGTGAGTGTAAAGCGCAAATTATTAATATTATTATGGTACACTTAAATAAAGAAATATTATATTAATTAAAAAGAACAATCATATTTTTATACTTCTCTTATTTTCGTTATTTATTCTTATGAAATTTAATTTAACGTATTTATATTTCCAAGTATTTATATATCACAAGTCACGACACCCGAGCGGTTGGGTGGTCGGAATTTCGAGACAAGAGTCCCGAGTTCGATCGAGTTACAAAACTTACGCAATTCCCAGTACAGGTGTAGACCTGTGTCTACCCCTGTACTGGGAATTGCGTGAAGATATTTATTTTATTTTATTTTATTTTATTTTATTTTATTTTATTTTATTTTATTTTATTTTATTTTATTTTATTTTATTTTATTTTATTTTATTTTATTTTATTTTATTTTATTTTATTTTATTTTATTTTATTTTATTTTATTTTATTTTATTTTATTTTATTTTATTTTATTTTATTTTATTTTATTTTATTTTATTTTATTTTATTTTATTTTATTTTATTTTATTTTATTTTATTTTATTTTATTTTATTTTATTTTATTTTATTTTATTTTATTTTATTTTATTTTATTTTATTTTATTTTATTTTATTTTATTTTATTTTATTTTATTTTATTTTATTTTATTTTATTTTATTTTATTTTATTTTATTTTATTTTATTTTATTTTATTTTATTTTATTTTATTTTATTTTATTTTATTTTATTTTATTTTATTTTATTTTATTTTATTTATTTTATTTATATTTCCATATAAATACGTCAAATTTTTTTAAATAAACTTAGTGAGTGTAAAGCGCAAATTATTAATATTATTATGGTACACTTAAATAAAGAAATATTATATTAATTAAAAAGAACAATCATATTTTTATACTTCTCTTATTTTCGTTATTTATTCTTATGAAATTTAATTTAACGTATTTATATTTCCATATAAATACGTCAAATTTTTAAATAAACTTAGTGAGTGTAAAGCGCAAATTATTAATATTATTATGGTACACTTAAATAAAGAAATATTATATTAATTAAAAAGAACAATCATATTTTTATACTTCTCTTATTTTCGTTATTTATTCTTATGAAATTTAATTTAACGTATTTATATTTCCATATAAATACGTCAAATTTTTAAATAAACTTAGTGAGTGTAAAGCGCAAATTATTAATATTATTATGGTACACTTAAATAAAGAAATATTATATTAATTAAAAAGAACAATCATATTTTTATACTTCTCTTATTTTCGTTATTTATTCTTATGAAATTTAATTTAACGTATTTATATTTCCATATAAATACGTCAAATTTTTAAATAAACTTAGTGAGTGTAAAGCGCAAATTATTAATATTATTATGGTACACTTAAATAAAGAAATATTATATTAATTAAAAAGAACAATCATATTTTTATACTTCTCTTATTTTCGTTATTTATTCTTATGAAATTTAATTTAACGTATTTATATTTCCAAGTATTTATATATCACAAGTCACGACACCCGAGCGGTTGGTGGTCGGAATTTCGAGACAAGAGTCCTGAGTTCGATCGAGTTACAAAACTTACGCAATTCCCAGTACAGGTGTAGACCTGTGTCTACCCCTGTACTGGGAATTGCGTGAAGATATTTATTTATTTATTTATTTATTTATTTATTTATTTATTTATTTATTTATTTATTTATTTATTTATTTATTTATTTATTTATTTATTTATTTATTTATTTATTTATTTATTTATTTATTTATTTATTTATTTATTTATTTATTTATTTATTTATTTATTTATTTATTTATTTATTTATTTATTTATTTATTTATTTATTTATTTTATTTTATTTTATTTTATTTTATTTTATTTTATTTTATTTTATTTTATTTTATTTTATTTTATTTTATTTTATTTTATTTTATTTTATTTTATTTTATTTTATTTTATTTTATTTTATTTTATTTTATTTTATTTTATTTTATTTTATTTTATTTTATTTTATTTTATTTTATTTTATTTTATTTTATTTTATTTTATTTTATTTTATTTTATTTTATTTTATTTTATTTTATTTTATTTTATTTTATTTTATTTTATTTTATTTTATTTTATTTTATTTTATTTTATTTTATTTTATTTTATTTTATTTTATTTTATTTTATTTTATTTTATTTTATTTTATTTTATTTTATTTTATTTTATTTTATTTTATTTTATTTTATTTTATTTTATTTTATTTTATTTTATTTTATTTTATTTTATTTTATTTTATTTTATTTTATTTTATTTTATTTTATTTTATTTTATTTTATTTTATTTTATTTTATTTTATTTTATTTTATTTTATTTTATTTTATTTTATTTTATTTTATTTTATTTTATTTTATTTTATTTTATTTTATTTTATTTTATTTTATTTTATTTTATTTTATTTTATTTTATTTTATTTTATTTTATTTTATTTTATTTTATTTTATTTTATTTTATTTTATTTTATTTTATTTTATTTTATTTTATTTTATTTTATTTTATTTTATTTTATTTTATTTTATTTTATTTTATTTTATTTTATTTTATTTTATTTTATTTTATTTTATTTTATTTTATTTTATTTTATTTTATTTTATTTTATTTTATTTTATTTTATTTTATTTTATTTTATTTTATTTTATTTTATTTTATTTTATTTTATTTTATTTTATTTTATTTTATTTTATTTTATTTTATTTTATTTTATTTTATTTTATTTTATTTTATTTTATTTTATTTTATTTTATTTTATTTTATTTTATTTTATTTTATTTTATTTTATTTTATTTTATTTTATTTTATTTTATTTTATTTTATTTTATTTTATTTTATTTTATTTTATTTTATTTTATTTTATTTTATTTTATTTTATTTTATTTTATTTTATTTTATTTTATTTTATTTTATTTTATTTTATTTTATTTTATTTTATTTTATTTTATTTTATTTTATTTTATTTTATTTTATTTTATTTTATTTTATTTTATTTTATTTTATTTTATTTTATTTTATTTTATTTTATTTTATTTTATTTTATTTTATTTTATTTTATTTATTTATTTATATTTCCAAGTATTTATATATCACAAGTCACGACACCCGAGCGGTTGGGTGGTCGGAATTTCGAGACAAGAGTCCCGAGTTCGATCGAGTTACAAAACTTAAGTTTCAGACCAAACCCCAAAACGAAAGAGAGAAACTTATTCAACTTTAATATAGCTTTATTTCATTTTGGTGTGTGCCTAACACAAACCAAAGACGATATGATAACCTGTGAGCGAAACTGTAGCGGGTCAACATGCACGTGTTAAACAATTGAGCTAATTGTAATTCACAGTACCAAATAAAACATTTCAGTTTAAGGTCAGAAACTGACCTGCTCGGAACTTGTCATCTTTTGTGAAGACGTTGTAGTAAGCCCTCTGTCCTTGCATTTTGGATGATAAAACATAATGATTTCTTGTATTTACGCGAATACTACACATTTAAAATAGACGACATACTTAACTTATTAATTATCCACTTGATAAACAAACTTAACTATGTTTCGACAGTCTACACCATCGACCACATATTTAGAAACCCAAATCATTTCAGTTAGTCAGTGTTGAAAAAATACACCCTTCACCTATTGAAACTAATGGAATCTTTTATGGAATATTTTAAAAGAATTTTATGTGAAATTTCAAGTTTGTTTTAAGTGTAAATGTCTATAAAATTTTGTTACAAGTGTTACAAAAAAAAACTTAAGTTTCAGACCAAACCCCAAAACGAAAGAGAGAAACTTATTCAACTTTAATATAGCTTTATTTCATTTTGGTGTGTGCCTAACACAAACCAAAGACGATATGATAACCTGTGAGCGAAACTGTAGCGGGTCAACATGCACGTGTTAAACAATTGAGCTAATTGTAATTCACAGTACCAAATAAAACATTTCAGTTTAAGGTCAGAAACTGACCTGCTCGGAACTTGTCATCTTTTGTGAAGACGTTGTAGTAAGCCCTCTGTCCTTGCATTTTGGATGATAAAACATAATGATTTCTTGTATTTACGCGAATACTACACATTTAAAATAAAACGATTTTCGGATTTTATCGCGTTTTTTAATTAGTTTTTACAAACTATTTTTATTTCCATATAAATACGTCAAATTTTTAAATAAACTTAGTGAGTGTAAAGCGCAAATTATTAATATTATTATGGTACACTTAAATAAAGAAATATTATATTAATTAAAAAGAACAATCATATTTTTATACTTCTCTTATTTTCGTTATTTATTCTTATAAAATTTAATTTAACGTATTTATATTTCCAAGTATTTATATATCACAAGTCACGACACCCGAGCGGTTGGGTGGTCGGAATTTCGAGACAAGAGTCCTGAGTTCGATCGAGTTACAAAACTTACGCAATTCCCAGTACAGGTGTAGACCTGTGTCTACCCCTGTACTGGGAATTGCGTGAAGATATTTATTTTATTTTATTTTATTTTATTTTATTTATTTTATTTATATTTCCAAGTATTTATATATCACAAGTCACGACACCCGAGCGGTTGGGTGGTCGGAATTTCGAGACAAGAGTCCCGAGTTCGATCGAGTTACAAAAACTTACTTAACTTACGCAATTCCCAGTACAGGTGTAGACCTGTGTCTACCCCTGTACTGGGAATTGCGTGAAGATATTTATTTATTTATTTTATTTATATTTCCATATAAATACGTCAAATTTTTAAATAAACTTAGTGAGTGTAAAGCGCAAATTATTAATATTATTATGGTACACTTAAATAAAGAAATATTATATTAATTAAAAAGAACAATCATATTTTTATACTTCTCTTATTTTCGTTATTTATTCTTATGAAATTTAATTTAACGTATTTATATTTCCAAGTATTTATATATCACAAGTCACGACACCCGAGCGGTTGGGTGGTCGGAATTTCGAGACAAGAGTCCTGAGTTCGATCGAGTTACAAAACTTACGCAATTCCCAGTACAGGTGTAGACCTGTGTCTACCCCTGTACTGGGAATTGCGTGAAGATATTTATTTATTTTATTTATATTTCCAAGTATTTATATATCACAAGTCACGACACCCGAGCGGTTGGGTGGTCGGAATTTCGAGACAAGAGTCCTGAGTTCGATCGAGTTACAAAACTTACGCAATTCCCAGTACAGGTGTAGACCTGTGTCTACCCCTGTACTGGGAATTGCGTGAAGATATTTATTTATTTTATTTATATTTCCAAGTATTTATATATCACAAGTCACGACACCCGAGCGGTTGGGTGGTCGGAATTTCGAGACAAGAGTCCCGAGTTCGATCGAGTTACAAAAACTTACTTAACTTACGCAATTCCCAGTACAGGTGTAGACCTGTGTCTACCCCTGTACTGGGAATTGCGTGAAGATATTTATTTATTTATTTTATTTATATTTCCAAGTATTTATATATCACAAGTCACGACACCCGAGCGGTTGGGTGGTCGGAATTTCGAGACAAGAGTCCCGAGTTCGATCGAGTTACAAAACTTACGCAATTCCCAGTACAGGTGTAGACCTGTGTCTACCCCTGTACTGGGAATTGCGTGAAGATATTTATTTATTTATTTTATTTATATTTCCATATAAATACGTCAAATTTTTTTAAATAAACTTAGTGAGTGTAAAGCGCAAATTATTAATATTATTATGGTACACTTAAATAAAGAAATATTATATTAATTAAAAAGAACAATCATATTTTTATACTTCTCTTATTTTCGTTATTTATTCTTATGAAATTTAATTTAACGTATTTATATTTCCAAGTATTTATATATCACAAGTCACGACACCCGAGCGGTTGGGTGGTCGGAATTTCGAGACAAGAGTCCCGAGTTCGATCGAGTTACAAAAACTTACTTAACTTACGCAATTCTCAGTACAGGTGTAGACCTGTGTCTACCCCTGTACTGGGAATTGCGTGAAGATATTTATTTATTTATTTTATTTATATTTCCATATAAATACGTCAAATTTTTTTAAATAAACTTAGTGAGTGTAAAGCGCAAATTATTAATATTATTATGGTACACTTAAATAAAGAAATATTATATTAATTAAAAAGAACAATCATATTTTTATACTTCTCTTATTTTCGTTATTTATTCTTATGAAATTTAATTTAACGTATTTATATTTCCAAGTATTTATATATCACAAGTCACGACACCCGAGCGGTTGGGTGGTCGGAATTTCGAGACAAGAGTCCCGAGTTCGATCGAGTTACAAAACTTACGCAATTCCCAGTACAGGTGTAGACCTGTGTCTACCCCTGTACTGGGAATTGCGTGAAGATATTTATTTATTTATTTTATTTATATTTCCATATAAATACGTCAAATTTTTTTAAATAAACTTAGTGAGTGTAAAGCGCAAATTATTAATATTATTATGGTACACTTAAATAAAGAAATATTATATTAATTAAAAAGAACAATCATATTTTTATACTTCTCTTATTTTCGTTATTTATTCTTATAAAATTTAATTTAACGTATTTATATTTCCAAGTATTTATATATCACAAGTCACGACACCCGAGCGGTTGGGTGGTCGGAATTTCGAGACAGGAGTCCCGAGTTCGATCGAGTTACAAAACTTACGCAATTCCCAGTACAGGTGTAGACCTGTGTCTACCCCTGTATTGGGAATTGCGTGAAGATATTTATTTATTTATATTTCCATATAAATACGTCAAATTTTTTTAAATAAACTTAGTGAGTGTAAAGCGCAAATTATTAATATTATTATGGTACACTTAAATAAAGAAATATTATATTAATTAAAAAGAACAATCATATTTTTATACTTCTCTTATTTTCGTTATTTATTCTTATAAAATTTAATTTAACGTATTTATATTTCCAAGTATTTATATATCACAAGTCACGACACCCGAGCGGTTGGGTGGTCGGAATTTCGAGACAAGAGTCCCGAGTTCGATCGAGTTACAAAACTTACGCAATTCCCAGTACAGGTGTAGACCTGTGTCTACCCCTGTACTGGGAATTGCGTGAAGATATTTATTTATTTATTTTATTTTATTTTATTTTATTTTATTTTATTTTATTTTATTTTATTTTATTTTATTTTATTTTATTTATTTATTTATATTTCCAAGTATTTATATATCACAAGTCACGACACCCGAGCGGTTGGGTGGTCGGAATTTCGAGACAAGAGTCCCGAGTTCGATCGAGTTACAAAACTTACGCAATTCCCAGTACAGGTGTAGACCTGTGTCTACCCCTGTACTGGGAATTGCGTGAAGATATTTATTTTATTTTATTTTATTTTATTTTATTTTATTTTATTTTATTTTATTTTATTTTATTTTATTTTATTTTATTTTATTTTATTTTATTTTATTTTATTTTATTTTATTTTATTTTATTTTATTTTATTTTATTTTATTTTATTTTATTTTATTTTATTTTATTTTATTTTATTTTATTTTATTTTATTTTATTTTATTTTATTTTATTTTATTTTATTTTATTTTATTTTATTTTATTTTATTTTATTTTATTTTATTTTATTTTATTTTATTTTATTTTATTTTATTTTATTTTATTTATTTATTTATATTTCCAAGTATTTATATATCACAAGTCACGACACCCGAGCGGTTGGGTGGTCGGAATTTCGAGACAAGAGTCCCGAGTTCGATCGAGTTACAAAACTTACGCAATTCCCAGTACAGGTGTAGACCTGTGTCTACCCCTGTACTGGGAATTGCGTGAAGATATTTATTTATTTATTTTATTTATATTTCCATATAAATACGTCAAATTTTTTTAAATAAACTTAGTGAGCGTAAAGCGCAATTTATTATTAATATTATTATGGGACACTTAAATAAAGAAATATTATATTAATTAAAAAGAACAATCATATTTTTATACTTCTCTTATTTTCGTTATTTATTCTTATAAAATTTAATTTAACGTATTTATATTTCCATATAAATACGTCAAATTTTTAAATAAACTTAGTGAGTGTAAAGCGCAAATTATTAATATTATTATGGTACACTTAAATAAAGAAATATTATATTAATTAAAAGAACAATCATATTTTTATACTTCTCTTATTTTCGTTATTTATTCTTATAAAATTTAATTTAACGTATTTATATTTCCATATAAATACGTCAAATTTTTAAATAAACTTAGTGAGTGTAAAGCGCAAATTATTAATATTATTATGGTACACTTAAATAAAGAAATATTATATTAATTAAAAGAACAATCATATTTTTATACTTCTCTTATTTTCGTTATTTATTCTTATAAAATTTAATTTAACGTATTTATATTTCCATATAAATACGTCAAATTTTTAAATAAACTTAGTGAGTGTAAAGCGCAAATTATTAATATTATTATGGTACACTTAAATAAAGAAATATTATATTAATTAAAAGAACAATCATATTTTTATACTTCAATACTAAAACTACGTACGGTCTGTCTTTCAGTGGCTTAATGTACCTTACGTTATATAGATTTATGTTCTTATTATTATGTTTGTTATGTTCGTTATTAGTTTGTGTGTGCGATTGTTGGAACAGGGACAACATTTGTTTGCATGTCGCTTATATTTGAGCCTGACTTACAATAGAATATCGGTTTAGAGACAGCCCTTTGCGGTGGTGTTCGTTTCAGTGGCATCCTGGTAGAACGCGCACCGATGGTACCAGGCAGGTAGCAATAAAGCACATTTGACTGCAATGTCAGCAGAGCCGTTACGTACGTTTTCAACAAAAAATAGTAACCAAATCAAATATAAACCAAATCAAATCAAATTAAATCAAATCAAATTTTTTATTCATCGACATAAGAACATACATTCGTTTATCGAACGTCATTTTTAATCTACCACCGTTTCGTAATGAGGTTCCTTTAACGGCGAAAGAAAGAAACAGGCGAAAGAAACTCCGTAGGTATCCTCTTTTTTGGTCAAAATTTTAAACAATACTCAACCAAACTTAAACAATACCAACTCAAACACTAAGCAACAAAGAAATACATAAACATTAGCATAGGTTCTTATTTATACATTCGCGCATAGGTTCTTATTTATACAATCGCATCAGCAGCACTTAACTAACTATTATCAACAAAGTATAATTTACTCACCAGCTAATCCGGCTGACAATTACTGCTGTGGCATCTTACCTGACCCCATAAAACCGCCCTCCGAATCTCGGGGTAAGGCTGATTATTTATACAATCGCATCAGCAGCACTTAACTAACTATTATCAACAAAGTATAATTTACTTACCTGCTAATCCGGCTGACAATTACTGCAGTGGCATCTTACCTGACCCCATAAAACCGCCCTCCGAATCTCGGGGTAAGGCTGATTATTTATACAATCGCATCAGCAGCACTTAACTAACTATTATCAACAAAGTATAATTTACTTACCTGCTAATCCGGCTGACAATTACTGCAGTACAGGTGTAGACCTGTGTCTACCCCTGTACTGGGAATTGCGTGAAGATATTTATTTTATTTTATTTATTTTATTTTATTTATTTTATTTTATTTATTTTATTTTATTTATTTTATTTTATTTATTTTATTTTATTTATTTTATTTTATTTATTTTATTTTATTTATTTTATTTTATTTATTTTATTTTATTTATTTTATTTTATTTATTTTATTTTATTTATTTTATTTTATTTATTTTATTTTATTTATTTTATTTTATTTATTTTATTTTATTTATTTTATTTTATTTATTTTATTTTATTTATTTTATTTTATTTATTTTATTTTATTTATTTTATTTATATTTCCAAGTATTTATATATCACAAGTCACGACACCCGAGCGGTTGGGTGGTCGGAATTTCGAGACAAGAGTCCCGAGTTCGATCGAGTTACAAAACTTACGCAATTCCCAGTACAGGTGTAGACCTGTGTCTACCCCTGTACTGGGAATTGCGTGAAGATATTTATTTTATTTTATTTATTTTATTTTATTTATTTTATTTTATTTATTTTATTTTATTTATTTTATTTTATTTATTTTATTTTATTTATTTTATTTTATTTATTTTATTTTATTTATTTTATTTTATTTATTTTATTTTATTTATTTTATTTTATTTATTTTATTTTATTTATTTTATTTTATTTATTTTATTTATATTTCCAAGTATTTATATATCACAAGTCACGACACCCGAGCGGTTGGGTGGTCGGAATTTCGAGACAAGAGTCCCGAGTTCGATCGAGTTACAAATTAAATCAAATCAAATTAAATCAAATCAAATTAAATCAAATCAAATTAAATCAAATCAAATTAAATCAAATCAAATTAAATCAAATCAAATTAAATCAAATCAAATTAAATCAAATCAAATTAAATCAAATCAAATTAAATCAAATCAAATTAAATCAAATCAAATTAAATCAAATCAAATTAAATCAAATCAAATTAAATCAAATCAAATTAAATCAAATCAAATTAAATCAAATCAAATTAAATCAAATCAAATTAAATCAAATCAAATTAAATCAAATCAAATTAAATCAAATCAAATTAAATCAAATCAAATTAAATCAAATCAAATTAAATCAAATCAAATTAAATCAAATCAAATTAAATCAAATCAAATTAAATCAAATCAAATTAAATCAAATCAAATTAAATCAAATCAAATTAAATCAAATCAAATTAAATCAAATCAAATTAAATCAAATCAAATTAAATCAAATCAAATTAAATCAAATCAAATTAAATCAAATCAAATTAAATCAAATCAAATTAAATCAAATCAAATTAAATCAAATCAAATTAAATCAAATCAAATTAAATCAAATCAAATTAAATCAAATCAAATTAAATCAAATCAAATTAAATCAAATCAAATTAAATCAAATCAAATTAAATCAAATCAAATTAAATCAAATCAAATTAAATCAAATCAAATTAAATCAAATCAAATTAAATCAAATCAAATTAAATCAAATCAAATTAAATCAAATCAAATTAAATCAAATCAAATTAAATCAAATCAAATTAAATCAAATCAAATTAAATCAAATCAAATTAAATCAAATCAAATTAAATCAAATCAAATTAAATCAAATCAAATTAAATCAAATCAAATTAAATCAAATCAAATTAAATCAAATCAAATTAAATCAAATCAAATTAAATCAAATCAAATTAAATCAAATCAAATTAAATCAAATCAAATTAAATCAAATCAAATTAAATCAAATCAAATTAAATCAAATCAAATTAAATCAAATCAAATTAAATCAAATCAAATTAAATCAAATCAAATTAAATCAAATCAAATTAAATCAAATCAAATTAAATCAAATCAAATTAAATCAAATCAAATTAAATCAAATCAAATTAAATCAAATCAAATTAAATCAAATCAAATTAAATCAAATCAAATTAAATCAAATCAAATTAAATCAAATCAAATTAAATCAAATCAAATTAAATCAAATCAAATTAAATCAAATCAAATTAAATCAAATCAAATTAAATCAAATCAAATTAAATCAAATCAAATTAAATCAAATCAAATTAAATCAAATCAAATTAAATCAAATCAAATTAAATCAAATCAAATTAAATCAAATCAAATTAAATCAAATCAAATTAAATCAAATCAAATTAAATCAAATCAAATTAAATCAAATCAAATTAAATCAAATCAAATTAAATCAAATCAAATTAAATCAAATCAAATTAAATCAAATCAAATTAAATCAAATCAAATTAAATCAAATCAAATTAAATCAAATCAAATTAAATCAAATCAAATTAAATCAAATCAAATTAAATCAAATCAAATTAAATCAAATCAAATTAAATCAAATCAAATTAAATCAAATCAAATTAAATCAAATCAAATTAAATCAAATCAAATTAAATCAAATCAAATTAAATCAAATCAAATTAAATCAAATCAAATTAAATCAAATCAAATTAAATCAAATCAAATTAAATCAAATCAAATTAAATCAAATCAAATTAAATCAAATCAAATTAAATCAAATCAAATTAAATCAAATCAAATTAAATCAAATCAAATTAAATCAAATCAAATTAAATCAAATCAAATTAAATCAAATCAAATTAAATCAAATCAAATTAAATCAAATCAAATTAAATCAAATCAAATTAAATCAAATCAAATTAAATCAAATCAAATTAAATCAAATCAAATTAAATCAAATCAAATTAAATCAAATCAAATTAAATCAAATCAAATTAAATCAAATCAAATTAAATCAAATCAAATTAAATCAAATCAAATTAAATCAAATCAAATTAAATCAAATCAAATTAAATCAAATCAAATTAAATCAAATCAAATTAAATCAAATCAAATTAAATCAAATCAAATTAAATCAAATCAAATTAAATCAAATCAAATTAAATCAAATCAAATTAAACCAAATCAAATATAAACCAAATCAAATATAAACCAAATCAAATATAAACCAAATCAAATATAAACCAAATCAAATATAAACCAAATCAAATATAAACCAAATCAAATATAAACCAAATCAAATATAAACCAAATCAAATATAAACCAAATCAAATATAAACCAAATCAAATATAAACCAAATCAAATATAAACCAAATCAAATATAAACCAAATCAAATATAAACCAAATCAAATATAAACCAAATCAAATATAAACCAAATCAAATATAAACCAAATCAAATATAAACCAAATCAAATATAAACCAAATCAAATATAAACCAAATCAAATATAAACCAAATCAAATATAAACCAAATCAAATATAAACCAAATCAAATATAAACCAAATCAAATATAAACCAAATCAAATATAAACCAAATCAAATATAAACCAAATCAAATATAAACCAAATCAAATATAAACCAAATCAAATATAAACCAAATCAAATATAAACCAAATCAAATATAAACCAAATCAAATATAAACCAAATCAAATATAAACCAAATCAAATATAAACCAAATCAAATATAAACCAAATCAAATATAAACCAAATCAAATATAAACCAAATCAAATATAAACCAAATCAAATATAAACCAAATCAAATATAAACCAAATCAAATATAAACCAAATCAAATATAAACCAAATCAAATATAAACCAAATCAAATATAAACCAAATCAAATATAAACCAAATCAAATATAAACCAAATCAAATATAAACCAAATCAAATATAAACCAAATCAAATATAAACCAAATCAAATATAAACCAAATCAAATATAAACCAAATCAAATATAAACCAAATCAAATATAAACCAAATCAAATATAAACCAAATCAAATATAAACCAAATCAAATATAAACCAAATCAAATATAAACCAAATCAAATATAAACCAAATCAAATATAAACCAAATCAAATATAAACCAAATCAAATATAAACCAAATCAAATATAAACCAAATCAAATATAAACCAAATCAAATATAAACCAAATCAAATATAAACCAAATCAAATATAAACCAAATCAAATATAAACCAAATCAAATATAAACCAAATCAAATATAAACCAAATCAAATATAAACCAAATCAAATATAAACCAAATCAAATATAAACCAAATCAAATATAAACCAAATCAAATATAAACCAAATCAAATATAAACCAAATCAAATATAAACCAAATCAAATATAAACCAAATCAAATATAAACCAAATCAAATATAAACCAAATCAAATATAAACCAAATCAAATATAAACCAAATCAAATATAAACCAAATCAAATATAAACCAAATCAAATATAAACCAAATCAAATATAAACCAAATCAAATATAAACCAAATCAAATATAAACCAAATCAAATATAAACCAAATCAAATATAAACCAAATCAAATATAAACCAAATCAAATATAAACCAAATCAAATATAAACCAAATCAAATATAAACCAAATCAAATATAAACCAAATCAAATATAAACCAAATCAAATATAAACCAAATCAAATATAAACCAAATCAAATATAAACCAAATCAAATATAAACCAAATCAAATATAAACCAAATCAAATATAAACCAAATCAAATATAAACCAAATCAAATATAAACCAAATCAAATATAAACCAAATCAAATATAAACCAAATCAAATATAAACCAAATCAAATATAAACCAAATCAAATATAAACCAAATCAAATCAAATTTTTTATTCATCGACATAAGAACATACATTCGTTTATCGAACGTCATTTTTAATCTACCACCGTTTCGTAATGAGGTTCCTTTAACGGCGAAAGAAAGAAACAGGCGAAAGAAACTCCGTAGGTATCCTCTTTTTTGGTCAAAATTTTAAACAATACTCAACCAAACTTAAACAATACCAACTCAAACACTAAGCAACAAAGAAATACATAAACATTAGCATAGGTTCTTATTTATACATTCGCGCATAGGTTCTTATTTATACATTCGCGCATAGGTTCTTATTTATACATTCGCGCATAGGTTCTTATTTATACATTCGCGCATAGGTTCTTATTTATACATTCGCGCATAGGTTCTTATTTATACATTCGCGCATAGGTTCTTATTTATACAATCAAATCAGCAGCACTTAACTAACTATTATCAACAAAGTATAATTTACTCACCAGCTAATCCGGCTGACAATTACTGCTGTGGCATCTTACCTGACCCCATAAAACCGCCCTCCGAATCTCGGGGTAAGGCTGATTATTTATACAATCGCATCAGCAGCACTTAACTAACTATTATCAACAAAGTATAATTTTCTCACCAGCTAATCCGGCTGACAATTACTGCAGTGGCATCTACCTGACCCCATAAAACCGCCTCCGAATCTCGGGGTAAGGCTGATTATTTATACAATCGCATCAGCAGCACTTAACTAACTATTATCAACAAAGTATAATTTTCTCACCAGCTAATCCGGCTGACAATTACTGCAGTGGCATCTTACCTGACCCCATAAAACCGCCCTCCGAATCTCGGGGTAAGGCTGATTATTTATACAATATCCAATACTAAAACTACGTACGGTCTGTCTTTCAGTGGCTTAATGTACCTTACGTTATATAGATTTATGTTCTTATTATTATGTTTGTTATGTTCGTTATTAGTTTGTGTGTGCGATTGTTGGAACAGGGACAACATTTGTTTGCATGTCGCTTATATTTGAGCCTGACTTACAATAGAATATCGGTTTAGAGACAGCCCTTTGCGGTGGTGTTCGTTTCAGTGGCATCCTGGTAGAACGCGCACCGATGGTACCAGGCAGGTAGCAATAAAGCACATTTGACTGCAATGTCAGCAGAGCCGTTACGTACGTTTTCAACAAAAAATAGTAACCAAATCAAATATAAACCAAATCAAATCAAATTAAATCAAATCAAATTTTTTATTCATCGACATAAGAACATACATTCGTTTATCGAACGTCATTTTTAATCTACCACCGTTTCGTAATGAGGTTCCTTTAACGGCGAAAGAAAGAAACAGGCGAAAGAAACTCCGTAGGTATCCTCTTTTTTGGTCAAAATTTTAAACAATACTCAACCAAACTTAAACAATACCAACTCAAACACTAAGCAACAAAGAAATACATAAACATTAGCATAGGTTCTTATTTATACATTCGCGCATAGGTTCTTATTTATACATTCGCGCATAGGTTCTTATTTATACATTCGCGCATAGGTTCTTATTTATACATTCGCGCATAGGTTCTTATTTATACATTCGCGCATAGGTTCTTATTTATACATTCGCGCATAGGTTCTTATTTATACATTCGCGCATAGGTTCTTATTTATACATTCGCGCATAGGTTCTTATTTATACATTCGCGCATAGGTTCTTATTTATACATTCGCGCATAGGTTCTTATTTATACATTCGCGCATAGGTTCTTATTTATACATTCGCGCATAGGTTCTTATTTATACATTCGCGCATAGGTTCTTATTTATACATTCGCGCATAGGTTCTTATTTATACATTCGCGCATAGGTTCTTATTTATACATTCGCGCATAGGTTCTTATTTATACATTCGCGCATAGGTTCTTATTTATACATTCGCGCATAGGTTCTTATTTATACATTCGCGCATAGGTTCTTATTTATACATTCGCGCATAGGTTCTTATTTATACATTCGCGCATAGGTTCTTATTTATACATTCGCGCATAGGTTCTTATTTATACATTCGCGCATAGGTTCTTATTTATACATTCGCGCATAGGTTCTTATTTATACATTCGCGCATAGGTTCTTATTTATACATTCGCGCATAGGTTCTTATTTATACATTCGCGCATAGGTTCTTATTTATACATTCGCGCATAGGTTCTTATTTATACATTCGCGCATAGGTTCTTATTTATACATTCGCGCATAGGTTCTTATTTATACATTCGCGCATAGGTTCTTATTTATACATTCGCGCATAGGTTCTTATTTATACATTCGCGCATAGGTTCTTATTTATACATTCGCGCATAGGTTCTTATTTATACATTCGCGCATAGGTTCTTATTTATACATTCGCGCATAGGTTCTTATTTATACATTCGCGCATAGGTTCTTATTTATACATTCGCGCATAGGTTCTTATTTATACATTCGCGCATAGGTTCTTATTTATACATTCGCGCATAGGTTCTTATTTATACATTCGCGCATAGGTTCTTATTTATACATTCGCGCATAGGTTCTTATTTATACATTCGCGCATAGGTTCTTATTTATACATTCGCGCATAGGTTCTTATTTATACATTCGCGCATAGGTTCTTATTTATACATTCGCGCATAGGTTCTTATTTATACATTCGCGCATAGGTTCTTATTTATACATTCGCGCATAGGTTCTTATTTATACATTCGCGCATAGGTTCTTATTTATACATTCGCGCATAGGTTCTTATTTATACATTCGCGCATAGGTTCTTATTTATACATTCGCGCATAGGTTCTTATTTATACATTCGCGCATAGGTTCTTATTTATACATTCGCGCATAGGTTCTTATTTATACATTCGCGCATAGGTTCTTATTTATACATTCGCGCATAGGTTCTTATTTATACATTCGCGCATAGGTTCTTATTTATACATTCGCGCATAGGTTCTTATTTATACATTCGCGCATAGGTTCTTATTTATACATTCGCGCATAGGTTCTTATTTATACATTCGCGCATAGGTTCTTATTTATACATTCGCGCATAGGTTCTTATTTATACATTCGCGCATAGGTTCTTATTTATACATTCGCGCATAGGTTCTTATTTATACATTCGCGCATAGGTTCTTATTTATACATTCGCGCATAGGTTCTTATTTATACATTCGCGCATAGGTTCTTATTTATACATTCGCGCATAGGTTCTTATTTATACATTCGCGCATAGGTTCTTATTTATACATTCGCGCATAGGTTCTTATTTATACATTCGCGCATAGGTTCTTATTTATACATTCGCGCATAGGTTCTTATTTATACATTCGCGCATAGGTTCTTATTTATACATTCGCGCATAGGTTCTTATTTATACATTCGCGCATAGGTTCTTATTTATACATTCGCGCATAGGTTCTTATTTATACATTCGCGCATAGGTTCTTATTTATACATTCGCGCATAGGTTCTTATTTATACATTCGCGCATAGGTTCTTATTTATACATTCGCGCATAGGTTCTTATTTATACATTCGCGCATAGGTTCTTATTTATACATTCGCGCATAGGTTCTTATTTATACATTCGCGCATAGGTTCTTATTTATACATTCGCGCATAGGTTCTTATTTATACATTCGCGCATAGGTTCTTATTTATACATTCGCGCATAGGTTCTTATTTATACATTCGCGCATAGGTTCTTATTTATACATTCGCGCATAGGTTCTTATTTATACATTCGCGCATAGGTTATTATTTATACAATCGCATCAGCAGCACTTAACTAACTATTATCAACAAAGTATAATTTACTTACCTGCTAATCCGGCTGACAATTACTGCAGTGGCATCTTACCTGACCCCATAAAACCGCCCTCCGAATCTCGGGGTAAGGCTGATTATTTATACAATCGCATCAGCAGCACTTAACTAACTATTATCAACAAAGTATAATTTACTTACCTGCTAATCCGGCTGACAATTACTGCAGTGGCATCTTACCTGACCCCATAAAACCGCCCTCCGAATCTCGGGGTAAGGCTGATTATTTATACAATCGCATCAGCAGCACTTAACTAACTATTATCAACAAAGTATAATTTACTCACCAGCTAATCCGGCTGACAATTACTGCAGTGGCATCTTACCTGACCCCATAAAACCGCCCTCCGAATCTCGGGGTAAGGCTGATTATTTATACAATCGCATCAGCAGCACTTAACTAACTATTATCAACAAAGTATAATTTACTCACCAGCTAATCCGGCTGACAATTACTGCAGTGGCATCTTACCTGACCCCATAAAACCGCCCTCCGAATCTCGGGGTAAGGCTGATTATTTATACAATCGCATCAGCAGCACTTAACTAACTATTATCAACAAAGTATAATTTACTCACCAGCTAATCCGGCTGACAATTACTGCAGTGGCATCTTACCTGACCCCATAAAACCGCCCTCCGAATCTCGGGGTAAGGCTGATTATTTATACAATCGCATCAGCAGCACTTAACTAACTATTATCAACAAAGTATAATTTACTCACCAGCTAATCCGGCTGACAATTACTGCAGTGGCATCTTACCTGACCCCATAAAACCGCCCTCCGAATCTCGGGGTAAGGCTGATTATTTATACAATCGCATCAGCAGCACTTAACTAACTATTATCAACAAAGTATAATTTACTTACCTGCTAATCCGGCTGACAATTACTGCAGTGGCATCTTACCTGACCCCATAAAACCGCCCTCCGAATCTCGGGGTAAGGCTGATTATTTATACAATCGCATCAGCAGCACTTAACTAACTATTATCAACAAAGTATAATTTACTTACCTGCTAATCCGGCTGACAATTACTGCAGTGGCATCTTACCTGACCCCATAAAACCGCCCTCCGAATCTCGGGGTAAGGCTGATTATTTATACAATCGCATCAGCAGCACTTAACTAACTATTATCAACAAAGTATAATTTACTTACCTGCTAATCCGGCTGACAATTACTGCAGTGGCATCTTACCTGACCCCATAAAACCGCCCTCCGAATCTCGGGGTAAGGCTGATTATTTATACAATCGCATCAGCAGCACTTAACTAACTATTATCAACAAACTATAATTTACTTACCTGCTAATCCGGCTGACAATTACTGCAGTGGCATCTTACCTGACCCCATAAAACCGCCCTCCGAATCTCGGGGTAAGGCTGATTATTTATACAATCGCATCAGCAGCACTTAACTAACTATTATCAACAAAGTATAATTTACTCACCAGCTAATCCGGCTGACAATTACTGCAGTGGCATCTTACCTGACCCCATAAAACCGCCCTTCGAATCTCGGGGTAAGGCTGATTATTTATACAATCGCATCAGCAGCACTTAACTAACTATTATCAACAAACTATAATTTACTTACCTGCTAATCCGGCTGACAATTACTGCAGTGGCATCTTACCTGACCCCATAAAACCGCCCTCCGAATCTCGGGGTAAGGCTGATTATTTATACAATCGCATCAGCAGCACTTAACTAACTATTAGATTCTTCATTGAATATATGATATTCAATGAAGAATCTAATACACTTTATTATTTATCGGAAAATATTGTTTCGACGCATTGAACTAATAGTTTGCATATAACAAGAAATATCGTGACATTACTTCATATGAAGGACCGTTTAGGTAAATATGTAAAAAATATCAAATAAAATATAAATATCAGTAAGCAGCACAGACTAGCCCCACCCATGGGAACACGGAGCTGTTTATTATATATAGAGATTAAGGCGCGCTTGTAGTACTACGCACTCGTCGCCGAATTTTTTATACAAACTATGCCTAATTCTATTCTATTAGATGATCCTTACGATTACGACACTCACTTGAAGAGAGGATCTCATGGAAAACATATAGGGTCTAAAAAGTAAAAAAGTTGTTGATTTCAAATTTGGCATACCTGACAGACCTTCCCATATAAATCGACAAGAGGGTACACGTGAGAGAGTGCATACAGTACAGTGCCGATGATACCCAGGGGACGACCGCCACCGCCAAATCACTATTTCCTCGAAATTCTATTGTGAGCACAGACTGCTCACATACTTCCCCAAGCGCCCCCGCCGTGTTGTTGCGTATCTGTATACAATTCACTTATTGTAATGAAAAATGGTGGAAGGGTTACTACCGCACATGAACATTGGAAACGACATAGCTAAAATGTCAGGTACGTTATCAGCTTTTAAGAAATCAGTAAGAGCACCGGAAGAAAAGAGTCACGATAGCAGATTGTTAGTGGTACTACCTGTCACGTTGTCCCAAAAATATCTTTGGTGGAAGGTAGGTCGAAACGACTTCATTGTCTAGACCTCTGTCTACCCCTGCCCTGTATTGGGAATGATCTCAAGATATAAAAAGAAAGGGAAGATCTAGGTGAAGTATGGCACACTTACACGGCCTTCCTAACTTACACAGGTTTATTCAGAAGGCCTACTACGCCAAAACAGGAGGTGCAGGACGCTATAAATTTATTTATGATCATTAGGCATTTTCGCTATATTCATATCTATATTGCTAAAGTCTAATTATTACACATTTTTAATGAAATTCTAATTTCAATTTATTTCTCTGATTTTTTATCATGGAGTAAATTATTGTTTCTTTTATTAGTAAATAAGCTTTTAATCGTCACCGAAAATATTATTATTTTTAATTCAATTTAACGAAATAGTAGGGTACCTATCCTGAACATTCCTAGGCCAATGAATCTTCTACCGTCTAATGTGTACTCACAAATGTGCCATCGTCGCAGCAGACGTCGCTGCGCCCACCACTCCAATCGCCACACTCCCAACCCATGACTCCACGACTTTGTTCACGCGAAACTGTAAAGAACGAAACCCTTGCTATTTTTAACTAGCATCAAACAAAGGAAACAAAGTAAAGTTATAAGGGAGCAAGTTCAACCAAGGATTAAAGGTACACACTTAACTCCGTTTAATCTCTTTATAACACTTAGCGTGGTATTTGTACGTTGTAGACGTAAATCAAGCGTATATCACGATAAATGTAATGCTACACATTTAATATATATACATGATATTTTCACGCCATTAATAAATAAAAGATAAACGCAATATGCAAACATCATTTATCGAGTGTAATAAAAAGTTCAATTATAATTTTGAAAGATAACATAATTATATATATTTAAACGCTCAGCCTATAACGCCAGCCTCTCGCACAGCTTGCAACAAAACTCAACATTACAGCATTAGGAAGTTATTGCCTTTTCCTTCTTCTTTTACATTTTCCATTTCCAATTTTTTTAAGTACGCAATAAAATCCTCTTCCCCCGGACCGCTGTAAGGAGTAGACGTGTCCTGAAAACTGTGAATATTTATTTCTTAAAATGATTAAAAATTTGTATTCTTTTTATGGATTTGGAAAAATAGGAGTGCACAAAAGAAAGGTAATATTTGTCTTTTACTTTATTATGAAGTAATGCTTAAGAACTACCACTTATACTGGTCTAGTACTTTGACAAAGTATATTGCCCTTGAATACAAGATTTTTTCTTAAAACACTTGTTCTTAATCGGCCAATATTAATTTAATTAATTAATTTAATACTTTTATTAATATTATAACTATTTATTAATTTTATTAATATTATAACTGCTCTCCTAGTACTCGCTCTATTACAAACAGTGAGTATTCAATAGTGTTGGCAACATTTATAGAAATTGTACTATTTGTATTTTCCTTTAACCTACTATGGAGTCTCTTTTGGAAAAATTTATTTCTAATACAAACATAGATGAAAGCTATACGACACCGACAAACTATGTGTCGCAACGTAGTAAGAGAAACAAAGAAAAAATGAATGATTCAATCACTAAACAATTGGATGATTTTAGGGAAGAAATGAAAAAAATGATGGTACAGAAATAAATAAAGTTACATACATTATATCATACATATTTAGAATCAGTCATATTCGATCACAGCCTATCCTGGTACCCTCATCTTGAACAAGTTGCAATTAGGCGTAGAAAGTTAAATTGGATATTTGGGACTTTAAGGCACATTGTTCCAAATGTTGTAAATGAAATCCCGCCCAGTTCAAAAAATATTCTGAACGAAATATATATCGCCTTAGTGCAATCGATTTTGATATATTGTATACCTATTTGGGACGGAGCGGCTAAAAATAAATTTCTTCCGTTAGAGCGTGCACAAAGATGCTTAATCAAAATAATCTATCATAAAAAACTTTAGGTATCCTACTGAAAATCTTTATAATATTAGCGATTTACTATCAGTTAGAAAATTATATTAGGAGTACAAATAAGTTTCCGCCGTTTTATTGTAGATGGTGCGGCACGGAGTTTCGGTTAGATTTCGCAGATGATAACCGGCTTAAAAAATAGTTTGGACATTCAAGAACAACATAACCTATTAATATTATTGATTTTGTGTTGATAAAATATAATTTTTATAAGTTGAAAATGTCAAAAGTTGAGCCAAGTACGCGTCATTTGCGGGAAATATTAGTTTACTTCTTTAATTTAAAGAAATCTGCTGCTGAGGCGCATCAATTGGTCGTAGAAGCATATGGTGAAAGTGCTTTGAGTGAGAGAACGTGTCGAGAGTGGTTCCAAAAGTTTAAAAACGGTGATTTCGACGTAGAAGACACAGATCGCAGTGGAAGGCCAAAAATTTACGAGGATGCAGAATTGGAGGAATTATTGGAGGAAGATTCATCTCAAACACAAAAAGAACTTGCTCTAACATTAGAAGTCACTCAGCAAGCAGTCTCACATCGTTTAAAATCATTAGGAATGATTCATAAACAAGGAAATTGGGTTCCATACGAATTAAAGCGGAGAGATATTGAACGCCGATTATGCTTAAGTGAAATGCTGCTAGCTAGACATAAAAAAGGGTTTTTTTTACATCGTATCGTAACTGGTGTTGAGAAGTGGATACATTATGACAATCCAAAAAGAAGAAAATCATGGGGATTACCTGGCCACGCGTCAACATCAACAGCAAAACCGAATATTCACGGAAAAAAACTTATGCTGTGTATTTGGTGGGATCAGCTAGGTGTAGTGTATTATGAGTTGCTTAATCCGAGCGAAACAGTTACTGGAGCCCTCTATCGAACACAATTGATGAGATTGAGCCGAGCTCTGAAGGAAAATATTATTCTAGACACGAAAAAATTATTCTTCTGCATGACAATGCTCGTCCACATGTTGCGGCTCCCGTGAAAAAGTACTTGGAAACACTTGATTGGGAAGTGTTACCCCACCCGCCGTATTCACCAGACATTGCACCGTCCGATTATCACCTATTCCGGCCCATGGCACATGCTCTGACGGCGCAGCGGTTCACATCTTATGAGGATACCAAAAATTGAGTTGATTCGTGGATAGCCTCAAAAGACAAGGAGTTCTTCAGGCGTGGGATTCGAATGCTGCCTGAGAGATGGGAAAAAGTGGTTGGAAGTAATGGGCAATATTTTAATTAAATTTAAATTACCATTCTTCTATAATAAATATTTAATTTGTGTTAAAAAACGGCGAAAACTTATTTGTACTCCTAATATATAACTCAAACAGTTCTAAGAAAACATAAGTCGCTTACGTATGACGCTAATATACTATAACTCAAAGAACGTAATACTTTATTTACAGAAAAAATTATGTTAATATTTACAATACTTATTAACTAAAAACTATTATAATCGTAGAGCCCTACTCCTCGTGGCATGGTACCAAGAACGCTGGCTGCATTTCCACGTTGAATGGCTATACTTAACCGATGAGCGAGAAAAGAACCAGCCCTCTTGTCACCAGCGGCACCGATAAGTCGCGGATACAATTCCTTTAGATACTGCATCGCGCGGGGACCCCACGGACCGATTGTCTCCACGGCAAATGGAAGAAATATATAGTCTCCTTTAAAATTTCTTCACGCAATTCCCAATACAGGGGTAGACAGAGGTCTAGTCTAGACATTTAAGTCCCTTCGACCCACCTTCCACCGAAGATATTTTCGGGACAACGTGACAGGTGGTGAGCCCGTCACCGTCTTTATGTCCAAGCCAAGGATATAATTTGTACATAGTCATTAGAAAAACCCATTGGTAAGGCCACTTAAGGATCGAACTCGGGTCTCTTGACTTGAAATTCCGACCACCCAACCACACGGCTATCGTGATTTTAAAAATCGTCTCCTTTTTTATCGTCTCCTTTCAAA